>BOPP01000317.1:121103-202158 GCA_017312745.1 Gryllus bimaculatus
GGCGGGGGGCGGGGGCATGAATGCGACTTCCGCTGTATTCACGCGGCTAAAAACAAGAACAAGTAGCGCAGGTCCGGCGGCGGCGGCCGGAAGCGGAGTCTTGCTACGCGCGCCATTCAACGCGCCGCGCCGCGCCGCGCCGGCCTTCGGGAATCCGCGAGCTGCGGGCGCAGTGGGCCGCAACGGAAAGCAAAGCGCGCGAAATATACAGAAATGGGAAGAGAATATGGTATGCTTTTTTTAGCTTTTTTCCCCAAGGTTTCGGTCGGTAACTTTCATAGAATTTCTTAAGCAATGCTCAAATTTCTTTACAGCACTATCATTATTTCGTATTTACACACAATAAATTACAATACAGGTATTTTCATCCACATGTTAGTCTTCTGTTTCATGAAGATCTGCAAAAGCGTTTTATTACTGGTAATTGTATTTATATTACTCCATATGATGCAAGTGAGTAGAACTATAAAGGCTCTTGCTTATTGTGTTATAATTAATAGATTCATTTCGATCCATCTCTCGCGCTGTATTCCGAAAAATAAATACGCATTTTGAAAATACAGGATTTATCCATTGAATGTTTTAACTATTATCCAAGTGTTTCCAAACATGTAAAATAGAGAAGAGAGTTGAGTTTGTAGTTGCTCATTTTTGAAAGCGTTGGTCCAATGACAATGAAACTTCTTTACTAGCTACGTTTAAAAGTCTGGTGGTTGTTATGCTGACCTAAATATTGATATATATTTATAAAATAACTTACTTTTTGAGCGGTTCTGCCCCTACTGTTGCAAAAGACACAGGAGATTATCAACGAGAGCAGTTACTACCCAGAAGAAGATATTAAACCGCCTATTGCAAGACCTACGATTGGCTCATCAATCGCCATTGTCTCGCCATGGCGGGCGAGCAAGAGTAAGCCCGGGGCGGACCCGAGGATGAGCTGGGACAAGGAGGTACAAGATGGGATGGAGTGACAGGGACGAATGTGGTGGGGAGGGCGGGCAGGGCGGAGCGGAGATTCAAATAAAATTACTTCTATTTTACACCACAAACGGAATTCATACTCATCTTCTGTCTAACGTACTTCGATTTTTCTATACTGGACGAGGACATTAGGCCCTTATTACACTTTCTGCCTTATAAAATGAATATTTTTAATTAATTCGAGAACGTCCTTCTCAACGGGGTTCTAGACTTCTAAGATTCATTTTATTAGGTAGGATGTGCAACAGTGACCTTTTGTGATCGGCCACTATAGAATAATCGAAGTATAGTTTATTGTGAGAAATCATAGTCTGGGCAACGCCGAGAATCTCCGGCTAGTTTAATCCATTTGGCAATGGTGGCTTTAGGTCCATTTGGGCCCAGTGCGCGCGGCGCGGCGCGGCGCGGCGCGGCAGTTCCCAGGCGTGCGTCCGCGCCAGATGGCGGTTAGAGCGCGCGGCCGGGTCCGCAGGTGTCTGCCGCAGCCTCCTCCTCCTGCTCCGCTGCCTTGCCGGCGCCTTCCGGCCGCCGCCGCTCACCTCGCCGCTCGTGCACGCCCCCGGGAGCATCGCTGGCGAAGATATGCACTCCTCCTCCTCCTCCGTTGGCGGTCTATGAATGGACGCTTCGTACATAAGCGGGTGAATTCTGCATCTTCGTCTTCGCATAAAGCTTTTTCATAAGTGAGTGTGGAATCGTTGAGTTGATGACGGGCGATAAGGAACTAATCGGGAATTTAAGGATATTACTTAAAATACTATAAACTTAAATATGGAAATTAGTGTCACAATACTAACTTAACTAAAAATAATTATTTTTAAAACATGAACGCGGAGAAATGCATTATTTAAACTTTCACTCTATACAATAATCTCTGACTAGCTGCAATATCTACATTGATTTCGTAGTTTTCATCCATTTCTTTTGACCCTAGCTAAGAAAAAAAAAATAACCAATAGAGTCGAAATGGATCCCGTTGGATCAGAAGGAAATGATCGTGAACCACAGCTGAATATATTGCGAACGAATGAAACAATTACAAACTCAAAATCTATAAAGAATAATATTGCAACGAATATCGAGAACTTTACATAAAGGAAAAAACAAGTTAATTCATTAGGCAACTATTTCCAATGCCTTTCATTCTAATATCAAATGATTGATTATCATTCTCATTATAGCACGATCAGTTATGATATCCGCAGAAGTTACTGCACAAGAAATAAACATAATTTTTGTTCATTGTTCAACACACCGAAGAACGATGGCAATACCCTGTAGGATATTCTTCTGGATTATGAATCGACAAGTTATAGATATATGAAGGAATAGTATTCTTTTAACGTTCATAAAAATGAGATATTGTTGATGATCTTTCCGCATTCTTTGGGTACATTACAATAATTGCATTGGCTCGCCCTAAGTGGCCACACTTCTTCTTTTTTAGGTTCCCGATTATAAAGTATTAAATTCCAAGGGTATCGGGTCAAAACTAAACGAGCTATACTGCTTTTCACGTTGTTAAGGCACAATGGGTCTTAAGGACAATTCGCGCATTGGTGCCGATGCGACACGTTCGCTCCAGAATCGTCAAAATCACGGCTACCCCTCTCAAAATGTTCACTAATAAAAAAATCGTTTATTGGCACACTTATTATTATTATTATTATTATTATTATTATTATTATTACAGCCGTAATATTTTTATTAATGTAAATATCTAATACGCAGGCACCCTTTACATGAATTCTCTTATAAAATGAAAAAAATCTTAATTGTTGATATTGCCGTCAAATATTGATTAATTATTTTAAACAAAACAAACAGTAACAAACGAAACATTATGGCCAACATTTATCCAACTTTCATCTTAGTACATAATGAACCTTTTCTCATTTCAAAACTATCGCATTTCTCGTGAATAAATATAAGCACATTATTATATAATTTCTTTCTATCTTTTGTCTTCTTTCTCGCTTTTCAAATTCAAATCCCATTATTAGATCAATAAGCGATAAAATATAGAATATTTGATATTTGGTAAATTTTTATCATTAACATCTTTTCTTACACACATGATTGTTGCAGGAACATTTTAAAATAGAAACAAATGGAATTTGAGACGTACCGTATGTACAAAATCGTCGTACTTCATTTCTCTATTGATTTTATACTTCAGCCCAACTTTATTTTTTCGAGTTCGGTATTTCTCCATTCACACTTCCCGTTTTCATTCCAAAGACGTAATGTCTGATTATGCCTGTTGCTCTGCAATATTCATTCAAACGATTGACTCCGTTTTGAAATATTTTCCTTTTAGGTTCTTGAATACTTTGAACGTGTTCTTTCACGATTTTCCCTAAGATTGGATGGAATTACTTCACTCTTTTCCCTGCGATTCATTTTGATCTCTTAAAATTGAACCACTACACGAATGACTCAATTACGTACAACTTTTCTTTACTACTGCACATCCACTATCTTCACTCACATGGACCAGCAAAAATCGACTGGCCAGAATACCCAGCAAGACGAAATTCTTGAAAGGGCTTCTTGTGAGCATTCGACTATTGATTTGGATAGTCCCTTCCCCTGATGACATCATACAAACAAATACTTCTTTTCAACCCAACGGATCGCACATCCTGCACCTGCGCCTCGTCTTTCCGTCGCGTCTTCCGCCGAGCCACACGTGGCGAGCTGCTCCACTTCAAAACAAATATCAAATACACAGAAGCAATGCATTGAACACCTACGGATGATAATAGAAAATAATTTTATCATTTTAACCAAAACTTTGTCGCTGTAAGTTTTTAATTAGAATTCAAGAACGAAAATATCCCAGCAACGATATATTTTAATTCATAAATTAAAAATACATTTTCGTTGACAAATTTTTAAAGAAACACATTTTGACACCTTGAGAAAATGAAAGGATTTCCCCCAGCTGAAGTAACTGAAATATTGTATAGGTTTTCTCCAAACTAATTCCAACAATTTTTGGATATCTATTAACAGTCTGAATAAAAATATGCTTAAAAAGTCAGTTCTGCAGAAAGTCAGCGTTCTCAGTATTTTATTTTAAAAGCAACTGAAAGATACATTTTTATTGATTACCATTGTGTTCATCATTTTCTCTCCAGAACTATGTTTTTTATAGTTACTTTTGAAACAATTGATTAGGCAACAGTGCACGAGCTTATTCCATACAAATAACAGTCCATAAGAGCCCATTGTACCTTCACGACGTGAAAATGAGTATAATCACATCAATGTCGCATACACTCGAAGAAACCAGCAAACAATATACGTTCTCTCAGCGGGATGTTCCAATACACTTGCTGACTTTGAGAAACGTGAGTGGTTATGGCCGTGTAATCCAGTTTGCACTTACATGCGGAAGTTTTCGATTTAGTTCCCGGATGTTCCCAGTTAGACTGTTTTTAATTATGTTGTAATTGTTGTTTCTAAATATAGTTTCTAATTTTGTTTTCGTTGTTAAGTATGTCAACGTTTTGTGAAAAGCGAACATGTTTACAGGACTTACGTCCGGATGCTTGTGCATGAAGAATTAACTCTGAACAATTCTAAAGTTACTATGAAGGAACATATACAAGTGGGAAAGTTATGCAGATTGAACAATTCCCCTCAACTGCCTGAAAAGTACATATTTCTATGATTCTTATAAAGAGTTCGCAGAAACAGTTGACCTACGCGTGTATTAGCACAAAACGCAACTTGTGTTAACATTACGTCAGCAATTTAAGATAAATCAGGATATTTTATTTGAACATGTTTCACACTGTTTTTAATCTAATCTGTTACGACGTGTTCTATAAGACATGTTCTGCAGAAGGAAACAAGCGGCGATTGCATTAGTATAACATAAAGGACATGCATTGCTTGCATTTCCCCTCGAAACGATATCAACGTAACCCCAGACGCAACGAATTCTCGAAGCAAAACTAGTTGTTCGAAACTAATAGTACGAAAAATTTAATTGAAGGCAATATTAAAGGAATGTATTTCAAAATAAAATATTACGCCTATATGCCTGACTATATCATTACTGTTAGTGGCTGAAATGTTTTTTTCCTAATGAGTCTATTTTCGTTATCTTACTATACCCATGACAGACCACCAGTAAGTTAGATCAGTTGTTATCATTATAATATTCTATTACATACATTGGTACATTACATACACATATACTGAGCGCTTTGCGTTGTACGTAGAAATTCCCGCGAAGGAAAAGTAAATCAGAACATCTGTGTTGATCCAGAAGGATGCCTAGTGGGGCTAGAGGGTCGAAACTGAGAATCGGCGTTCCCCAAGGCTCGCGTACGTGCGCGCCGCCTGCCTAGGTCGCTCGGGGCGGCGACGTGCGCGGGGGCGGCGCGGGGCGGGGGTGGCCGTTGAGCCGAGCGTGGCATGCACGCTGGCGCCGCCGCCGCCGGGCGCGGCGCGCGCCGGAAGTCCCACGCCCCGCTTCCGGTGCAGCCGCCGCCGACTCTGAACCCCGGACCCTCCGGACACGGCCGCGACTCGCGCCTTCCGCACCCGGGCCGGAACGCCCGCCCGCCCGCCCGCCCGCGCTGCATGCCTCGTAACGTCTTTTTCCGACGGGAGATGCCGGTGCCACTCGCCCCAGAAAGAATGGGACCCTCTGCACGAAACAACTTATAATGCGTCCACAGGGAGTAGGGGTGGGTTAATACCTAAGTAGTATAACCTTGTCTTTATCTGGGAGCCACCAAAAGATAAGTCCCAGTAATGTTTTTAAAGAAACTTTTATATTGGTTACAGGTAAATATGCACAAACTAGCGGATTCTTTATCATTACATCGCACGAAAGGAAGAATTCTACTAAAGTTACAGCACGGACTATAAGGAAACTAGAAATGCCCAAAAATATTATGTCATGTTGTTCATTATATATTTTTAAAATCCAATGACATGAGGGAGGTTTATAAATTCTCAAACAATACAATCACTGTTCACTGAGAACAAAGAGTTAAAGGAATTTCTGAAAATGTACATGGAATATTATATTTGCAACAAGATGTGGACTTATATGTTGTAAAGGAATATAGTAGTAAATCTGTACACAGAAAAGTTGTTGCAAAGAGACTCATTGTCAAACTATTCTTGGACATACTACTTAATAATCGTTGTATTTAAAAAAAACTGTCTTCGAACTGAAAGAACTCGCCTATCTTCGTATTGCTAACAATAACTTGTTAGCGCTAAACAATGAAACATGTGTTAAAACTATAAAAGTAATAATAGTAAGCGATAACATTTAAAGAAAAATTCGCGCAATTTGGTTGAGTAGAAAGCTCAAATTTATTTCTAAACGAAAACTTTTATACTTAGTGTTTTAAATATGTAGCCTATTACATAGAATATAATATTGCAATATTAATTTTTTACATTGGAAATGATATATTTTGAATATCATATTAATTTTGAAAACATTTTCAACAACTCAATAAAGTTAGGCGCCACACAGCGTTTGATCATGCGTTTGCCCTCCTTATCGACACGAAGCAATTAGCAATGAATATGGAGCAGAGTAATCAACAAAACAACAGAAAAATTGGAGAAACACGGATTGGTACCGTTGGAGTTCATTAAATAAAGCATTTTATACGACACAGTCCACAGTTCAGTAAACATAAATTGCAATATAGTATTCAAAATATTTGTTAACATTATTCGCTTAAATATTTAACTGATTTTTGCAGGGTGATTAATGCTTTATATAATGCTTTTGTGAATCCACAATAAAAACATTTTATTTGAAAACTAGAATGATTTAAGAAAATATTTCTCCAAACCCATGAAGACCAAAGCAAGGATGTAAGCTGTCATAATAGCTGCCTGCTAAGGGAGAAATGAAAAACAAACAAACCCTTTTACCTTCTCACGAACTCTACAAAAGTGGAGAGAGACTACGTTGACAACAGTCCCCCATCCGCCCAGTAAAATACACAGTCTGTCTTCACATACCAATAGGAATATTTATATACACATACTAGAGTTTTTAATATCCGATTAAAAGAAAATAGCATGAGACTGTTTAAGCCTGTTCCATACTTTTAGGTTTTATAAATAATTATTTCATTTTTACTTGTGGATAGCAGTTACAATCCCTGACGAAGTGTCCGTGTCATAAAAATGAAACATTTACAAATTAATTAAACGGAATTAGGCGATGAAAACAATTTTCACAAAGTTTGTGAAAATATATCACAGTTCCTCGCTGCTTTTGGTTGCTGAGAATTTCTTCCCGTTTAGTCGTCATATTAACAATATAACATCTAGATAGTTCTACAAATTTAATGAATATCGTCAGATATGATAGTGTGCTGATGAGGTAATAATAACCCAACCGAAAAAAAATAAACTTAATTTAAAAGAGAAAATGTAAGACTGATATGAATAACAAACGCTAATTACCTGCATTACTTACATTATCTTTCAAAATTGAGGTGGAAAATAATCAAGTCTTTAATTTAATACGAAGGCAAAAAGAATCATAAAATTTACCGTATTGATATTACTTCGCGTTCCGACATCAAATATGTTGCCACCTGCAAGTGCTGTTTAATGACAACCAAGCAAAAAAAAAACAAACTATGAGGTTTGACAATACATATTATTGTTCCTATTTTTTCGTAGAAGGTCGAAACAAATCTTTTGCGCAAAATGTACAGGAACAGGTGCCAGGAGCACAATTGAAAAGACGGCGATCTGGAAACCCACGACATATTCTTCTCTTGCACTCCTTCGTATGCGTCGAGGAAGGAACCGTTGGAGCGTGCGTAAACGTCGTACCGGATGCACGTCCTTTTGGGCGCGCCTGGACCCTCTGAACAACGTAAAATAGTATCGGGGAGTTCCCCCTTCCCGCGCTGTCTCCAAAATAACAGGTGTCCGAAAAATAAGGCGCCCTTTCAAGGGTCGCAGTTTACTTTCGGGCGCTGGGTGGCCAGGGGGGCAGGGGGGCAGGGGGCAGGGGGCCGGCGGCGGCGGCGGCGTCTCGCCCTGGGGGCCCCGCACCACGCGGCGTCTGCTGGCGCGGGGCGGCACAGGACAGCATGGACGGATTCTTTATTTATTATTATTATTATTATTATTATTATTATTATTATTATTAACATGGTCATATATAGTGAAGCGGAGTGAAGTGCTATCTCATCAACTTCAAATTATAATTGTAATTATGAGTGCCACCGAGCATTAGCTCGAAACGAACTTAAATAAGTCTATTTATTCCTCAGCAACGTACTTCATGAATTATGGAAAGTTAAGTGTTTCTTAGGGAGCGGGAGGCGCATCCAAAACAAATTCATTCTCAATCTGATGAATAAAATTAATGCACTTTTTAAGACGACTCTAATTTAAAACTCTTTCTGAGGTTTAGAAATGATGTTAATATAAAGACAACGGCATAATTAATTGATGTTAAGTATACATCAAATAGCATTTGAAACTCCATGTGATGATCTTAAACAATCGAATCCGGTGTGCAGAGGTTGTTCAGTCACACAATTTGAAGATCGTAGGCTTCCAATAAATTAGATGTGTTCCTTCCAAAGGAGGTTGTGGCAAAGTACCAACTGCGTATTTTAAAAAAAATCATGTTCAACTCTTCCACATTATTTTATAAATTGTGTATACAAAATGAAAACAAAGTCGAAAATAATATAAAGCCGAGCCTTCCTTTTTTTTTGTTTATCGATTATCGAGTACCTGAATATCGGGAACGACATTTTTACTCATTTTGTCATAAATACATCATCAAAACTTTCGTTTCTTCGGTAATATTTTTTGTTTGTTTTTATTGCCTGAAACGTTATACTGGCTCTGTGACTCGATTCATACTCCAGTGATTCACTTGCCGATTGATGCCTCGCTTTGTTTTTGAACTATTAATCCTTCATTACATTACCCCCCCCCCTGACGTTTGACGCGTTGTAAATACACAATTTACATAACGGCGCCATGTGATATCTGCCCCACATATCTTCCCTATATTTTCTCTGCAAAGTAGAAACAACATTCTGCGCTTTCAACTCAACCTCCACGCTATTGTGCATACGTTTTTGCCTCCATGTTACGAGTAATCTTCTAAGTCTACCCGTCATTATTCAGCGGAGTTACGACGAACACACTCTACCATTAGCGTCAGCCGAGGGAGTACTATCGCGCGCGCGGGCGGCGGGCGGCGGCAGCCAGGAAGCGCCCGCGTGGGCGAAGCGACGCTACCGCCCCCCCACCTCCACTCGCCTCCATCCACAGAGACCAGCACTCCCCGGGCCACTCGAGATCAGTCTCCTAACCATTCTCGATATCAGACCCTTAGTGGCAGTATAGACATCGCCTCTGCAGAGTCACTGACCGGGAGGGCCTGGTTCGAGTCCCCACAGTGGCGGATTTGCGAATCTAGCTGCATAGCTAGGTCGAATTCAACCACGAGGAGCCAAGTCAATTCAACGAGGAGAATTATAATCGTCGGCAGCTCTGACGGGTAGTTTAATGTGGTTTCTCCGCTCAATACGAGGTGAATACCAACGCAGTCCCTTAAGAAACGGGCTTCGAACCGCGTGCGACTTTCCTTTCCTTTGTTTGCCCCTTACATACGCACACACTCACACGCTTACATGCACTACACTAACAAGCATATTGGAAGCTTCGAACTTGTTCAGACTGAGGCCCCGCTAGGGGAGACACCGGGAGAGGGAAACACCCGCAAGCCGTCGTGTAGGTCGGCGCCGTATACAATCATCGTGGGGACGGGGCAGCACCTTACACCACTGGTACAGACAACAAGAGCCAGGCGGCGGGCCATTGCGCGTCCCTCCGGTGGGCGCGTTGGGGCTCCACGCCCCCTCGCCCTCGCGCGCGGGCCTCGAGTGTTAGGTTCGGCGCGGCCGCACAGGTGGCTCGCTGCCCGCGCCCGCTCCGCCGCGCCCTGCTTCGGCTCCGACTGGACGACGCTCAAGGAAACGCGGTCAAAACTCACGTACATAAAATTACTTTATTTTTAAAACGCATGGCTCTGGGTAATTTCTTCCCACTCATCAGTTATTTCTTTTAAAATGGCGGCTGATGGATGCATTGCGTTTTCCAAGTTCATTCACCGAAAGAGTATAAAAGGAAAGTGGACGTTTTTGTTTATCTTTGAAGCGTTCGTTCAATCTGTCTCCCCTCCTCCTAGCGCAGGTTCTGGCACGATTATTTTACGTAACGTGTTCATTATTCAACCTAAATTGTAATTATTTTATAAGCTTTCAACCGAATCGTCTACAAGAAAGCGAATGGATGTTCAGTCTGATGCTAATTTCAAAATCATGTGATTTTAATAATACATAAACAAACTTAAATATTGAAAAATTGTCCATATACTAAACCTTCACTTCTAAAGTTTATAAAACTTCTATTTATAAATACTTACAATAATATTTATATATGAAACAATGAATATCCATAATGAAAGAGATTCAAGAAAAACATCAATACAACTTGATTTTCATGTAATCAAATAAAAATAAACCTCCAAACATTCGTTATAGCGCTTTTTTAAAAACCAGCACACGGAAATCTATGCTACCTTATTTTCCCTTTCCGCTCCTTGTTCATTAGCTATTTCCATGTCAATGATCACAAGATCCCTCCACACGCAATTTTGTCCCGTTATAAAGTACGGCCGACGTCCGTGCGGCTCGCCTCGCTCGCCCGCCCGCACGGCCGCACCGCGTCGCGGGGCAGGGGATTTGCTTAGGTCCGCGGGATGGGTTGGAAGAAGCTTGAATGAAACGGGCGGAGCGAAAAACTCCATTCTTCGTAGGGCCTCGAAACACGGGAAGACCTAACATTTGATTTGGACGGGGAAGACAGGAAAGAAAGACCGGTGTATTGACCCCTTGTTACGAAGTTTAGGGTAGCGGGCTTCGCGTGTAACGGGTGTATTACGGAAGGCAGGTGGCGGCAGTGAGGCCTGTGGAAGGCACGTGAGACGAAATATAACAAGAGCAGGTCCGATGGCGCTCCGGAATACACAAAACGGTCCAAGCTGAGGAAATGGATAATTTCACGAAACGGTAGGTCGATGCTGTCTCATTCTAATCACTGCAAAACAATTCTTATAGAAATAGAAAGGCAATTGAAATATAAAACAGGAACTATATTACTGGATGGTTATTCACATCCTTAATTTACACACTCTCAAACATATCATTTGTTCTTTATTTGAAGCCCGTCGCTATATGGAACTGTACACATATGAATTTAGCGTTAACTTCTGTATTTCAATCATTTCCTTGACAGTTTCCCTAACGCACGTAAAAAGAGGATGCAAAATAAACTCCAGTTATGTTACAAATAACGGTTGATTATATGTATCAGTTACATGGAACGAAGATTATAGACTTTTTCTGCGAAATGTTCCTTCTCTACCTACATGAAGTTTGATTCCGAACGGTTAGCGCAATACGCTTCTATTCGCATTCGATGTAAAATTTAATTAAATTACCAGTTATACTTTTTATTAATTATTTTCGAATGATGCGTGTTTTGACCAATTTAAAACATAAAGACGAGATAACAAGTCTCGTGAATCCTGTAGGGGTGTTTCGTCCCTACCATCAATACTTCTGCACCTTGGGAAGTAGCAATCTTTAATTCGATTCCATACTTAAAAATATATTTCTAAAGTCGGTTGGAATTGACGTCCCATTAAATAACGAAAATAAAATACAAGAAATGTTCTACAATTCGACAAAAACCTTTAATGATGTTAATTTTACCTAATTTTCAAAATATTTCAGAACACATAATAAATAATAACTTAGAAGTCCATATTTATTTACCATAAACCAATTATATTTTACTCATTTAACTTGAACGAAGGAAAAAGACGTATTTCCTAAATATCTATCTATTTCAGAAAAGTCGTATGACATGTCTAAATACGATGAAAGTGATAAAAAATATATATCAGTATATTTTTTGAGTGCTGCTAATCTAGTTTTATCCACCTCCAACTGTTATATTTGCATCGATCCCACAATACTTTGAATTTTTATTTTCAACGATACTGTCGATGTCAAAACAAATGAGTAAAGTATGGCAAAGCCAACATTTGCATTCTGCAACGCACCAGTGTTTCGAGAAGCGGGCCTCAGTCGAGGGGGGGCCACTCGCGAGCAACCTACCCGGGCGCATTCAATGCCTCCCGGAAGAAGCGAACCGCAAGCTGCCATTTAAGCCCTCACAATTTATTTCTCACGTTGACAACGCTCCCGTCGGCGACAGGTCTGCACGCGGCCACGTCTGCGTCGATAAATGGCCAGCGACTTGCTTTGGCGGCGCGTTAAAGGACGTATTCTGAATCGATTATACGTTCGGGTGGGAATTTCAGTAGGCAAGTGAAATCGGAAATTTATTGACTTTTTGAAATAGACGAAACTTTAGTTAATTTGAACTGTTTTACATTAAAATGTTTACATTTCATTCCTCAAACCAAATGACAACTATAAAGAACATACGTGAGATTAAACAATCCTTTCTTTGAACGTAATGTGACAGACAATTATCACGTTACACACCGAAGGTTTTTGACATTTAAATAACAGTTCGATATTTGATATTACTCGGAACGATACATTTCGAGTTCTACGTATCTCTTTTAATTACTCTAGCAATAAAGAATCCCTTTTCCTGACAAATTGAGGCGAATAAAAATAAATGTAACTTCACTCGCTGCTCCCAAGATGTATTTATATCATATTTGACTCGTCATACACGATTGTAATTGTATGTGACTCTATTATTATTATTATTATTATTATTATTATTATTATTATTATTATTAATATATTTTAATAAAATAGTCGGTACCAGAGAAACCACTCTTCCCATCTCCATTCTCAAGATAATGGTAGTCATTGTGATTATCGTACGCGTGCAATAATCCTTTAGTGTACGTTTTATTGACTAAAGATTCAAAAATAAAATATAAATAAACAAAAATGTGAGCGACAATTTCCAGTACTTGCGTCCGTTTTTCAGTTTGTTTTGTTTCAGATAGCTCAGCAAATGATCAGAGGGGGAAGAAATATGAAAGTAAGTCTTCGCCCGTTGAACGCAGCAGCAGCGTGCGGGCTGGAGGGGCCGCGACGAGGGCGCGGGCGCGGGCGCGGGCGAAGGAGGCGGTGGTGGTGGCAGGCCCCCCCGCCGCACATGGACTCGCCCGCCGCCGGCCACTTTCATTCATTCGGACGCCGGCTGCGCGCCGCTCCATTCATGGAAGGCTGTGAATGGACGGGCCGCCGGAGGTCGAATGGCTACACAGGCACTTGCTGAGATGACGGCTGTGGCAGCTTACTGAAATACGGCGGTGAAGCCGTTCACGTAAGATCCTAACAGCCACAGCACATACAATGACTGACAGTGCGGGGTCATTTGTCATCACTCATTTTCATCGTCATCTTCTTTCCTAAATTTCTAAATTTCAATATTTTTTTTTTTTTTTTTTTTTTAAAGGTCGCATCAACTACTAGGTCATTAGCGACCACTATTGCTTGTAACGGTATGTTAACTGTGGGTTGACACGATAATGATGATGATAGGGGGTGAAAGGACGAACACAATACAACCATGCCCGAGGCGGGACTCGAACCCGCGATCCTTCGGTCCGAGTTCGCTACGGCACTACTGCCTTGGCGATCTCGGCCCCCGGATCGGCTTCATTTCCTTATTCTACTGAAAGGGTAATGATTTCAGCAACTTAGCGATATGTTCAATGAAAAAATGAAAACCAGTTCTGGAGTTAACACAAATGGCAAAGGTAAGATTACAAGCTGCTTGTTGCATACAATTATACACAAATGCATTGAATGAAACATCACGTATAACAAAATAAATAGTCTTCCTTTCACCGATTTACCGCAAAATTATCAAATATTTATAATAATACAAATTATACGTTCTCCAAATCTTAAGTAAACCTTATTTGTAGAATTTCACATGTGCACAAAGATCATCAATATGAACATTTTAATTTTTCATTTGTTCATCTTTGGTAATGGAATACGTACTGCTCGCCTACCTCGCATCCTGTCTTGAATTACTGGATGAAAGCTATAGGAAGGTAATCTTCTAACAGCGAAGAATGAAAGTATTTTTAGAAGCATACATAAGGAAAAATATTTCTCGTCGCTTCTAAATCCAAAGTATAGTAATAATCACGATCCTCTGCGTACAATAAAAGCACATTTTAGATATTGCTATAAATAGTGTAATTAACATCACAACGTCGTCGATAATCAATGTGGAATATAAAATATAGTCACTGCTGTTATATTGTTTACCGGTGCAAGTTCATTTTGAGGGGATGTACTTCCCTCAATCCACCATAATTCATTGGTCGTACAAGTTCTATGACAGCATCATCAAGATGAGATAACAGGGGGTTGGAACTCAGCAACAACTATAAAGCCTAAAAAACGAAGTACAACAATTCCACCGAAACACTCGCGGGCGTATCTTTAAGGATCGCCAAACACCAACGGCCAACATCCGACGGTTTCGCTTCCGACCCCACGAATCGCAGCGAACGACGCTCAGTCCACGCACGCTCTCCAGAGCGCGTTGTTCTCGAACAAGTGATGCTGCGGTCTAACTGTGACACATCCGCGCGCGATTCGCTCCGCCCGCCGGAGCTACTCAGGCGGAGAGGCCGTCGTAGGAAAAGCGGTTTCCCTTTTTGCCCGGGTTCTTTCCGCTCCGGCGGCCAGCTCAAGAAAAAGCGTGTCGGCGGGGCTTCGCCTCCACAAAGCCTTTCGGAGCGGGACCTGGGCCGGACGACGCGGGTAAAAGTGGCACATATTCCCAACGCGTCTTCGGGCTCCATAAGGACACAGGCCTCATTTTGTTACGTAAGTGGTCGCTGTGTTCTACGTACGCATACAAATCGGGGCACTGCGTACAAATTGCACACAATAATTATTTGTCATAAATCGGGCAAGAAATCAACAAATTTGATGTATATTAAAAATTCGGACGTTTGACAAATTTGTAGCAAGCATGTATATACACAACACATTTAACAATTTTAAAATAATGAATAGTATTTTGTACTTGAAATATAATACATATGAAGCGTTGTTCACACACGCTGTCATGTGATCAATTGTTCGAAATGTCCACTTACGAGAGAAAAAACACATACTTTCGTCAATATTTACATTTCACAAAATTTTATACAACAAAATATTTAAAGAACTTTAATGTCGATGGTTAACTTTCCATTTCTCTACAATGGATATTATTTATTGTTTCGTTACGCAAATATCTACATTTTTCAGTAACATACCTACAAGAAAAAAAAAGAAAAAGAAAAGAAATATTTTTTGGGCCCCAAATACCTAGGTCGAAATACAACTTTCGAAGTGTAGTAAAAAACCGAAATCTTATCTAATACAGAGAGTTGGGTTAAATATCAGTTGTTTTTTAGAACATTTGATTCGAACGTTTTCAAAACTTCGCCATTTTAGTTCCACTATACTAAAAAACGTATAGATTATTAAAAAACCGTCATTAGAGATGCTTTTGGTTTCACAAACGCATTAAACAATGAAATAGTTCTATAAAGTAAATTTTAACGATTTGAGAGATATTTAATAAAAATTACAATTATGTGGTTTGGGTACTATCAGTTGAAAATATTGGCGTAGTTTTTTAAAAAATCTTGTTTTTACTATTGCCCATACGTCACTGAAAATTGCACAAAAACTACATATATTTTTTAAGTACTCATTGAGTAAAGAAATAATTGTGGAGAACAAATTTAATTTGAAGAACAAATCTCTGTCTAAAATAATATAGATGTAAGAATCGGTTCAAAAACTGTCAAACTTTTGTTTTTTTCGAAAACTCTCAGATAGCAATGGAATTCGCAACACCTTTACAAATCTATTCTTAAAAAAATGGAAGTCATTTTTAAAGAAAAAAATTAATGTTCCACGGGCTTCATGTTATTTACCCCCAAATATTTTTAAAAAAACTTCAAAATCGTCGGATATTGAATCACAGATATGTTTCGAGGATTTAACCGGAAATGCTTAAGACTGATTGGTATGATAGACATGACATGATGTGCACGATCTCCGAGTGATAATATGACTTTTACTTTCTCGCCTTACTTCGTAAGAAGAGAAAGTATTGTAATCATGCTCAAAACATTTTTCGAAGTAAAAACTCTTATTGCCAGGCCATGGGGACGAAAATGGGGATTAAACTTTGTTTAATCCTACCGCAAGCAGTATCTCAAAACAGGTTTTGAGTTGAAAGTACGAAATTGAATGTTTTGAATTTGGAGACAAGTCAATCTCCTCACCCGAAATCAAAATTATACTGACTTTCAGGATATTACTTTACAAAAATAAATAAACCAAGTTTCTTAAAAAAAACATTATTACCCCATTAAGTAATATTTTCTAAACTTACATACGAGATATAATTCTGAATTATAATGATTTGTGACTAACAAATCGATGTCACTTTACACTTAACAACCTTGTGTCACTCTAACAAATAAAAAATCCCTGAGGATATGAGTACGTTTTTCCCGTAACAGATGGAAAACAGGGGTTTATGCATTTTCAGAGCGAAATAGAAATATATTTTCTTATTTGACTACACTGCTTGACTCTTCAAAATAAGTTCAATATAGATTTCTTTCAAGGAAAATAAGAACATCTTTGATATGGATGAAATTAAAACACATGAGTACAACACGATTTCATGGATTCCGTAGACGATTTTCAAAGCGATTAATGCAACTTGGCAATTGCAACTCGATCGAGTCCGAAGTCTCCTTCCATACGCTTTGTGTCGCTGCCCGCAGCGGTGCGCGTCCGGAGTCGAACGCGCCCGACGTGTCGCCCGCATCGCGATGCGAGCCGAGTGACGAGAACGACGACGGAGGCTGTGCGTGAGAGCGGCGCGGCGGCTGTCTCGTGACCGGATGTCATTCTTCACCCACCTCGCGCAGATTGGAGCGCAGGTATGCCGACAGAGCGCGCGCGCCTGCGCAAAAAGTCGCGGCGACGACGCGATTCGACGCGACGCGACGCGACGAAGACGACCGGGACGGGGACGACGGCGGCGCAGGCGGTCGCCGCGGCAGCCACCACGACGAGATGGCGCGGCGGTGGCCAGGCCACGGCCAACGACGCAGCGACAGTAAAGCTCGGCACAGGCAGTGAGAAGTTTTGCACTAGGTAGCTGATTATAATGTTGGGCCATGGCAATATTACAATGCATTCCGAGCGAAGTGACTCAAGGCGTAGCGCGCTTACTTCGCATTCGGGATACGAGAGGTTCAATCCCCGTACCGACCATCCTCACCAGGGTTTGCGTGGTTTTCCTCGTGAAATACTGGGATGGTTGCACTGAAAGGGAATTCAGGAATTCCACAAGGAAGTGTCATCAGGCAACTCATGTTTCTTGCCTTCGGAAATGAATTGCCGACAAATTTAGCTTTAAGTGTACGACTCTTTGCAGATGACTGCGTAATTTATAGGATTATCAACTCGGAGAAGGACAAGGATATTCTGCAGTGAGACTTAGACAAATTACACATCTCGGCAGAAACAAACGGCATGGAAATTAACAGTTCAGAGAGTCCGTAGGGGTCGCAGTTACAATGAATCTGCGTACAAATTGAACAACAATGGGATACCTCGAGTCACGTGTTGCAAATATTTAGGAAGAGCAGCGGTTGAAGGGATGGCGGTACGACGGGTGCATGCAAGTGACAAGCAGTAGAGAGAATAAACAGATAAGCGGCCTCTTCATATGATTCAATCTATAAACCAAGAAACAATGGAACTAAAAAGTTTAACAAGACGGTTGACAAGTTTTCCTAAAGAGTCCGATATATCATCTACCGGAAGAGCTGGAAAAGACAGTTTTAACGATCAGCCAATAAAAACACCAACTTGGACTCTCTGAGGCATGGCAAGAGATTTCAGGAGAAAAAAGTTTTATTTTTGTTCACAAGGTCATAAAGAAAACGTGATCTTACTGAAATATACGAGCCTAATACGAGTTTTATATCGAACACGAAGTGCAGTAGATAATAAGTAATTTACCTAGAGATAGAAAGTGTTTTGGAATGTTTTAAACGAGAGGCAAGTTTGTTTTCAAATTTGAAAATGACTGGCTTTAGATAAAATCGTGATCATTAGAAGTAGGTGTGAAAATCTTTATATACGACATAGACTATCAATTATATTTTTTCACGAAAACTACTTTCTTTCAACAAATTCAACAGTATGATTTTTTCATTACCATCTGGAAATATTTTATTAGTGTTATTTCCAATAAAGAAAATAGTATATCCAATTCGTCTATTATCAGTCGCGCATTTCTTTTCAGATCTAACGGAAGAGTCTGTGAGTGTAAGTAGACTACTGAGATATCAAATTAGACCTATTGCACCGTTCGATTTTTTCCCATTCACCTTTCTCAGCAATGATAAAATTAATATATTACATTTTATAAAGAGTAGTACATAAGTTGTAGAATGTTTTGGGATACACTTTTGAGTCTATTAGGGCATGGAAATAGAAGAAAGAAAAGAAAGGGTTTAAATTAGACTACACCAGCGTCTGTGTTGATCGTCTGGACATAACGCCTTGGACCGGAGTGAGGGCAGAGAGGGCTCGGCCGCTTCTTGTAGGCGTCGCGCCGCGCCCACGTGGCCATGGGCTGCGCCCAGGTGCGGGCGGGGACACGTGTGGCCGCGCTTGAGCAACGCCCGCACCTGCGCCGCCGACTCCTCCACACGCCGGACGAAAGCAAGACGCCGTGGACTCTCCACGGCTTCCATACAAGCGCCCGGCAAATGCGAACTCTTCATCGAATCCCTAGGGGAAAAAGACGGGCTCCAGGGACTCGGCGCGGAATACGATTGATTCGGCGACGTTTACGGAGTGCGATTGCGACCCTTTTGACAGAGCAGGAGCTCCAGTAGTCTCCCGTCAAGAAAAGGATTTCATTCATTACACATTTTAATAACTAGAAATAAAAATCTGCCACTTTATAGCTAGGATGTGTCAAGTATAATGAACATCCAGCCGTAACTCGAAATCTACTTAGCGAATCTCCGGAAATCTCTTCATACATTGCAACAACACATCATCAATATCTTCAATTGATCTGCATTCAAATGAAAGAATGCCGGTGACGTTCTGGTGGGCGACATCAAAAGCAAAGCATCTCTCAAGTGAACCAATTGATATAATGTTTTCAGCATCATCCTAATGAATAAGTCATCTAGGCTCGAGCCAAGTTCCCGTAAATTTTACATTATCGAAACCTTCAGAATATTTAAAATATCGCTTTCTTAGCAAATATTTATAAGAAGTTAAAATCTACAGAAGTATGTACATCTCAGTGATATATAAAATTTTAATTCTAATGGATCGTTTAGGTATTCTTTTAGGTCACTGCTTACAACAAGCTATTATAGGAGAACGCCAGTGTATCAAAACAAATGTGGGATGTTTATTTATTAAGCTCTGAAAATGAGGCAGAATACCCGAGATTAGGTAGAATACAAGTAAAATTGTCAAATATTAGAAATCTGTTTGTCTTGGAGCATGGAGGTTGACGCCGCCGCCGGAGCGCACGTGCCCCGCTCCCGCCCCCGCTCCCGCCCCCGCCCCCGCTCCCGCCCTGCGGATGGCGGCAGGCGATTGGAGCGATTGTTGGGCGAGACTTATTAGGCCACTTGGAATACGCCGCCGACCTGCTTTCTTCTGCTCCTCTCTCACGAGTTAGAACACTAGGAAATCCGTAGGCACCACCAGCGCACGAGGCAGGAAAATGTTGCCTGTCTGCAGTGCAACGAAAATCGGTGTCCGCCCGACTTTCCAGCTGATCTTTCGGCGCACGAGACGTTCGCGTTTCGTTCCACCCGATTCGGGCACGCACTTGTATTGCATGCACTATTATTGTTCGTACGTAGGAATGTGCTGTAAATCAATCCGTCAGACGCGATGAATACAAAATTGGAAGATTTATGTTTTGTCAGATCTGTGCTGCAGATACCGAACGATTTTTTACTGATCCGAAGCATTTTCTGCCCCTGAAAATTCCCAACCTCAGACAAGGCCTGGGAAAATTGACAATACAACTGCGATGAATTATATTATCACAGAGGCGGTCAAAGGCAAGATGCAGGAAGCAACATTACTTAAATCACATTAATCATGTTTCTCAAATTATACAAATCTATTGGGTTTTCACGCTCATTCTAAAGTGTATGACAGGATCTGAATGCATTTTAGATGCAGAAAATGTTAAAAGATCTCGTTACTCGATACAATTTGAAATTCTGAGGAACTCGTCTCTTCCTTTTATGGAGACACGCGTGTTGCGTTCTGCTCCTAACGCAGATCTCCCCACCTCCATTAAAATCTTCATTGGCTCCATACTAAAAATAGATTGTAAGAGTTTAAAAAAAAATTAAAAAATCTTTAGCTGTCGGAAATACAATCTCCTACATATTGTTCAATCATCTCCTTGCCTCCCTTTCAATCTCTTTGCACTTCCTAAATGGAATTATGGTCATTGTACTACTAGTAAGTTATATCTTAGCCTACACCTGTTAATGTTATTGTCGTCCCCAAAACTTTTAAAGAGGTTAGCTGTCTCACTCAGTTTCTCATACATTACAATCTAGTTTTGTATTTCACGATATTGCAATGTCAGCCGAATTAAACAGCACGCAAAAATAATTTATTATTTGCATATCACAATAACGTATTATATTTTATTTACAGAGTTCGAAAAAATACTTTGCTTCTTGTTTTGATTCCGATTCCCCATGTGTAAAAATAAGCAAACAAATAGCGAGAATCATGTTTTCCAATTGAAATTACTGTGACATCATTCCCTTTCGTCCTACGCAAGCCCGAAGGCTCTTGACCCGTTGCACGTCACATCAGCGCGATCACGTGGGTCCCGCCTCCCCTCCCACTCGCCCTCCTCCAAATACCGCGCTGGTCACCGTTGGCGTTCCGCGTACACAAATCTACGACGCGAGCGCTGCTCCGGCCGGTGCCAAGCCCTTCCCCCTCGCGCGGCTCCGGCGGGCGGTATCAGAGCGGCGGCGCGAAGCAGGCACAGGCAGGACAGGGATAATAACGAGCGGCAGGCCGGCCACGACGACATCGGGCGTAGGAGGGATAATGGATCCGGAGGGGCCATGCAGGCGGCAGATTTGCTGTTGGAAATGGGGTTTGGTAATGGTGGTTGCGGAAGACGCGGTGGTAGTTTTCTGTAGAGGCGGCCGCAACACACGAGAGGGGTTTGGGAATGTCTGTCGACTGAAGCGGAGGAAGTATTAGAACTGTGAGCAGGAATATGAGAAGAGACAGGTGTCATGCAAGTGAAAACAACAATGGAACAATGAATATACTAGTGTCCTTAGTAAAAATGAAGTATTACTGGAAACACAAAGAGGAATACTGTTCAAACGTCAACAATATTAATTTGGCCGAGGGGCTTTACGTGCCTGTGAAATACGGACTATGTTCTACTACTCTTTTACTGCGGAAAATCTTCTTCATAGAAGAAAATTATATTTTCTCAAATATTTATGCGAGGATTCTGAATCAAAAAATAAGTAAATAAATTTTAAAAAATAGAGAGAAGAAAGAAAATGAGAACAATGCAAGGAAATGAGCAGGCGCTACGTCGGGCAAGCAGTTTCAATGGCAATTTGCTCAATTATTCTGCAATAGTCTCGGTAGGAAGTAAATGCAAGCAAGATTGTTCCACAGGTTGATCCAGAAATCCGACGAGTAGGTGACGAATAAGTCATGTGCGACGAACGGAGAATTGTTCCGTAGATGTCCTGAAGATTGCGAGTTCGCGTATGGGGACACAATTAAGGCGAGAGACGGGGCGGACAGTGGGGGGGGGAGTGGGTGGCAGCGCGCGAGCGAACGCGCCGGGCCGCGCAGCTGGGCGCGCGCCAAGCTTCCAGGTCCCGCGCGCCAACCGCAGCCGGGGCCGGGGCCCGGGCCGGGGCCCGGGCCGGGGCCGGGGTTCCGGGTTCGGGCCAGTGGGCGGGCCAGTGGGCGGGCCCCGCGCTAATTAAAGCTGCTCCTGGCGTCGCGTCGGCGTGCGGCGCCTCGGCGCTGACGGATCCGCTGATTAGTTTTGCCAGCTACCGTATTTCACCAAGCCCTTTTTATATCTCGGGAATGTGGAAAATATGAGGATGCACGTGTTTGTGCGTGTATTTCGGAGGTTACGATGTTGTACCCATTTCGAAGATATACACACACATATTCTTTATAATAGCATAATGCACCTAAATCGCGAGTATAAAAACTTTACGAGTTATAATATTGGTAATTATTCATAAATTTATTAGCTTACGGATTCTCATAAGCCAACATAAAGCGAATGACAAACAAGTACTAAATTGGCTAATTATTTGTGTTGTCGTGCAGTGGAGAATTTAAGGAGCTAGCAGGTGCTCGCACTAAGCGTGCAGAGTGGCTGTCGAGGAAGCACAGGAAGGCGGGCGGTGCGGCGCGATGGGTGATAATGGGTAGGGATTAGTGAGGTGAGCAAGCGTGCGGGCGGGTTGGGAGGAGGGCGGGCCAGCGCTGCGCCAACGACAGCCGCGAGGGGCCGAGGGACAGTGGGCGTTTCTGGTGGCGCCAGCGGCGAGGGTCCCGTAAACAAACAGCGAGGAGTGCATTCCTTAGCCGCAGAGCAACATGTGTACGGCCTCAATTCATTTCTGGCGACAGGCTGCAAGGAGTGCGATTAGCATGTCCTGGACATTCTCCAAAATATTATTTACCATTAAAATATTTATTTGGTGGTTGTACATTTTTAGGGTGTAATTAATGTGTTGATGGAATCATGATATAGAGGCAATGAATTAAGAAAATGTACTTGTTTTCACAGAGCAAGAGGTCTAAAGCACAAATTATTGCATGTGCATGTCAATGAGCAAGCAAGGTTTATGGCCTTTTCTGTTTTTAATTAGAAACTACCTTCATTAATATTGGTACATTACTAACGGTAGATCAATGATGTTATGATTTGACGAAATAGATTCTATTTGCATAATACATTAAACTTATCAACGCAGAATAATATTCTTAACTTCAAAATGTTTATAAAATACTCCGTTCGTAATAACACGGATATTTAAGGTGAAATTTAAGAGTTTTAATCATGTTTATCGTTAACGCTTAATTTTAAAAAGTTCTTGTAAGACTTACAAACACGTCAAAATAGTATATTTAAACACTAGCGCAAACAAGAAAAAGAGTAATAAATAAGAAAAGGCAGTTGTTTAAGTATCAATCTGCAGAAATAACGTTCATGATTTATTCATTTTCTATTTATGAATCACACTATCACTTAGAAATCCGCAGGAAATCTTAAAACTATAAAAAACGTATATGGCCATGAAGATACAATAATGGTCACAATAACAACCTTCGTCGCAAAATACAATAATATAATGGATATCTCGCGACAACATTCTGCACAATACGTACGGTATATTGTACAGTATGTTAAACAAGATTACGTAAACAGCTGATAGACAATCGTGTGATCATTTATCTTTTATGTGTTGATTGCTTTTTGTATGTTTTCTGCTAAAATGCTACGCTAATGGAAGTTGTTCCGATGTATATCGGTAAAATGTACTGCTACCACTAAATTTCAATGATTGCGCATTGTTTTGGTTTGCCCATCTTATTTCGTTTCGCATGTATTATCATTTTGCGACTAATGATACCTTTATATTTGACATAAAAAGTTGCAACTAGTGTAATTGACATAACGTTTATACATCCTGTAGATCCTGGTGGATTATCGTATTCCGATATTTCTCTAACGTAACGAAGTGCAAATGGGCCCTTAATGTAGACGTAATCCTGTTTCAATAGTTACAAAGTTATGCTAAAAACAGAAAACCAAACTAGTGCAATGTGGTTTCAGGTATGGTAAACACCACCAAGCGCCATCAAGCGCCTCGGCCACTTGCATCCACTGCTCGCCATTGCCACTTCTCAGAAGAAAACTACTAATTATTACTGCGAAGGACCCCTTCCTAATCCTTTCTCGAAGTTGAGGGACGAAATTCTTCCTTTCCTCTGCTTGGCACGTTCGTTGCAGTCATTTCTAGTGAAATTGTGAAAACCCGCGAAATTGCACAGGAAAGGAAATTGCACTACTTTGCCCTGTATTAAAACCACAAAGAATTTTTAAAAGTATATATAATAGGGCATAATTATGAATGATTGTTCAATTGAAAACTCTACTGAAGAGAATACAAATGCAACATAAAAGTATCTTCGTCTAATATATAGAACATTATCAACATTTGTTAGACTTAACGATTAAATTTAGTTGCATTTAAACTTTTTGTTAATATTCTCCGACTTTTTTCTTCAAATTACCAAAACAACAAAATAATTGCCTCATTCTGTGATACCAAGGAGTTTGTGATACCCTTCTTTGTCAGGAATCTTCATTCATGTGCTATGAATTATTTTTCTCTATTGTTTCCCTATGTCTCACTTTATGCAACTCACACCTGAATATTTTTTCAAATGGTTACGTAAATTAATGATCCTATACATGGATGTTCAATATGTGAGCTGAACTCTCATTAGACTGAAGAGAAAAATGAAGTACCTTATATTACCAAATCGCATGCGAGCTCACAACTACATGGAAAATTCATGTATATAAAAATAATGACATTTTTATAATACTAATATGATTATGTTGAAGTATAATTAACCAATAATCTATCACTATCATAAGTACAGCTTTGATATAAGTTTCTAAGTAAATGCCATGGCGGCTTACAAATGTCAGTCGGAAACTTATCTTCATCGGACAACAGTACTTCATAGCCACTCTTCACCTGCTGTCGTAACAGAGCGAACGAAGATACTACTGTCCTCGCAACGAGGCCATGAGGTGCACTGCACGTAATATTGACAAAGCACTTTAAACTCCGCGTGTGAATTTCATATCTCTGGCTTCACGGACTCCCAGAGCAGATGGAAAGTTCCACTGGTCCAGAATCATTTCTGAGATAAGGGAGGCTGTGCCGTCGGTGGACAAAGCCTGGCAGAACTGGTGATGACTCTTATCTCTTAGTAAACGATCGGGTTGGTGATGTTGGTTGGGGGGATACGAAGGTAGCTGCGTGGGTAAGCAGAGTCAGTTGACAGGCAGCAGCAAACGTGACAGTAGTCAATGTGTACAAGTAGTAGTTGATGTTGACACAAGCAAATGGATCAGTGCAAAATAGTAATCGTCACGGAAACTGGGAAAAGTAGAAAGATTGTTTGTGAAAGTTTACTACGGAAAATGTATTGGAGGTAGTGGGACTGATGAAGTGGTGACTACGAAAGATTTGAGCTTTGACTTAGTTTCTTCCATCTCACATTATTGTGTAAAGTTATACATACATTTAAATCAATAATATGCAGATAAAATATAGCATCATTCAATCAACTTAAGACCTTTATCAATGAACATATGTTGTTTTTTTCCTGCCAATAGTTTTATAACAGAGAATCGTGAACTATGAAATAAATGTATGCATTATTAAGAGAAAATGAATGTGGTTCCTTCGAACGAAAAATCTTTATTTCATTTCGAAAAAAACGTAAAACCTGTAGTTGCGTATTGTGGATTAATGCCCATGCATACGAGTAAATTTGTCGAAATTAATGATGTGGAGAAACAGTTTAGGTGGATATGCTATTTGATAAGAAGTTCAATGCAATGGACTCTGACGGTGTGGAGAGAGATTTGGTGCCAACCTACACGCCGCCTTGCGATTTTTCCCCTTTAAGTGTCCCCTGCACAGGACACCAACATACCCGAGACAAGCTCTAACCTCCCAAAACGTGTGGTAGTGTAATGCATGTATGTGTGTGTAAGGTGAAAGGAAAGAATCAATAAATAACGGTAAAGGAAAGATCTCGTGCGGTCATTGGCCTGTTGGCTACGTTACTACTCCTGCATTCGCTATGTATTGATTTGAGAAACCACAGAAAACCACAGATTCGAACAGCCGGCCAGTAAAATTCTCCACCTGACAATTTAGGACCTTCCAGTTAACGATACTGCAGAAGTAATTGCGTCGCCGCTGAGCCATCGCACTCGGTGTGACGGGGCGGAGACAGCAGCTGCTGGACCAACCATCAGGGAGTGATGGAGCGGCGGGGCGTGAGAGAATAAATATTGTCGCGGGGCGATAGCGGCGCCGCGGCAGACGCTGTGGCGCGGCGCAGCAGGGCAAGGGGCGACGCGCTGTCGAGGCCGTCGCTTTCATGGTCACGGTACGTGATACCTGCCACAGCTACGGACTCGGGTTGCCTCCACGAAATGGGCCACAGATAACTGCGGCGGCACGTAGGGAGCAGCGCACAATTCTTCCCCTTGTCTTCCCGAAAATCGCACACACGACGCAAGTATCTCTTCGAACGTTATTGTTAAAACCGAAGGTTCCGGTAGTCAGTATTAAATATATGTTATAGTGGTTAAAAGTATTTCAAAGAAATGGAACATACAATATGAATATAGATCCATACTCATGCTTCTCCCGTGTTCATTTACGTATATACTTTACACGTTGTTGGAGATAAGTTATTTAGAACATGACTTGAAGGCAGACACGTGAATAAACTACTTTGTGTCATCCCGATAAAGATAAACCATTGTCAAGAGAAAAGCATTTACAATCCTTTGTCATTTCGAAAATTACCCTTTATGGCTCTCCGGAATTGCCCTTTTACTCTCGTATTCGTAGCATAAACGGAATATACACGTAGTAGAGATAAATTATGTAAAGATACAAAAAATTAGTGTCGAAATTCTGACGTAAATACACGTTTCTGGAGTCTCTGATACCGAAAACGTGATGTATATCAAAATGTCTCTCCGTCAGTTAACGAGCGGAGGAATTTTACTAAAATAAATATTCTCTTAGTGATCTGGGTGAAGTCGCGAACCCTGGAATTTAAAACGGTTCATTTAATTTTTGGGAGTACATTACGGATAATATATTGTCTATCAAGTTTCTCGGACATTTTACTAATTTTCCCAAAAAAACGGCTTAAACTTTGTCTCTATTGTAGCAAATTGTGCTTACAAAACTGGCACAGGGCTTTCACAGGCAGCGAATGGGTCTGAATTTTCAAAATATAGAAAAATTCGAAATCTTTTGAACTCCATCCGACATTATTGAAAGAATTTTTAATGCAATTTAATACCCCTTATTGGATTATTACAGAATTTTATGTTAACTTTTTTCAAAATATAGGTGGAATTCAAATAATTTTCAGTTAATTTGAGAGAATTTTCCAGAAATAGATAAACATGCTTTTCCTAAAAACTACTCTTAAGTTTTTTTAAAAACGTTTTGCAAGAATAGATCACCATAAACTGCGTTGTACGGAGCGCCACTTTTATAACTTAAATGTTCATTGAATAAAGATATATTGAAATCTCCCGCATTTCGTTTGGCCTCGTGTTTTTCAACAGATAACTGAAGTATTATTAGAAGTAGGATACATGATACAATATTTATTATTAAAGGCCGGAAGTTCTTGCATTTATTTTACCTAAATTAGGCATGAAAAAGGCATTTATTATTATTATTATTATTATTATTATTATTATTTAAAAAGGCATTTATTTTATTATTAAAAAACTACTTAAAATGCATTAATTCTTCCACATAAAGACAAAACACGACCGTGCCTTCGTGTTGCCCAGCTTCGCAGGTACATATCCAATTTGATGGAGATCGGTGACAGGAGAAGAAAAAGGCGAAATAAATATGTACAAGGCGGAAAAAGGGAAAAAATAAAACTGTACAAATTGGCATCAGAAGCTAAAATAGGCAATAAAGGCAACACGAAAATCTACTAAACAACTCCAACAGTACAATTAGGGATTCCTATTTTTAAAAGTCATAAAATAGCATCAAAATAAAAAGGCAGTTTGCGAAACTTCTCTCTCTATTTATTATAAACATTGTCCAACAGTTGCAAATAATGAGAATGTATGTACTGTTATAATAGTAAATCTATTTGTTTCGATTATCAATTTTAACGTTGTTTTACAAAACTTTCGGAGTTTCCTTTTCTGCTGTCCCTTCACTCGGGTCCAAATAAATATATGGGATTTTTTAAATACAAAAAACTTTATCAGAGCTCAGGATTGATGTTACTCGAAGGAAGTTATATTTATTTTACATTGTGAAAGAAAATAGGGTGCTGAAAGGCTACCTTTAACTTACTGATTTGCATTCAAGTGCTTATCAAATGTTACGTGATGTAAAAAAAATCCAAAAAATAGCAACCAAGTGAGGGACGTGGGAGGCCTAGCAAAATAAGACTAAAAATGTAAATCAATACCAAATCGAACAAAGAGCTTTGCGTTTTGATGGAAGTCACGTATCATTTAAGTAGTAGTGCAGCATCATACACATAAGTGGGCGATAATATCTGTATTGTCATGCAAACAACTTGCCTATGAGTGAAAACACACGCAACTTTTCTACAAACATTTCCCATTCAACCTGCTCACAATCAATTTCCGGGTTTTCGCTCGAATGAAAATCATATTTACGTGACTAGGTACTTTCTATATTCTTAAACAGAAAAAAATAAGGCACAGTTTACATGAGACTTCAGAGTTGCCTTCTTTTTACGATTCTTCAGGTGCGGAGTGGCTCGTTATTCCAGGACCATGGACTTGATATCCCAGGGTGATCACGTGACCTCCCTTAGACATGAAAAAATACGCATTTCTCTCTCTAGCTATCATCTATCTATCTATCTATCTATCTATCTATCTCGATGAATGAAAAATAACAAACTACTGTATTTAATTGATTAAAAATCATTGTTTTATTTGCATGCATACGTACTGCAAGAGATGATTTTCAATAATTGCAAATAAAGCTTTTTCACAAACAACTTAATAGTATTTTCAGGTGCACACCTTAGGTATTTTCTAAATCCACACCCTTTGAAGTCACGTATAATTTCACAATAGCAACATTTTGGAATCAAAAGTTGTACCCAATTCAGTTTATACTTCATGTTGTAAAAAAAAACATGTTTGCATAACTTTCTCACAACTAAAATTGACTTATTTTGAAAGCGATTCTCACACGAATTGGATAGGCCCAGAACAAAGAAAACGACTTTACTTTCCCACACAGAATAACCCCATCACCTCGCCCAGTAAAAGGCACTGGAGTCCTCTCTCCGTGTTAGTAGAGAAAGGGAGGATGATTTAATGCTTAAAAAATCGCACGTAAAGTTTCTGAAAGAAGAGAACGGTAGAAGTCTGAAGCATTTTCCTTAGGGGGTGGACTCAACGACCGCGGCGGCGGAGGGGCCAGGTCGCGGTGGCAAAGCATTCGGCACGCGTTGCGACGTCGTTAACACCCGCGGCCGAGGAGGAGGAGAGAAGGGAGTTGGTGCCTCGCCCAGCACTACCTTGGGAAGGGCGCGCCCGTTAAAAGCGCTTTATGCCGCTGTAAATTCGCTGCGCTCGGGGAACCGAACGCGCGCCCGCCGGCCGCGCTGCCCGACGCCGCGGAACCCATTTGCGCACAGAGCACGTGCGAGGAAGGCCTCCGAAAACAGCGTCCCAAGGGCCCTCTTTAACTGGTTCGGTCGTATCTGTATTAAGTGAATACCATTTTTATAAAACTAAACCAAAATTTACATTAATGTTAATGGACGAGGCTAATGAAACACAACTACTCCGTGAGTTTTCGAACTAAATCTGCTCTAACATACGAATGATTTTGCGTTGACTCTGAGACGTCAATGGAAACTGCAAAACACCAAGCTCTCTATAATATCCCTCATTCACAAATGCGCTATCGACAATTAATGATTCGATCGCCATTCATAACACTTTCAGAAAACGCTTAAAGAAGACAGGTACTCGAAACCTCTGCTTCTTCAATACAATGGCATAGAAATAGCATTAATAATAAAAAAAAGACAAAACACTATTTTCGTACATCTTTCAACTTTGCTTTTTTGAAACACAAATATATTAGAGGGCCGTTGATTACGATCATTAAAGTGTTTTTACAATTTAATCCCTACCCAAATGGTTGGGCGGAAAAGTTTGCACTAAACCGCTGTCAATCTCTCTTAAGAATTTGTTTTTAAATTCTAAAAACCATAAAAAATTTGTTTAATTTGGCTTTTTAAATTATCTTATTAACTCCTTCAAATTATATTATAAATAGAAAAATATATAATTATTTATATTTCATATAATCCAAATCGACATATACTGTGTTAAGTTCAGCCGATTACACTAAGAAGGATAGCAGTATTTCTCTACATGGCAAGTATATGAATACAGAACGTAAATCAATGACCTCACAACACGCATGGAGTATGTTCAAAAATAGTTAATCTTTATTTGCTACGGTACCGTACAGATCAACACACCATATCATTACAGTAAAACTATTCTACCATAGTCCCAATCTCAAAATACACCGACCTTTGGTCGATTACTGCACGAAGGGGTGATGTATGTGGTAGACCCAAATACCAGTGAAAAGTAAGAAAACACACTTCTCTAATGGGCTGGTAAGGCATCTTCCGAGACACCATAAGTTGTAGATATGTCGCATCCCATGAAGTTACTTGTACTTTGGCAGTCAAATGGCCGCCATGCTTTACATCAGGTTGACCCAAAGCCCTGGATGCAAGGCACAGTGGCCTCGAAAGTGCCCAGGATGTTGCTGGAGCCACTCCTCTTCCATCCGCAGGAGGCCCGCTCCGCCTTACGTCCCTCTAGTAATCTAGTTATCCGGGAACCCAGCATCAAGTTCTGCCCGTCTGCCAGCGGTGTTCCTGAAGCACTGATTAGAGCATGCCTGCCTTACGTTTTGCGGCGCAGGGAGCTCGGCTTCGGCGGCGGCGCGATCTACGAATCTCCGAAGAAAATTTCTAAGTACGAAAGTAAAACGTGTATAAACTAGTGTCGTAATAACCACCGGGGCAAGTGGAGCATATTTTTGAAATCCAAAACGAAAAATCAAGTGAATAATTTTCTGAGCAAACATTCGGCAAGTAATTAAATTGAATACTTTTTGTATTACACTTTGTATGACGTCAAATAGCTTCAAAAATCACATTCCTTTTATTCAACTGATATCTATAAGTACAATAAAATGTTAAGATATAAATAAACAATAAATAAGAGGTCCGCTTTACCCCAGAGTGCATAAGTATACCAACAGGGCGCCAATCCAATGGTCGATGTCATGACATTTCCTTATGTCATCGGTAGACAAAGAAAATCTTGAAGTTAAACGTTTTCCGAGCACAGACTTAGCGAAATATATGAGAAGACAATTTAGAAATGCATCTTTCATTGTTAGGATGTAAAAATATTTTAGCGGGGATTATTGTTATATATTTATAGTTGCATTCTATGTCGGACAAATGATTACAAGTGAGTGCTTGGAACTGCGCTATTTAGTCATACATGATTCAGCAACTCCATCTCGTAAGTCATTCAGTGGCCCAGACTACATTTCCAGCGTGACAAGCATTTGGAGAGTAACAGTTTTTGGTTTTCGACCAGGGCGCCTTCAGGCCCATTTCGGATGTGTGTGCGACGCAGCGAGACGGGATCTCGCCCGCAGCCTGCCATTCTGGTTTTGTGGTTCCTCCAAGGAGTAAATGTCACTCAACCGTAGATGTATGTTGCTATTGTTATGCAGACAATTCGTTTCTTCGCGGTCCAGCGGTTTTTTATGAGGTTCAACTTGCGGGTAACCCGGGAGCCCACTTTGTCCGTTGAGCGGATGCCTCTCTCGAGACGTCGGACTACACAACAATAATGTTTGAAACAATTAACGGAGTTGTGTAATTCTCAATTGCGACAGACGATACTCAATATCATTTTCTTCTCCAAGGTTTCGTTTAATAGAAATGGCACTTAAAATGTATACGGTCGTTCGATATTCTTATTACCATTAAATATTACTATATACACAATATTTTGAAATTTTATTAAACGTAAGAAAATCTAACGGAAATGATCCTAATTATGGCTTGAATATCTTAGATGGAATATTCTTGGCAAAAAATAATGATCTACCAGGGTTCATTTTCAGTCACGCTATCGAGTATGAGGCACAAACAATGAAGAAAAAATATCATATAACTAATGCTTATTTTTCTTATCATCTGGGAACAAGTGAGCAAACTTAATAAAGGTCCACAATTAACTCCTAATGTTCGTCTTAAATAACGTAGTCTTTGTACCATTATTTCTTTTGGAAATCACTTCGTACACTCCAAGCCACGGACGGCAACACACAACTCGGATCATCTGGATCACACCCAGAGGAAACAATATGGGAGAAAAGGAATTTTTTTTCCATGCCATATTGTTTTAATGCTATACAATAGTAATTACACAATTAAAGGTCAAGTGCAACGCCATCACGATCGCGCTTTATTTGATTGCACGCACCATTCTAAGTAAGTATAGCCGTCTCAAATATTTAACCAATTTTGAAAACGCACTTGCATGTTAGCTGGCGCCATTTCGGTCGGTTTCATTTCTTTTTAATACATTCTCACAAGTATAACAAATGTGTAAAACATTTTCTCTCTCATATTACCTTCACATTTATATTATTTGTTTATAAACGCACGAGTTTTTAGCCCGAATTTCATTTAAATACAAAGACAGTGTTAGTCCAACAGAGGACTCCATTCCGCGGCGGCAAGAGGTTACATGCAGCCCTGAGAAAGCCCTTTGCCTCCTGGACGGCGATATTAATCGGTTTACACGGGCGCGCCGACGGAAACACGCCGCGATTTTTAAATTGTCTGGCGGCGGTGGCGGCGAACTAATGGCCGGAGGCGGGGCGTGGGAGGGGGGACAACAGCGCACAGTAGCTCCAAGTGGAACCAAAAACGCGTTGCGCATTTCTGGTCATTTCGAAGACAGTATTCAATAAACAAAATAAAGAAAAAATATATGTTGCATATAATGTGGCGTCGTTAACACGAGGGCCAGAACCGTTAGGTTGGTGAAAGTACGCTGCGGGGGAGGAAGGGGTTAAGCCTGAACATCCGGAGTTTGCGCTCTGGCGGTTGACTCATGTAGAGCCGCAGAGCCACAAAAATACCGTTGGCTGTAAACTCCGAGGAGGCTAGCTAGCGTGCCTCAACCGGAAGCAGGCGAGCCAACCCTGAGAATCCAGTGTGGGGGCGTAAACCAAGGCTGGCCACCGAGTCTCGCGCCAGCCGGCGGGCCTATCTATGGAACAGTGGTGGGGGTGTCAGCCTCAACTATTTAACGCGGCGCCATCTGCGCCCGCGTTCTCATTCAGTTTGCATCGGGTAGCTTGTACGTGTATGTACAAGGAGGGTGTAGGAGTGAGGGCGAGATGTCCGGAGAGTAAGGGCAGACAATCTCACGTGCTGTAGGCACACGGTCGCCACGACCGGGTTAACTTTTGGCGTCAGGCCATGTGACGGTAATTGTCACGGGACAGAGGTCCGACGGCGCGCATCACGCGTGGCTTGTGTTTTCTGCGGTAAAGCAGTGTTCTGAAAGGAAAAGGTTGCCGGAGTGTTTTAAAATTAGCAATTCATTGTAACTTGTACATAATCTTTGAATATATTATTTTTATTTTGTTACTGAAATTTATTTCTTATTTCACTACGTCACAATAAGTCATCAGAGAGCGTTCGGGAGAGTAAGTCTCCTTCTAATTTAAGATCGCTGTTTACTCCGTAAAAATAAAGTGCTATGTATTTTAAATGGAGAGAGCAAAAGGAGAAAATTCAATTGTTTATAAATGATTGAATAGTAATGCAAGTTCCAGAATAATAGGATTACAACTCTAGTTATTTACTAACACAAATCCCATCCGATTTATAAATTCTTTAACCCTTGAAACCATTTGGGGACAGGGGTTGGGACAACACGGTTAGCCTTATTGGATTTCGAATGTGCATTAATATTCCAGAGATGCGCCTAAATACTTAAGCTCCTGAAAGAACTTAAAAAATTCTATTCACCGAGGCGCTCCAACACCCTAGCCAACGTGGATATCCAGGTTGAGTTATTTTGCACATAACTGTATTTTATTTGGCCGATCTACCCGACAGTGAGAAGCAATGCCATCCAAAAGATGCATTTTCCGCGTGGGAGGAACAAACTGAATGAGGTATACAGCTACCTACTTAAAAATCAATTTAGCAGGCAATGTAATACATTCAAACACGAAAGACAATCCATTTACGCAATGTGGTCTCCCAATGGGTCAAAGAGATTTTCATAATTTAAAAGACAAATCATTAGCATTGATCGCTAGAGCCCTGGGTTTCTGACGTCATGTAAAAACCAATACGGCGTACCCTCGACCCAGTTTTCTCATTTCTTAAACTACAAATCTATTTATTTCCATTTGATGTCATTGGACAGGACGTGAACTGAATGGAATATAAATGAAGACCCTTGAAATCCAATACGGCTTAAAGTATGGTTCCAAATGATTTCAACGGTTAAAGAATTTATAAATATGCCCGATTTTTCTTACTAAATAAACTCAGCAATGATCTTGTTATTTTATTTCCTTGGCGCGACCACTCCGTGCCGGCGGGTGGCGTCCGCGGCCTCACGGCTGAGCGCTGCGTGGAACGGCAGCCGCCCTCATTTGCGTGCGGCGGCGACCGCTCGCGCCCACGCGCGTAAATCACAACGCCGCTCACCCCTTCGCATGGCCTGCTTCTCAAGTCTCTGCGGAGCGGGGAGCTGGTGCGTCGGTCTCAACGATTTTCAGATTTGCTGTAGCTCTAAGGGCGGCTAATACATAAAGAGTAGACCAAATATAAAACATTATCCTTAAATATGATTTCACTATTTCGTTATACACAATACTTTAAGTAGATACTAGAAATACTTGATGAACAAAGGAATCTATTCCTATCTCGGATAATAATAACTATAATAATAATAATAATAATAATAATAAATGCGTGGCATTGTTACAGGCTGTTTCGTGGAGGGATATTCCTTTCCATTATTTATTTTAAAACACACGAGACATCTTGATTATTATATTTGTAATACTTCGAAAGTGAACCAGGCCACCATTTTTCAAGCTTGTGATCTTACGCCTGATCAGCGAAAGGAGAAGTGAGATTTCCAGTAGTTGACTTCCAAGAAGGTTTAGGACGTGTAACAAATGACTGGGCGTAACTCTTGAAAACAATGTGTCCGTAACGCTCTTGTACCCACCCATGGAATTAGTCTTTGTTTACGTTTTGAGGGGAGACACAAAGCCGAAACTACCAGAAACAATCTGGGGGCTACACAATAAAGCAACAGTAGTGTTTATCACCTTTTGCATAATCTCATGAATACGATACAACAATAATGCTAATGAACTCCATGTTCGACTTTTTTCAGTAAACTGCGGTCCTTGAGAAAAAAAAAAAAAGGTTTTAAATTCTCATGTGAATTACATGAAACTTTAATAAACCATTACCAAGACGAAAACATGACATGACAAAGTCTATGATTATAGCAAAAAACGAGAAAACAACTTATATATGGTGACACTGAACAACTTGTATTTGACTTAGGTATAATTCCGTAAATTGAATAAAACCGAATCGGTACAAACAAAAAAGCTCAATGTCACATTTTACTGGTTTTGAGTTAACAGTTGGAAACTATTATTAGAATATAAATGCAACTTTCTATGCATAAATCTTCGTTGTCCGTTAACTCTATGACGTCTATAGAGTGTCCTTCAACTATTAAATGTTAAGTAAAATTGATGTCCGGAGCTTGAACTGACTGAACATTTTTTTCAAAATTTGAAGTTCCTGGAAATCGAACGTCTTCGTTTTCACTGATTCAATTGCTGTAACGAGTTACAAATAAATAAACGAACCTTTACTCACTTGCAGAATGCTGTTGTTTACACAAAACATTGAGAAACCGATTTAAGAACTCAGAACGCGTGTCCAGTGACATGTGTCGCAAGCTACGCGCGTCACGGAAACGATGCACGCCCGCGAGGCTCATTCTAATGCTGCGGGGCTGCTCGCGAAGGCAAACGCCCTGATGGTAAGTAATGCGGATTTATTAGCTGCAAAGGCGTGAGAAAATTAACTCTAAAGAATTAAAATACAAGTATGTGAGAACCACATTCCCTTTTTAAAGGGAAAATACACAACTTTTCGTCTTCTCCAGCCTCCCACCAATCGTGCAATATATAAGGTCAACGAGAGAGAGAGAGAGAGAGAGAGGGAGAGAGGGAGAGAGAGAGATAGAGAGAGAGAGGGAAACACTACTACTTTTGGTGTTCTTATGTTCCAATGACGCAAATCCTCTACGTCAGTTTGCCAATATCCCACGGGTACATGCAATACATGCATGTACAGGCAAATACCACAACGGCGACTAGTGACCAAACACACCAAAGAAGAAGAAGAAGAAGAAGAAGAAGAAGAAGAAGACGAAGAAGAAGAAGACGAAGAAGAAGACGAAGAAGAAGAAGAAGAAGAAGAAGAAAAAGAAGAAGAAGAAGAAAAAGAAGAAGAAGAAAAAGAAGAAGAAGAAGAAAAAGAAGAAGAAGAAGAAGAAGAAGAAAAAGAGGAAGAGAGGGGCCGCAGATGATGAAAATCAGAGGGGGTGAAAAAAATGAGCTTGAGAAATGAAGGATATGCAACAGAAGAGAGACGACAAGAAAATTTCTAACAATGTAACTATAAATATCTTGCTAAAAAGACTTTACACACATTTGGACCTCTGATTTCGTCAGAATAGGAGCAGATTCAGAGGTTGAATGGAATAAGGTAGAAAGGAAAAATCACAACATTCACTCAGTCTAAAAACCTGCAAATCATTTTCTCCGCTATTGGATCTCCGCAGTGGCCAACGGATGTCCACGATGGTTATTGTCAAACGGTTATTAAATAACAGAGTAATTTAACTTACTCTTATTTGAACTCACTTTTTACACAACCTACATTAAAAAATAGTTTAAACACAAACTTAGTGTTAAAAAGTTTACAAAAAACTGAATGAAAGTAGTAACAATTTTTTGTCATTTATGTATCATGTTTTGGAAGTTGCAAAAACGTTTATATAAATAGATATAATGACTTCACTTTTGTGTTCTGTTAGAAATCAAAGAATCTTTTAATTTTAATAATCATGTAATAAATAATAATAATATTAATATTAATAATAATAATAATACATTAATTTTTGGGTTCTTGATAACCAATTCTCCCAGTTAGTATATGTTCTACATGCAATTCCCATTCCATTCAGGGACTGTTGCGTATTTTCCTGAGCTGATCGAATTCATTCTTTCGTCACTGCCGTTCGTTGCATGTTGTCTTGGAATACCTAATTAGGAACACTTCCGCGCACCCCAGCTGAGATGCACTGCCTAACGTGGCCAAGGCCCAAGGCCCGCGCTGTGACGCTGTGGGGCCGGTGAAGCGCCGGGCCGGGCGGCAGCTGACAAATGGTGCGCTGCTCTCCCGGCCATGGCAGAGCGCGGCCCGACGCCAAGCACCTGCTTTCCGCGTGCCACTGCCAACTGGATCATTTTCTGGGAAGGCACCGCGCGAGCGCGCGCGGTGGACACTTGGCGGAAAAAATTGGCGTGAAAGGGGGAGGGGACATCCACAGCCGACAATTCTCAACACCCGCACCTTTGTTCCGTCCGAGTAGAAGGATTCGAAAGATAACAACAGAGCTATCGTCGACTATTATTGTAATGCATAATGTGACAATTGAAAATAAGATACATAATATATTTAATGTAATCGGATCGCCTTTATATTCAGTTTTTTTCGGTATTTGCAGTAGATTAGAAAATATGATTGTATTCAATATAAAAAGCTTCATGCAGAAGATAAAATGCCTCATTTTTATATCCGATGTAAAAGTATAGTAGAAATCAATTAATTAGCACTTAGCAGATAAAACACTTATTACGCTAGCTAAATGACTATTATATGCTAATTAGTAAATATATTCCCTCGCTCGTCCATAATCAACTAATATGCCCAATATAGTTCCTTTTCAAGAAGGGTAACAAATGGCAAGGTGAATCCACATGTAAGTCATGGATTACGTCTCTCGGTGGTAAAAGAGCAGTTTAACATTGCAATTTTTCTTTTTATGAAAGGACAAACGTCAGCTATCACTACACACGAATGCGCCAATGTCGTATACACCATTTTAATCATATTATCATATTTTAAGGAATACTGCCAGAACGATATTGACAACACAGCGATACATTTATTCAATATTTTCATTCGACAAAAGTCGAATGCTACTAATTTCTTTGCTATTTCACAATACATAAAAACACGAGTTTTTACACGCAAGTTTCATAAGATATTATATATCGATTCAATGAATCGACATAGGGGCCATTGGAGCCATTAATCACTTAATAACACCTACCACTCACCATGTGAACTCGACAAAAATTCGTCCTCAGTGCAAATTACTTCTGTTTGAACGATCAAGAAGATGAATGTGTGCAAATTCGCAGCGCAGCAACGACCACTCGACGAGGGCGGGAGGCAACGCAAAGCGGCCCCCTGGCCAATGGGGCTTCCCGACCTCGGGACCCTTCGGCTTTCTTTACGAGAAACGGCACCAGGTCATTTTCGGGAAATGTGGTCGATGCAGAGCACGCGATACGAAAATGAGTGACGCAGTCGACGCGGCTTTGGGCATAGACACACTAAACGGTAGCGACAGTAAGTCGAGTGAGCCAACCTCTCGGTACCTCGGTGGGACGACAAATGAGTCACAGCGAAGCGCCCGACAGTCTCGTATAAGGGACGGAAGAGAGGTTTCGAGTTCCAAAGACGCACGAGAAACCGGAAACATTTACAATCGCGGAAGAAAACAACGACCTTTGCGATATATTCTCGGTCGGGCTAGCGTAATCTTGTAACTCATCCACAGATCAATTCGCCATGCTTTTTACCTTACATTATCTTATTCACTTAGATAACAACGCTACTTAATATAATATTGATGTGGAAATAATTGAAAAAAATAATTAAAAAAATACTAGTAGTAAAAAATAGGAGTCTATAAGAAAATAAATATAAAAGACAATAATAATGAATAATTATTTTCAAACATGCTTTAAAAAGATTGTTGAAAAAATTCCATTTTACAAGTTGGATGACAAGTGATACAATAATTGCAAGATGAAATGAGTAGCGACTTCCATTGCAATTTCGGTTTAGAAATCCCCATGGCCCCTTCAGTGCCAACCAGTCCCCTCCTAATGGAATACGGGGCAATTTGTTGGGACCCTTATAGAAATTCACAAAAGGAATATTTGAATAGAGTTCAGAGAAGAGCGTGTAAACTTACTTTCCGCAGCAATAGGAAGAAAGTGGAATGGGAGTCTCTAGAATTCAGGAGGGCTAAGGCAAGACTCTGTGCCATGTACAAAGCGTATGCCGGTTATCCAGCTTGGAAAGATATTTTCATTCGACTCGATAGACCCACTTACTTTAGTAGAGTGGATCACAAGCACAAAATTCAGTTCAGAACACAGAGAACAGATGTTGGAAAATTTTCATTCACAAATAGAACAATAACGGACTGGAATAAGTTACCTGCGGCAGCCATGGAACCCTTTCCTCTAGGTGTACAAAGTTTCAAAAGTAGATTAACTAAGGACATTGGTATAAGTTAGGCTTATTAAAATGGTTATTATTTTAGTTATATATACTATATAATTGTTATTTTTTAAATATTAGTATTGTGATAATCACTATTAAATACATTGGTTTGTTAAATATACAGGTATATATAAAGTAGTAGTTGAATTGGAGTGTCGTGAAGTGTTGTGAAGTGTAGTGCAATAGAGAAGTCAAGTGCAAGTGTAGTGTACCGAAGTGAAGTGAAGTGAAGTGTAGTGTAGTGAAGTGAAGTGCAGTGTATTTATTAGTTAAAAATTCCGTGCAGGGCAGTCATAAAGTGTATAGGTAATGCTGTTAGTTTTTATTGTTATATTGTTATTATTGCCTTAAAAGGCTTTAAAATTAGTGTATTACTATTCTTAGTTGTAAAATGTAGTGTTCTGCCACCAGGTTCTATACCTACTTGCAGAAATAATAAATCTATCTATCTATCTATCTATCTATCCTCGCTCACATACAAGCCGCCCACCTGCACGAGCCGCACGGGAAGTTGACGCATCCAAAATCAGTCTGCCTCAGCGCGCGGAGCGGGCACGGACAGCGCGACGCTTCTGCGAATCTGCCGCGAACAGCGTGACGTGGCTGGGGGGGGGGGCGGCGGAGCGGGGCGGCCCACACCCTCTACTTCCAACTCTACATTCGCTCTTGATTGATTTCCCAAACTAAATCGACTGAGACGCAACAGCTTTCGTTTTTCAGCTACAGCTTCCAGGATTTAAATCTGTCACAGCGCTGGCATTTTTCAGATTTTGCACCGGGCATTATTGCTTCCCGTATTATTCAGTCCACGCCCCGATCACTTTACATCTATCAATCATCCTCTACAATTACAGCCATCTTGCAAACCTCATAATCATGCTCAAGTTAATACAAAGTATCAGCGGCCAGTTACCGCCTCCACTCCCGAGTCCCCACCTCGTCACCGAGCTTTCCTGCCATTACCTATTTTCTCTCGACGTGCTGTTGATTGCCCCCGCCCTCGGGCCCAAGCATGTTGATGGCAGCGCTACCACAGGGCGGCGCGCGGCAACGAGCCGGAGCGTCCGCGGCCAAGTGCCAGCCAAGCGGGAGCTGCCCTCGGAAACGTACTCGCCCAGCGCTTTAGCCTTTTTGTGTGGGTGACACACGTTGCATTTTGCCTGGTTTTTGTTAGGACATTGGAACTGTTTGGACTGAGGGTGGCCTTGAAGGTTGTACGTACTAATGTTTGTAGTGTCAACTACAGGACCCAAGTGACGATTTTAGATACTTCCGATCGTAATTATCGACACCTTTTTAAGTTTTCGAAAAATACAGGGATTCTTTATGCTTTAGGGAACAATTGAGCGTACGGCGTTTCATAAATCTAAACTCTCGCACCTTTTCCCGAGATCACTCCGTTCCACTGCTCATCTTCAATTTCCTCACCTCGTTATAATAATAATAATAATAATAATAATAATAATAATAATAATAATGATAATAATAATAATAATAATAATAATATAATTATTGCCATCAACTACTTCTATTAGATAATCACTCATAAACCTCAATGACCTGAGAAGTTAAAGGGTCTCCAAATTTAAAACATTAATAAATTGCTAAGAGCGATAGGTATGGCTTAAAAAGTTAATATTTGATAACATGCAAAGATAAAATTATCATAAACGTCCCGATATCAACAACTAAAATATTAATTTTATTATTGTCTAAATACATCTGAAAATATATATTCAAAAGGGAAACATTTTCTCACCTAAAGTAAGTGCAACTATTCATTGGCAAGAATCACTTTCAAAACATAAGTATAAGATAAGTTGCAGATTCACATAATTTGCAAGATCAAATTCCAAATCTAGCAAATGAATCCGTTTCATAATGCCATCTTTAACCCGATTCTAACCTCTGTACTACAGGTCAATGAATAATCTGTCTCTCATTGAAAAATACACGGTTCATTTGGCATTCGTTCAGAAGATAAGAAAGAACGATTTCTTCCTAGAGTAGCACATCATTCCATTACTTCATGAAATTATAATGATTCATATTCGCCATTCGGAAAACTACAGCTATAGTAATCTTTGTGTTAGTACGTCAAAAGGCGAGAACGAAATGTGAGTAAAGTTCCGTGAAACAAAGCCACAAATCTATCAAGAACTTACCAAACCTCTGAATTCAAAACGCGCAATATCTCACTCAGTCTGTAGTAACGCGTACATTGTTTCTCAAAATCCTCCGGGTGTTGCAAATCCAGCGCGTCAGCACATGTGCGCAGCCGTCTCAAGGAAAGACCCGTGTATGACGTGGAAAAACAAACGTTCGCGTGTGTTTCTAAACGGAATCATCGTTCCGTGCCAACACAAAATGCGCATCTCCTACAACTGTTGGCTTCCGAGCATCATCGTCTTTCATCTGTCTTCTAGTACTTGCAACATCTTTTCGACAAACCAAATTTCAAAAACACACTCCTCGCAATTTCACAACACATGCATAAACAGTAAGCATTGGTTATATAAAGCAAATATGCAACTGAATTTTCAAAAAATATAAATCAGCTACAACATTAAGGTTTTTTGTATAAAAATCATTGGAAATAGGAAATATAACTTGAAATAAGAACCGTCAATGGCAATTATTCGAGGCTTAAACTGAACTATGGTGCAACATCCACACATATACTTACTCATTATCAGAAAAAAATACAAGAAATGATTTTAAGTTATAATACTGAACAATTTACAGCAAAAAATTTCCATCATTAATAAGGTAGGTGTGGGACATGCTCGAAAATACATTAATATTTTCAAAAATTTACAATTTTTAATGAGAACTGGTCATTGCCATATTAATAAGTGTGTTGTCCTATATTTGCGCAAAACTTTAAAGAACAATATGGAGACATTCTAAAAAAATTAATATATGAGGTATCCTTCGACAATAAATGCGATTCGAATTCCCAGAAACCCGAATTGGGCCAGAACGATTTTTCTCCATTTTGGAGAAAATTCAGTGAACGATTTAGGCGCTAGTATTGTTCACAGTCGGACTGCCATACAGACGTAAACAAATAACCAAAAACAATCGTTTTTCAGTTTCACAGGGACTCCCCACACGTATTTTTCTGTACCCAGCGCCTTATTGATTTTTTTGGATCATTGCATAATTTTATCATTAGCATATATTTTTTTCTTCTTACCGAGGACTTTTTCCAGCTTTCAGGGGATGCCAATTTTGACTATCCACGTCGGGTATCTATGTCAGTCATGGGAACACACATTAATCTTCAACAATAGACACACACATTCGGGCTCCTCGGCCTTTGGTCAGATGACCCACAAGGCCTTCCGCGTCAACATAATTACATAACAAGAGGCAAGGGACAAACAACCATGCCCACGATGGGATTCGAACTCGCAACCCTTCCGACCAAGACTCTGATGCTCTAGCCACCTCAGCCATCCAGGTCGACTTTCATATTAGCATGTATACAAGGTTGAAATTTTTGTTTAGACCAAACAACTGCTAGCCCTCATTCTCTTGTACAACCGGAGCGAAACACGCAAACGTCTCGCAAGCTTCTTTGTGCACGGGTATGATTCACAGCTCAGTCGCGTAGAACAATTAAATGGTTGGTCTCCCTAACAAGCTCAGTGGCAGAAGTACATCGTATAATAAAACGAATTCGTCACCTTTCTGCGAACGGCGAAAGCATTGCAGAGTTGGAAAGGCCATTTACCTCTTCGAATTCGCAAAAGACGCCACAATGAGTTTAGTGTTTTGTACTTTAGTGAATATTTTTTATTATCTTTCGTGCAGCCATTGAACAATGCAATAGTTTATATTATTAAATTAACCGCGAGATACATTTCGAAGAATCACCTATATTTTTTCTGTAGTGTATTCCTGATCAGCGACTCACTCCCTACCAATCAACAAACCAACTGTCAAAAGAAAGATAATGTTATGGGGAGGTGACGAATTGCAAAACGCACTTTAAAACTATGAACACTTGTTGAAACTTCGCGTCATAATGAGGCAGGAGCAAATGCAATCCTCCAAGGCATAATGCATTCAACGGTCAGTTTCTTCTCATCGATCGTGAATCGCATGATTTCGAACGGGTACTTTCCACACAATTTGACAGACAACGCACGTTGATTCAACGACAATCCTTTTTAATGGAATGTTATTGGCAGTATCACAACAAAACCTAATTAATGATCTATTCTCAAATGAAGCACAGGTCTAAGCAATGCAGAAGTTCAACACACGTAGACCGATATTTCAGAAATCAGGAATTTGAAAATTTCTGCAATACGAAATAATATTTTAGATACTTTCCTTAAGAGGAGCATTGAGGATTAGTTATTGACATGAGGGTAAGGAGGATAACTGACACTTCCATTTTTGAGAAAATGAAGTTCACAGTTAACTAGTAGTATTTCATCGTGAATATTTTTTTCATTGTTCAACTTTATAACCCGTTAACTGTCACATTTTCATGTAAAATTTTTGGTCACATTTTTGTGTACTTTAACTGTATGATTCTCCATTTAAATAAATTTTCACATCTCTTTCTGATCTCTTGGCTTTTCGATGTCTCAATAAGTTAAAGATCTCTCTGATGTAACTACAAGTGAAAATTCTTCGAAAGCACAAGTATACAATTAAACTTTTTTGAAATTCGGGAATTTTTAAACTCTGATTCCAACTAAACTCATCTTTCGGATCCTGTCAATGGATGCTGAAAAATCAGCACCCCGCCCGCATGAGGTAACGTTTTCACGGTGCTTGACGTACATCCAGGCAGATTAAAAACATTAAAAATAACAAAGAATAAACTAAAAAAATAAAATAGTGTTATAAAAAAGAAGCACAAGCTTCACAAAGTAGCAAAATCGCCGCCACAATCAATTTCATTATATCTTACCAGTTAAACTAAAAAGCGGAATTTTCATTAGAAAACTCGTAAAATCTTTTCCTTGCTTGCAATTTCGAATTAGTAATATTTCACAGAAGTCTAAAACTCCACCGGCGACCAACAATTTCTTTCAGACCAAAACACCAGTTCCGATCGAGAAATCATACAACTGCGCAAGCGTCTTGCGCTCAACCACCTTCGCACTCGCGACTTGGAGCATCCGACCGGCGCGGCGAGCGCGGACACCCCCGCAGCACGCTAGAGCTTCCACGGCGCCCCCCCCCAAAAAAACCAACAACAACGGCGGAGGTGGTCGCCCTGCGTGCAGCGGGCACTGAAAGTGGAGGAAGCGGCGGTGCGGTGCAAACCAGTCTCCCCGATCGAGCCCGGAAAAGGGAAGACGTGCGTCACTGGTGCCGGTGACGTCACCGGCGCGTCGCCAAGATGTAGCGCGCATCGCCGCCAGGCGAAAAGGAGTAAAGAGACGAAAAGCGCCGCTTTTTTCGAGGGGCAGTACCGCTAATCGGAACAGGAAGGACGAGGCGCTCGCGGCGAACGAGGGGTAGGGGAGGGGCGCGGCAGGAAGCCCCGCTTTGGGAGAACGCGTTCCCGTCTCGCGGGTCGCGTCGCCAACAGGTTCAAATGAAGCTGCTCACGATCGGAGTGCATTGGTCACGAGAATGGCGACGTAGCGCATCCACAAGTTATTGGTGTTTCTTAATTTGCTGTACGTGCAATACTAACGACGTGGAGACGATGGGATAGGTCTGCTACGAAAGAGTTTTTGGAAGTTGAATATTCTGAGATATGATTCACGATACAAAATACATTGTAATATCACATGTATCTTACAGATATATTGTTTTCAGTCATAGAATTCAGAATTGAAAAGTACCCTAAGCACTAAGTGAGTGAGCCGAGCATTTACGATCGGTTACCTTTTTTAGAGAACGAATCACATCGTGGAAGGCATCTGTGGCTTCCATGTGGAAAAAAGATACGAAAAAAGAACTATAGAAAGGAAAATAATCCTCCAAAAATTAATGATATAAAAGGAATGTGGGAAAGCTGTCACTTCATGCTTTTCTCAATAAATTGCAGTTGGTATTTGCAATTTTCCTTTGGAATGTTTGATGAGCAAAATTGAATGACACTACCTTTGCACGGGAAGTTATGCTTTCCATTACAATTTTCTACTATTCTCATTTAGCAAAAAACATTTTTCTAAAATTATTTGCCCCCCGTACAGTAAAGCCAGCCAAATAAGCATAAGGGCAAATATAAAATTCTACATCAATTTCTACAATGTGTACAAGTTACGTTGCAACTCTATTATTTGAAGTTCATGTTTCCCCCGCGCGTCAAACGCGACATCTTCGGAGAAAAGATCTGCATACTACATGGCAGGGTCCTGCTAACTCCTGCTCTGCTAATTGTAAATGCCACAATCGACAGCCTGGTGGCTTGCATTAAAATTATAATTCCTAAAACAGCAAGAAACAATCTATTAGAAGGAAGTAAACAGGTTGTATTGCAAATGCACTGCCTGACAATGCAATTGCGAAGATAAATGGCATTGCTTTTGTATTCAAAGGCCGTTATTTCCACCTTTCCGGAAAGTTCTATCAATGGAACTCTACATGGTTTAAATCGTTTTTATTATAGGTTGATTGAATAACTATTATGTGGTCCCATCCAATCAAACTTACCCTCTAAGGAATTGTGTCCTCCATGCTCGTTGTGCTGAATATCCCGGTGAAATAAAGGGACTTACTATTAACCGACTACGAAACACGCTGCGTTCCGAAAGTAAAACAACGCCGATACGTGAACCGAAACAGATAGCTATATTCAACATCAACAATAGTCAGAAACCTACAGAAGTGGATGTGATATGTAAGGTGAAGACTATCGAAGTATGCGATTGACGGAGATTCAAAATTGAGCAACCCATGACAAAAGGCAGGGCGAAATAGCCGACTATTCGCAGGAATTCACCCAATAATTTTCAACAATTCGAAATAAGCGTTTTTTCTTCGAACCCTTCTTTCGCGTACCGCACCAATGTGCCAAGCGGCACTAAATGCTTACTCTTTAGAGAGGAAGAGTAAAGAGGGAAATACATGTAGTCTCGTGTGTTTACGTCAGAAACAAAAGTTTAAGGAAATAATTCCTTGTAGAAAATTTATAGAGAATCGATGCAAAACGTGAAAAAAATGTGACTTGGCTCTACTAACAACACAGCAACATAATAAATGATAAAAATATACATTTCAGAACAAAAAAAATGTCCATCTGTGGGACTAAAATTACATTTTTAATATCAATATGATTTTTTTAATATCATTTTTAATATTTTAATTTATTAAGAATATGGACACCAATTACTATTTTATTTCTTTTTAAATATTATTTCTCATTGTCATTTAAATTTATTGGTACTTTAATGTATTATGATAAGGTAATGAATTTAAATAATTACTTATTGTAATAATGCAAAGAGGAATACAATAAGACGAGCACATTAAGCGGGCTTTCAACGTCGCGAACACGTGATGAATATATCCAAGAGCCGATTGCTCTATCTCCTATCACTTGCGTGTCATAATCTAATTGCAATCGTCAAGCTTCACATCGTAGGCGGCATAATTGCATCATACGTTAACCTGTAATACACGTCCCTGTTAGCTTAAACGGTCCGTAATACAGATCGCTAGTTTTGAAAGAAAGAAATTTCTATGATACATGTCATTGTGATTATATTGCGTACTACCTACCGCCGATAATGTTGTAGTGATATATAATATCCATGATACTCATCGGCGGTGTATTAATAGCGATTAGGTTCTCTATAGTGCACATCGGTGCTTCCAGTGAAATTACACAGAAAGGAAGCCATAAAAATTACCCACGACGTACAGTTAGGTTCATTATATTGATTAAAGTCTCTTCGGTACCCCACGAAGATAGTTACAGAAGCAGCAGCAGCACAAAATATGGGTGCCCCTAGGCACGGCTTTCTTCAAATTGTGTTTTTCGGGTGCAACGAAGCGCGCCTTCCATTCACACACCACCTCCAATCGCTCAGGCGTCAAGTAAACACGCACCCTCCCCGCGCAGAGCGCGTCGTCCGCGCAGAGCGCAACACGTGGGCGCGGAGTGTGCGCGAGCGCCTGCGTGGCGTGCGTACGTGTGCGTATTGGCAGCGCGGCCAAGAGGGCCAGGGGCCGGCAGGAGCCGTAAACAGAATGCAGGCGCGCCAGCGGCGAGGGAACCGGGCCGAGGGCCGCGGCGGAAGGGGCGCAAGGCGCAGGCGAGGGCCCGGGCGAAGGGCGCGGGCGAGGGCGCGGGCGAAAGGGCGCGGGCGAGGGCGCGGGCGCGGCGAAGGCGGCGGGCGAGGGCGGCGGGCGAGGGCGCGGGGCGCGGGCGAGGGCGCGGGCGAGGGCGCGTGGCGAGGGCGCGTGCGAGGGCGCGGGCGAGGGCGCGGGGCGAGGGCGCGGCGTGTTGCGCGAGCGCGGGCGAGGGCTGCGGGCAAGGGCGCGGGCGAGGGCGCGGGCGAGGGCGCGGGCGAGGGCCGCGGGCGAGGGCGCGGGCGAGGGCGCGGGCGAGGGGCGGGCGAGGGCGCGGGCCGAGGTGGGCGGGCGAGGGCGAGGGCGCGGGCGAGGGCGCGGGGCGAGGGCGCGGGGCGGGGGCCGCGGCGGGGGGGCGCGGCGAGGGGCGCGGGGCGAGGGCGCGGGCGAGGGGCGGGCGAGTGCGCGGCGAGGGGCGGGCGAGGGCGCGGCGAGCGGCTGCGGCGCGAGGGCGCGGAGCGAGTGCGCGGCGAGTGCGCGGCGAGGGCGCCGGGGCGAGGGCGCGGGCGAGGGCGCGGGCGAAGGGCGCGGGCCGAGGGCGCGGGCGAGTTGCAGCCGGGCCCCGAGGGCCGGGCGGGCGAGGGCCGCGGGCGAGGGCGGGGCGCGGCGAGGGCGCGGGCGAAGTGCGCGGGCGAGGGCGAGGGCGAGGGCGAGGGCGCGGGCGAGGGCGCGGCGAGGGCGCGGCGAGGGCGCGGCGAGGGCGCGCGTTTTTGTCGCGAGCCGCCGAGCGCGGCTGCGTGGCGTGCGTACAGTGTGCGTAGTTGGCAGCGCGCCCAAGAGGGCCAGGGGCCGCAGGAGCTGTAAACCCAGAATGCAGGCGCGCCACGGGCGAGGGGCGAGGGAGCGCGGGCGAGGGCGCGGGCGGGGCGAGGCGGGGGCGCGGGCGGGGGCCGGGCGAGGGCGCGGGCAGGGCGCGGGGCGAGGGCGCGGGCGAGGGCGCGGCGAGGGGCCGCGGCGAGGGGCGCGGCGTGGTGCGCGAGCGCGGGAGCGCGGGCGCGGGGCGAGGGCGAAGGGCGCGGGCGAGGGCGGGGCGAAGGGGCGCGGGCGAGTGCGCGGGCCGAGGCGCCGGGCGAGGGGCGCAGGGCGAGGGCCGCGGGCGAGGGGCGCGGGCGAGGGCGCGGCGAGTGCGCGGGGCGAGGGCGCGGGCGAGGGCCGCGGGCGAGGGCGCGGGCGAGGGCGCCGGGCGAGGGGCGCGGAGCGAGTGGCGCGGGCGAGGGCGCGGGCCGAGGGCGCGGACCGAGGGCGCGGCCGGGCGAGGGCGCCGGGCGCGTGCGCGGCGAGGGCGATGGGCGAAGGGCGCCGGGCGAGGGCGCGGGCGAGGGCGCGGGCGAGGGCGCGGGCGAGGGCGGCGGCGTGTGCGCGAGCGCGAGCGGGCTGCGTGGCGTGCCGTACGTGTGCGTAGTTGGCAAGCGCGGCCAAGAAAGGGCCAAGGGGCCGGCAGGAGCCGTAAACAGAATGCAGGCGCGCCAGACAGGCGGAGGGCGGAGGGCGCGGGCGAGGGCGGCGGCGGGGGCGAGGGCGGGGTGCGCGGGCGGGGGCGCGGCGAGGGCGCGGGCGAGGGCGGCGGGCGAGGGCGCGGGCGAGGGGCGGGGCGAGGGCGGCGGCGTGTGCGGAGCCGCGGAGCGCGAGGCGCGGGCGAGGGCGAGGGCGGGGCGAGGCGCGGGCGAGGGCCGCGGGCGAGGGCGCGGGCGAGTGCGCGGGCGAGGGCGCGGGCGAAGGGGCCGCGGCGAGGCCGGCGGCGAGGGCGCGGCGGGCGGGGAGGGCGGCGTGCGGGCGAGGCGCGGGCGAGGGCGCGGGCGAGGGCGCGGCGAGGGGCCGAGGGCGCGGGTGCGAGGGCGGCGGGGCGCGCGAGGGCGCGGGCGAGGCCGAGTGCGCGGGCGAGGGCGGCGGGCGAACGCGAGGGCGCGGGCGAGGCGCGGCGAGGGCGCGGGCGGCGAGGGCGCGGGCGAGTGCGCGGGCGAGGGGCGCGGGCGAGGGCGCGGCGAGGGCGCGGCGTGTGCGCGAGCCGCAGATCGCCTGCGTGGCGTGCGACTTGGTGCGTAGTTTGGCAGCGCGGCCAAGAGGGGCCAGGGGCCGGCAGGAAGCCGTAAACAGAATGCAGGCGCGCCCAGCGGCGAACGGCTTCGGGCGAGGGCCGCGGGCGAAAGGGCGCGGGCGGGGCGGCGGAGCGGTTTCGGCGCGCGCCGTTGAGCGTACACGATGCGAATGGGCTGTCGTACATGAGCTGCCGCGAGGGTGGGCGAGTCGAAGAGGGCCCACGTCGAGAAAAGTCGCACACGCAGGCCCCGTTTAAAATTTCAGCTTTGGGGAAACTGATTTGTTAAAACGGCTATTCTCAGATACTCTTTCCAGGCCATGTTTACGTCATGAGGCAATGGTTTCTTGGAGTGTAGGTCACCTACAAACCTGAATCAATCTTGGTAGTCACCAATCCTTACGCCACGCGTTACATCAATTTGTTTGTTGCTATTGTTGTCGTGGTCACTATTTTGTTTGATGCAGTTTTTTTTAGCCCAAGTGTTTCTGATCCACCGCCATATCAACATTACAAAATTAAGGCGGTGCAGAATGGATGATTTTTGTTAAATGATTTATTTGTTAATTAAGATTTTTGTATTGTTTGTTGTTCTATGACTTTTTTAACTATAGAATCACATAACTTTACTTCTTGAGAAGTTTTAGTAGATTTTAATTTTGGTATATTTTTGCTATTTCAGATTCTGATGGCCAATAATGTTCCTTTTTGTATTTTGCCACATAAAATTTTTTACTTTTGTCTTCTCCTGGGTTACCATCTCCCATCAAATTGTATATATACCTGTAAAGCTGTGGGCAACATAAAGGCACGGGTCGTATTTTTTGTCTCATGTGGAAGCTGAGCCTGTTGTTTAAAAATCTAAATGATAAAGGAAGAATACCAGTCAAGATTTTTATTTTTTTCAATTGCGCGACCAGGTTTTGTTCACTCCCCGAAAGAAATGCATCATACTTTTTGTGTAGATCTCTTTTGAGGGACAGCCCTCTGTATATGATTCCCCTCTAAAATGCGGGGCGATTACGCAAGTACGAAGAACGAAACATAAAATAAAAAATTCAAGTTTTTCACGAAAGCCTTTTCAAAATCAAATTATCAGGTAAGATTTTGATAAATTAAAGATGTCTATTTCAACTGATAAAGAAATATTTTTGAGAACAAATGTAAAGCATTGTTTAAGATCTTTGTAAGGAGCGTTGTGGTATGATTAAAGGAGATCGTGGATGGAAATGAGGGAAAAGGAACATATTATTCAGGACGCAACGACAACGACAACGAATTTCAGAGCAGCATTGGAAACTGATAACAGATATCAGACGCGACGGTAGTGAATTCTGCCACAATCGGCGTCGTGGCCAAAAGCAGAGCAGCAGGCAACCGAGACGGAGTCGCGGCGCGGAAGGCGCGCGGGGCACTTGGCGGCTTCGGCCGCGGGCGTACCAGCGCATTTGAATGGAACGCGGGCGAGGGAGGGCGCACACAACGGCGCGCGCGGCGCCGCCCGCCACCTCCCTCTCCTCCTCCTGGCTCTCTCTTCCACTCCCGCTCGGGCCCGCCCCTCCATCTCCCTCCCTCCCGTCGCCTGGCCGCCTCCTTCTCTTTTTTCTCTCCTTCCCGTGCGCTGCTCCGGCTGCTGCTGCTGCTGCTAGGAATAAACTTCTTTTTCTTTTGAGCTCGTGGGCCCCCACCTGCGCGCTCCGCCGCCGCCGCCGCCGTTGGGGAGGGTTGTGCCCCTCCGCCCCCCTCTACCGCTCCCCGCCCGCCCCCGTCACGTCACGGGACTGGTCGGTCGCTCTCCGTCGCGCGGGCCGCTCTCCCCTCTCGCTCGCGGCGCTCGAGTCATTCAATTAGGAAAAGCTTACCATAAAACGTTGTGAGTGGCAGCGATGTGGCGCGCAGTGGCAGCGGGGCTGAGGGCCACCTGCGCGATCGTCGACGAGCGCGCGTCGCGCACACAGCACCCACGCGGTCAGGCAGGAGGCGTGCTAGCGAGCGATGAGGAGCGTGCAGTGGGCGCCAGCGCGCCTGAGCGGGCGGAGCGGAGCGGGGCGGAGCGGAGCTGCCGGCTTTTGGCGGCGAGAGGGAAGGCCGGCGGGGCGGCCCTCGTCGGCGCCCGCCACCGGCGCAAGCCGCCTGCCCGGCTGGCCAGCGCAGGCGCAGCGCAGCGCACCGGCCCGGCCAGCCAGAGCGCGCGAGGAGGTCAGTGCGGCGCGACGGCCGCGCGCGAGGAACAGCTCGCTCACGGCACGCGCCGAGGGAGCGGGCGGGCGACCGACAGGCCCGCGGCGGGACACAGCCGAGTCTCAATGCACCATCGGCGCGGGCCGGGGCGACGCCGCGGCGTCGGCGGCCACGGTGGCGGGGGCGCTCCTGCTGGCGCGGCGCTGGCTCGGCGCGCGCCGCGCCCGCGCGTGCCGCTCGACGTGTTCCAGCACCACCACGGCGGCGGAGGGCGGCACCCCGTGCGGCCCCCGCCGCCCCGACACAAGGACGCGGCGCCCAGGCGGCGCTGTCCGACGCGCTGGCGCGCCACGCCGCCCCCGCCCCCGCCGACGGACAGCCCACCGTGCTCTACCAAGTCGGGGTGAGTACGCATCCGCGCGCACGTGGCGCGAGCACGTGGCCGCGTCGATTCGCGAGCTAGCGCGCGCCCCGCGCTTCTGGCCGACGGCTGACGTCATCTGTTGGCGGACGTGTTCGCACGCTCCCCCGTGCGCGTGATAGCTAGGCGCGCAAGTTAGCCGAGCGATCGCCCGCAGAGAAGGTTCGCGTGTGCGAGGACATCAAGACAGTGTGCAGTGCGAATGCGGAATGGACTGCGCGCGTGATCGCGTGAGACGAGGTGTTTGGCGTCAGCGTTCCGTCCGCGTTAGGCCACGATGCACAACGACGCATCCCGCGGTGGATTCCACGCGAGTGTACGTACGCCCTTCAGTCACGGTTGTTTTGTTTTTTATTTCTTGTGTCCACCGCATTCGTTAGTGCAAATATTTTCTCACTGCTAGGAAAACACATGACGAAGCAAGTGCGAAGAACAGCATCAATCTCATGGTCCAGAGGCACGAAATCTGATACCGCACATACTGCGCATTATCGCATTGTGACAATCTGTTAGCGTACTACTGGACTAATGCCACACAAATTGAACAATCCATTTTACAACGTGTTTTACACGTTAACTTGAGCTTTCTAAATAACTAAAGTGTTTTAATATACATTTTTTTCAATTTACAAATGTTTCAATTACTTCCTTATTCCAAAACTAGGATACAGTAGAATCTTTGACTTAAATCTTATCAATAACGATTTCAACAGCCTGGAAAGTTCTTGAAGAATTAAACTTCTGACAGGGTTCATATCAAAATTGGTACTTCAATACTTATATAGTTACTATACTTATCAGCATTATTTACTATAACGATTGCAGTTATTATCCTACATTTTAAGAACATCATAACAAAATGCCAATCTTCTGCATGTTTTGACAAAGCGACATATTTCAAATCTTCAATCGACCTTAGACATATATAGCAGTAAACAATCAGTCTACACTTTCATATTCAAATTTTACCACCCAAAATAATAAAAATCCTTACTCCACACGCTAAACAAATATGGTAACCATACTTGTAATAATGTGACCATAAAATATGTGTATGTCTTATAGCAACTGATCAGTGTCGATGAGTTTACCAAGGGTTAATTCCTTCGCTTTTCAAGTGAAGGAACGTTATTTCCCCATCATTCAAGTCGGCTCACTCAGCCCTCTGATCAGCGATTACCGAAATTACAAGTCTAATGTCGAGTCTAAAAGATTAATGTAGACTAATGCTTAATTCTGGCTGCATCACCTGCTGACAAGACGCTTACTTTTACAAAGCGCGTGTGCATGTAGTTAGAGTATATTTATTCCAATCCCGAATCAATCACTAGGGTGCACTGCCACGCCCGTGCGTGCGTGTGCGGTGCGTGGCGCGTCAGCGCTCAGCCGCTCCACGCCAACGCGTTCCCGCGCCCCGCCCGCCCCAGCGACCGGCTCCGTTCCAATGACAACACTGCCTTGCACACACAAAATTCAATCAACTCCACGCGCAGTTATTATTTAATTCACAAAAGAGCTGCCAACTATTCACATATAAGACGGTTTCAACGTAACAATTTTATATTATTACAAAACCCCTTAAACAAAAATTGCGATAATACTTTAGCTCCCGTAAAATCGGTTTTAGGCCGATTGACACAGTGTGACGTACATAATTTGACAGAACGACCGTGATCATTTCGATTTAAAATACTCATTTTAAGAAGCACACATTTAAGACTCATTTTCATATCTATTTTTATTTAAAACTTCATGGTTTAGAGACATATGTTTGACAATCATTTCAGGTGTTCGGTAAGTTTGGAAGAGAGAATTGAAAATGATGTGTTGTAAAAGATGCGTGATGGATATAGATTGGTCGCGAGTTGCTGACAAAATGTTGACGACCTGGCAAGACGCCGATCGCGAAGTGGCAGAACTATTTTAAGAAAGGATTCAACGGATTCGATATTGCCTTGTTGGAAAAGTGTTGAAATGTTATTTGTTTCTGATTTTCTCTTTTCTGTGACATTTTTAGTATAAACATACACTTTTTATTCGTACTGTTGGGTAAAATAGCGTGAGTACGACAGTAAAGTAGTTTTTACTTGATACGTTATTCTTCTCATGTTCTTTTAACGTGCATCAATACCATTTGTAGGTCTTCAAGTGTGAAGGCACTGTTGCAACAGCAAACATTGTTCCAAATACAAAATAAACGATAAGTCATCGCAAACTTAATCAGAATATTCTAAAAAAAGTGTCTTCAGTTAATCTAAAATATCGCCAGATATGAAAATATGCAACAAATATTGAGAAAATGCTATACCTGCATTTAGAAATACGTAGGCTACTCAATCACAGATAATCAAACATACATTTGTCAGCCTACCAAGCAGATTTTGTTTATAAATTGCGAGAAAAGTTAATTATCACTTTATGTGACCATTCATTAAACATTATATGACAACAAGATTAAAATAATTTATTTTTTAAAATAAATACTAATACCTCTAATTGTCTTCATCGTCTTTTCTACATATAGTCCTAATGCCTCACGGAATTTCGTAAAACGAGAAGTCACTAAAAACTGAAAAGATATCAACACGTTTTGCACAAATTATGGAAATTAACAAAATTAATTAATATAATTTATTAATATTACAAAAAATATTAATATTAAATAAATTTTTGAATACAAAATAAAATGTATTAATGCTAAATTTATAAAAGGTATGGTGATTCGGTAACATTATCTTTTTCATTTCGCCAACGTTTGTAAATTAAAAAACCCTCCTTCCGGAAACCACCAAACAGTGTGTATACAATGATCTTCCGCTCTTTGACATGCGATCAAGCCACTGGATAGGAATAAACCACTCATTAATTTTCGAATTGCTGCAATCGTGTAAGCAATCGCGGACGAGTTTCCCGAGGCATGAACGCTCCCCGGCAGCGCATAGAGGGGCAACGCACGTCAACACGGCAGCCGCGGCGACGCTGGGCGAGGAGGAGGAGCTGCGGCGGCCACCTGCCGACGGCGGCGACCAGAAGCGCCCGCAGCGCAAGGCGAGCCCCGCACACGTGCAGCGGGCGGGGTCACGCGAGAGGGCGACGCCAGGCGAAGAGCAAGATGATGGCCCTCTTGCATTTTGCGTCAAACACAAGAGTAGAGACATTTTGCGTGCACAGAACTTACACGAACACACGATCTTGTGGTCTTCATTACTGGAAATATTGCTACTGCCGGGATTTCTTCACATCAACATTATTACTACACATTGCAAAGGGCCTTATGGAATCTAATCTGTGAAAGCATACTTCCATCTCGCATATATTCAATGTGGTATTTGAGTTATAAGCTAATATTTCTGTAGTTGTACCATAAAAATGTACAAAGAGGGGAATGCTTATAATGTGTCGTGGTAACGATTTAGGCGATTTCAACAGAAACATTTCTATGTAACGGGGTAGACGAAATAATCATAATGCTCTTCACAACGGGACTACCTCAAACGTTCAAACTCCGCTCCACGCGCCGCAACACTTTCGCGTCCCTCCCCGCCGCCGAAAGCAGTTGGTCGCAGGTGAGCGGCCCGGAACCGGTCAGAGGTGACTTCCGGCGGCCCGCATACCTCCGCGCCCCGGGCTGCTCTCTGGCCTCCTCCGGCCGCGAGTGGCGTTCCGTGACGCGATGCGCACGCTCACGCCCGATCGCTTGCACCCGTCCCGCACAGTCGCTTCGTCAGATGAACGCTTGAATTCGCAAGGACCTATCATTTCTTCCGAACGTTCAAAATCGAATTGGACGAAAACTCGTCGACTCGAACGATCGCGTAATCTCGCCGCTCGAAACACTTAATTTTCCGCTGGTGGTAACTCCGTGAAACGAATTCTGGGAAAGGTACCCAATGGCTACATCGTGAGTCCAACGTGAGTAAATCCTCTTAACGCCTACTTGCTTGATACATGGGAATGGCAATGCATTCAGCAAACAAACTTTCTCCACAGATAGTATAGAGATGTGTTTAATCCATGAAAATTCAGAAGCCTTCAATCGTTGACACGCGAAAAAGTATGTGCTTCGGAATTAAATGTTTCTAGCACTATCGTTTCTTTAAAAAATAGGGCACGGACATTATAAATTTCCTCGAAAGATTCACTTCTTGTGTACTTACACTTTACAGTGAAACGTTACGTGCCTTTAAATTAGGAACGTTTCTCCCAAAATTCTAACAAGTAGAGAAAGCGATGTTTCAAATGTGTGATATGAAATGGTACACGGAAATCATTCTTTAAAAAAGGTCCAATGAAATGTGCAACTGGTACCGGATATATCAATATGTATCACGCTTCCTTCGCGATGTCAGATTCGCTTTGCTTCCTGTCAGTGGACTGTGTGAGCCCGGAAACCACTGACGCAATGGTCTGTTCTTTCTACAAACGTACGTGGGCTGTTTACTGTATATACAGCCAAACATGTTCATTATCATGTTAGAAAAGACGAAGGCATTGGTAGGAGCGAGCAATCAAGGAAATGCCTTGCGAGACTGAAGCTTCTCCACCTGCCTTCGCCAACGTGCCGGGTATTTGGGGCTTCGTCGGCGACCTCGCCTGCGCGCGTTGGGAGCGTGGAGAAGCAGTGCGCGCAGCGCTGCTCTTCCAGAAGGTTCTCGTGACGCCGCCGGCGAGGAGCGGTCGCCGCTTTTCGCCGGCTCCTCACAACAATTCGGTCCACTTCGGCTTCGTTCGCGCCGCCCCTCGCGCACACCGACCTGTCAATTCTCCTCCGCACTCTCTTCCGAGATGCCGAGCATACGATTACCAAGGACCGGGCACACCTCTCTACTTACTTCGCATCATCGATTATTTTAATGGACTGCAATAACGCAAACAGGGAATTATGATTGTTCATAATGTTCTATGAGGAGAATATTGTCTCTGGCTTGTGAAACGAAAATCATTTATTGATACATGGACAATAAATGTATAAAAAAAGAAAGTAATTACTCAATGATGGCGTAATGGTTATCAACTTTACATCACATTCGATTTTGAAGAGTGAAAGTCGTTGGTTTCACACAATACGATTCAATCAATACTTCGTTACAACTTTTAGTTACATATCTACTCTTTGTGTACTCACATACTCAATAACTAGGAAAAATCTAATAGTTACGCTAACAATTCCTTTGATCCCAATACTACTTATGTACTACATTTTTAACGTACTTCTTGACACGAATGATTTTTAAACTCTCCTCGGTTCTATTTAGGAAAAGAACATCTGTTAAACTAATTTGGAACCTCAAACTTTTCTCTTGACGTCAATTTACCAATCAGTACTTACAACCAAAAACATTTAAATTTATCGGAATTCCCATCAATACGCTCTCGAGTACGCAGGAACCAACCGCCGTGCGTCCATCTGCCTCCGCCCACGCCCACGCCCACGCGCTCGCCGCGACGCGGCGGCGGCGGCGGCGGCGGCGGCGGCCTACTTCTGATTCAATTCCGGCGAGCCTCTCGCCTCCGCCGCCGCCGCCACGGACCGCTCGTGCGCGTCCTCTTGGGGCCGAGATTGAGAGAGGGACCCCGACCCGAGGCGGCGCCACTCACGCTGGCCCCGAATAGGCGAGGGGTGCGCACCTCCCCCTCCGAACACTCCTTCAGGAACACTAGTTGCCACAGAGCACACTCTTCAAAACATTTTCAATACTGGCAGTAAACTGATGTATTCTCTGAGCACACATTATTCTGTGAATTGTCACTAATAAAAATGTGCAATTCTTAGCAGCAAGAATCTGTAGTTCATGGATACGGTTTAATAACAAACGTTATCATAATGCTGATATCGTAAACCCATTAAGAAAAAATATATGCCCTTAAAAAATTACTATGGAGAAGTGCACAAATCTTGTGGAAATCCAACTTATGGATTTCCATAAGACTGGTGGAGTGGTTACAGCAGAAATCTTGTGGAATATGAGGTAAATTAGAAGAAATCTTTCAGAAAAGAAATATGGTACAAGGTTCCTTCTATTTTACCTATCCGTTTCATTTATTTTGTTACACGTTCCGTATTTTATTGTATGTTGAAAAGCTTACTAAGAAGTGTGGCCAGTGAAGCCCCGTGGGACGCCCACGCCTCGCCCAGCCAGCCAGCGGCGGGCAGCTGCGCTCGGCAGAGAGATTCCCATTAGGCCAGCCCATGCGTGGGGGCCGCGGCTCTCTGGCCTGCTCCCGGTGGAATAGGCGACAGATGCAGTCGGACAAAACGGACTCGCCTGCATTCAAACTTAGAAGAGTTGAAAAACTCTTAATACTTAACCATTTTATCTCGCGTTTTAGTGAGTGCTTATCACTGCAAATACGAATCTACATCAGAGTGATTAAAATGACAGAAAATGAAAATATTTATTCCTACATTTACGATATTTTAAAAAAAGTTCCACCGTTTTGTGACAGCATAATGCTCACACTGGTATTTCCCTACTTCCTCACGTATTTCAGTACGCTGAAGTAATAATTCTAAAACTATTGCTTGAAAATAACTTATTTAAAGCGGATAGCTAAGAAGCTACTGCAATATTTTCCTCTCCAAAAGAATTTTACTCAACGGATAGGACAGACGTACTTCATAGTCACACAGAAGATGCGTGAACATTACATCACAAGGAAAAAAAAGGCAACGGGGAGTTCCTTGGTCGAGATCTCAATATGGACTTCATTTCAGTGATCCACGACTGTCGTCCCGAATACAAACAGATTGGTTCCTCATGAGCAAGTCAATTACGGCCTTACATAACGTTCTTTTGTTGTTGGATGGAATAAATAGTATAAGCCCGGAGCACTACAAGCTGCCTAAAATGGTCTGTATCTGACTTCCGGTTCTTTGGAGGGCAAATAATGCGAAACCAATTACCATATGATAAGGCTCGTGACAAAGACTTTCATGATAACTTTTTATTGTGTATATTAACCTTATCGCACTGCAAGTCTGTCATAGCACATCTTCGTTTCACCGCATAGGAACCTGGCGTTATCTCTTGAAGATGAATCACAGACAAGCAACCCATCATGTGAATGATGGTGTAATTACGGTGATCCTGAAGTTCAGAAAGACTAGTTAAATGGACATGTGAGGTCGTTCACGAATCATCTAGCACTGGCGGCCACATTCTTGTTTTTATGTATTTAACATAAAGGTAAATGCTATTTAATTTTATGTTTTACAAGCAGTATTATTCATTAGTATAATTATTTATAAAATAGATAATCCTTCCATTTGTAAGATAATTTACCATTATTAATTTACTCCTTACGATAAAATTCAACAACCCTAAGCATTGAAAATATGTCTAAAAAATTACTTCGAAAGAGGTTAGGAACGACTAAAAAAGTATTGCAGAACAATTTTTTTACCAGAAAAGTGTCACGAGTTACGCGCTTGCGTTACACGAATTTCGTAAAGCCGAGTGTCTAAGAAATTATCTGATTTTGTGACCACTCTGCTTTGTGCTCACGGGAGGCCCGTTGTCTTCGGAATAAACAACTCTGTTCGAACGCATTCCTCGGTATCCAGTCAAGGTTTCTGTTCACGAGCTTGTGTGGCGACGAACTGTGGCTCGCAACGGACGGGTGAATGAAACCGAAACCGCGGCCCTTGTGGCGCGGGGGGGGGGGGGGGGGGCGAGGGGGGAATCCGTACTCTCGGGACGCGGAGTGGGGGGAGAGGCTGAGCCCTGTCCGCCTGCCGACACTTGAAAGCGCTAGCGTATCTCGCAAGGACGTCTGGTTTCCTTCCTTTGAAACTTCTGGGCTCGTAAATGGCGCATTCGTTTGCATGCGTGAACGGCGGGAGGGATAGTGTGTAAGTTTGGAGTTCGGAGATTTGCATTACATCTAATTTTCTATTAATTGTTACTCATGTTTCTAGGTGGTTGACTCAGACTTGTTATTAATTTGCATTATTATAATTGTGAATACATTCCATTACATTTCTTGCAAAATTATATTGATAAAAGGGTGTTTTATTGTGAAAGGTTTATGCCTGAAATATGAAGCAACTCTGCCAGATATAAATTTATTCACTAGCGATGTCATATGTGGAGCAAAACAAGAAGATGCACTGCGTTGGCTCTGACATGAGAACTTAATATTTCTGTCACACGACTTGCTTGCAGAATATTAACACTTGAACAAGTCAAACTGCAACACCACATGAAATATTCTTCTCAGATTAAAATTTAAGATCACCAGATTTGTGGATTTGTAGTTTCAGCAGACGATAATTTATGTATTGCATGACGTGAGTGCTACAATTTCTGCAAAGCTGTATTTCGTAGTCAAATGCAAATTAGAAACCAGCCATCTGGCACGAATGGAATCAGGCAGATGTAAGCTTTCACAAGTTCTTGATGAACAGTACGAAAAGGAAACAGAATGACCATAAAATATACACGAAGGGTTAGGCTATAGATATACGTATGTCACTTTCAGTTCATTTTGAGAAATAAAATACATGTTTCAATAAGACGTCTCTTACAACAGAACAAAGAATAAATGGTTTCGTAGTATAACGACATTTACAACTCCTGCACACAATATCCACACAAAATGTAATAATCGAAGAGGCGAGAACATCATTAGGGTCATCTTAATTTCGACAAAAGTGGCAGACTATCCAGGACCGCACCCTTCATAAAGATTTATTTTTGGATTATTATTCTTGGACAGCATAAAATTCAATAATATGTTGACAATAGCTCTGATAGATCAAGTACATCAATGCTTGTGTTCGACAGAATTGACAGTATCAGCAGTATAGCACTGAAGAAGGCCACAACACGATGGCCGAAACGTCAGTTCGATCGACTGAGACGCGGCGCACCCCGGACTGCCAAATATCAAACGATTCCGGCCGCGAAGCCCACGATTCCAATGTCAATGCGAATTTCGAGAGCAAAACACTGATTCTACTTAAAGAGACATCTTACATCAGACGATATGCGTATTTTTTCTTAATTTTAATAAGTTTTTTCATAAGTCCTCCAAAACTAAATATAATACATCTAACCCCATTGTTCTGCTTTAAATTCTTAAAACTTCTACCTGTCGAGTGTTACATAGTCATAAAAACTTGTACTGAAGATAGTCGGTATTATGAACCTCATTACTAAAGCGAGAACGTAAGACGCGTCTGATTTCATGGGAAATTGGTCTTGGAAATAGAAGCTGAATTTGTGTTAAAGTAGTAAAAGAAATGCCTTACAACTAATACCCTGTGTATAACTCTTGAAAACAACTCCAAAACTATGACTTATTAAAGTGCCGGAAAGGCAGTGAATCGATGGTTGCAGCGCCCCCGAATGGGGCCAGTGGCCGGCAGACCCTCCCGTGTCTCGGCGCGGCGCCCGCAGCGGCGCGGGGCGGCGAGGCGCCTGCTCATGTGAACACTGCTGCCGCCGCGCGTTTCCACTGCGCCACGTCATTTCCGTTCCGGGCCGTCTCTTGCGGCAGGTGCTCGAAGCCTGAAACGGCGGGATTGCGGTACACGCGCGTCAGCGGCGAGGGAGCACTTGAGACGCCGGCCGAAGCGCTTTGCCTCAAGCTGCGGCGCTGGATGAGACACCTTGACTTGCGGGACGGGCGTTTAACACATGTTTGGATGTACGACTTCGCAGAGTGTCGGGGCCGTAAAAAAACATGCCCCACGCAAACGTTTTTCTCTTCTTGAATGGCTTTTAGTTATTCATTATTTAGTTTCTATTAAATTATACAAGTTATTATTAAACCTTCAAGTGATGAAAGACTGGTATTTGATGACTTTAAAGAACGCAAAGCTAGGTTAATATAAATCCCTGAACTTTCTTCACTCATATTGTCTTCTAGCACTATGGGCAATTACGTACTTCTTTCAAATCATTAGCAAATACCTCTTGAATTCTGCGCTATAAAAATGAACATGGACATAATCCTGACGTAACTTTGGAAGTTATCGTTAGGTGAATACATCAGAGTACCAGACACATATATGAATCTCTGCCCCATATATTCAGATTATGATTTTTCAATTTAGAAAGGCAATGCCAACTTGTATTTAATAAAAAAAGCAGAAGTAGCTCACGTGATGAGCAAGACGAAACGGTAACTCGCGATGCGCATGTCACGGGCATCCAAAGAACACACGCGCCCTTCCCAGCCCGCAGAATGACTCGCCACAGAAGAATTTAATTAGAGCGTTCAAGTGGACGCAGCCCACTACTTCACGCAGCGGTGACGACCCAGACACACTTACGAAAACGACAGCACGTTCCATCTGACGAAAAAAAAAAAAATGTAAACGAGAGTTGACAGAAAGCGCTGGACCAGGTCATTCGCTGCATCACGGCACGGCGCTCGCCCGCCTCCGCAGTCGGCGCCAAATGTTGTGATTCACGGGTGCTCGCGGCTCTTCCTCGCGCAGCGAGCCTTCCGCGAGGAGCGCTGTTCGTTACTCAACTCGCCGTGTTCACGTGCACAAGGAGGCATAGACTTCCGTTGCTAGATTTTGAGGAAGTTATTAGGGGTTTTTGCAACCATGGTAACACATTTCTCGTTTGTATTAATAGCTTAAATCGACGTTAGGAAAATCGACAAAAAATAGGCAAGACAACATTACAGAGGAAAGTATGGTATGTTGTAAACTTTTAATGAAATACCAAACTGTATTATTTCCTAATGCAGTACTGCAGAAACCGTCAGACTTAAAAACGCGAATAATTTCGGTTCATATGGGTGATATTAACTATAATTACTGTGTTTGCTTTCAATTAGGGTACATTTTCAAACAGTTCGTAAGACGGGTGTTCGCTTTGAGTGTAGATCCGATGAAAATGTCCTGAACCGTGCGCCAAACTAAACAAAACGTCCAGAAAAGTACACTTCTCAAACATTGAGCAAACGCGCGGAATGTGCATGATGACTTGCCTTGCATTTCGTTCAATCTCGAGTTGCCGCCCTCCAGACGCCTGCAGAGAGGCGATTCCACGCTGCGTAATTGTGCGCTTCGCGACACGGGTGAGTGCAGAGCACGGCAGAATTTAAAGACGACGCGACTTGTGCGCCAAGCGATGACGCAAGCGCCACGAGGACGCACCTGCGTTGTGCGAAACGCAACACCTTCCACGCGGAGAGCGTGCCTCGTCTCTTAACGTGCTGAATAGGGAGGAACACGTGGTTGTCGCCAAACAAATAGCACTGATTCATCCTTTCCTACGTCCAAGGTTTCTCACACCCGCATTCGCTGCTCGCGTTTACATTTTATCGCATTTTATTACACTTCAAATAAGTTTTAAAAACATGCGAAATACGTAAACAATTGAGATGTATTAGAATATCGCAATAAATATATATTCATAAGGTTAGAACAGATTTGTGTAAATATTTCCATACGTAATTCGTACAGGCAAGGAGCAAAGAAAGTTGCAGCGAAAGAGCTGTAGAACTATCAGCATCCCGCTAATAGGTACGCAAAATGGACAAATCGTTTCGAAGCCACGATCTACCATATTTTTTCATAATCAGATCGCCGCTGCAATATAATAGCTAAATCAGACTAAACATTACTCTGGCTGGCAAGAGTATATCTGTTAACAATTGCAAATTGTGATTTTATCGAGACAACATCCAACATTTAACTTTTGTAGGCGGTCGGGGGGGGGGGGGCTGCGACAGACGTTCCCTCTGCCCTTGCCCTTGGAGGCCGCTTTGTGAACCTTTCGCAGAACCACTGGGGCATCTTAATCACACAAGCCACTCTTCCGCTTCGGTGGCTCCCACGCATTGTGCATTCGAGCATTCATTCCTCAAAAACTTCAAATTGCTTGCCGCGCCAGCTATTAACGTCTTCCTCTCGCTGCCGCCGAATCCTTCACAAGAGCTTCAGTGCAAACGACATCAACTTCCTTCACCATGGCCTCTCGTTTTGGTCTTCTTGCTTCATCTCTGCACTCAAAAGACGGCGAGGCCCATCGAAGCCGCGCCAAATCATAGATATGCATGTACAATCCCCAACCCAAACGTCCACGATGAAAAACGTGGTACACGTAATAACAAATATGAAAACGTCCTGTGATATTTTCCAGTAATATCCGTCAAATTAAATGTAAGAGATATGTGCTTGTAAGACTCTGCCAATAAGAATCTTACAACATCCTCTTTCATGGAAGTATAATTATTCTCAGAGTAACTGAAAATTTAAAAGGCAATTGTCATGCTGGACACTTAGCCGTCGAACTGCTCATAGTAACATCCAACGTACAGGACAACACTGCCATGGCGTAAACGAGTAGTGTGCCCTGGTTTCTGTGCTCCCACATGACACGGTGTCCGGGCGGGGCGCGGCGGGCGCCCGCCGAGGTGCGAACTCGAGACCCGGGCGCACCCCGTTAGGCAGCGGCGAGAGGCCACCCGGAGCAGGGCGAGGGCGAGGGCGGCCGTCGGATGCGGCACTTCCTCGTCCTCGGGAGGACGCCCTTCCTGCATCGGACGGCCATAACCTTGTACCGCCGGTCGGTACCGCGCGGGGGGGAGTAAAAAAGAGAAAAAAAAGGACGTCTCGCCTGCTTAGAATGGAAGCGTTTATGGAGCGCGCTGTAAAAATTCCTGCATGCAGCAGGTGAGCTCGCGGACGTCGACGCGGTTTTTGCCGCCGCCCTCACCGCCGTCGCGTCGCGGACGCTTCTGGACGCGCGCTGACCAACTTTCGGCCTCGCCTCCCGCAACGACATCCGCCGACGCAGCGCCGCGCTGCTTTTTTTCATTAACATTTAATGCTCAATCGAGCATAACGATTTTTTAGACAAATATAAATTTATTGAATCCCACATCTCATGAATAATACCGAGACGTCCGCGACGAGAAAACCGGTTTAGACCGGTGGCGTTGTTGGAATTGGTCGACTAGTCCATCGCCAAATGAGGTGATCGATGCTTAAGAAATGTAATAAATAATAAAACGGGTACACGAAACTGTCAGGGGTTCGCCGCCAAAACAATAATTCACGTTACTTATTAAACCTTCGTTTTATCTACTTTTCGCCGCGCTTTTATTCTCGATTATACAAATTAACGACGGAAGCTGTGTACCGTACACACATTCAACACATCGCTCCCCACCTTTGAACCAAACAGGACAAGAAAGAAAACACGTTTCTCTAAGCAATCTCGAGCTTATATTCAGCGCATACTACACATCGGGGGAGGCGCAGCGTGGCGTGGCGGAGCGAGGCGAGTGCAGAAGTCGCGTCGTTCCCAGGCGCGCAGGTGGCGCGGAGCGGTGGTGTTTAGAGAAGCAGTTAAGGGGGCGAAGGGGCGCATTTACCCCGGACGATAGGTATTTAGGGGTGGCATCGTCCAGGGTAGAATAAAACACTTAGATATCCATCTTTTGTGTAGATTCATTCATTTTTTTTCCGTTTCACCTAATCAGAATTGCAGTACAATAATTAAGAAACGTTTTTGCTGTCAAACCAGGGATCCATAGTGGTCAAGTCGACTTTTGATCGTCCAAGGCCTTCCTTTGCAAGCCTTCAACTCACACAGGTCACAGCCCCCTATCATTGTCACTTTTTACATTACCTCCTTGCTAGGTGATTCCGAGCGCGTCAACTACTGAGGTCATTAGTTCCGTAATTCCCCGGCGGGGGGGGGGGTGTTGAGTTCCGGCGCCGCCCTACCGTCGGTTAGCGAAGTTTTCCCCAACCGGCAATCTCCCATCAGAGGCACTGCCCCAGCCGGGACAAGCTCCAAGTTCCCCACCGGTCTCCATGTGGCAGTGTGGTGCCTGTGAGTGTGTGTGAGGGGAGCGGATAGGTCAAGGAAAAGAAAGGAAAGGTTGCACGTGGGCCACCGCTAGAGTTCTCCTCCAGGCAGCGGGTGCACTCCATCTACCTGTGCAGCTACTGTCAAAAGTCCTGCCACCTGCCGGAACTCGAATCCAGGACCTCCCGGTCGGCCCCACGCCCCTTCGCTCGAGGGAGCGCCGCCGCTTCAGCGCGTGTTGCCGCAAGCACCCGCCTTCCCCTTAGGGGCAGCGACGTCGCGGGCGAGGGCGGGGCAGGGCTGCTGCCTGTGCGCCCACTTCCGCTCCCGTGTGATCGCAAGGGAAGAGCTGAGCTGCGGGCTCTGACAAGTTTGTGCAATGCATCTCAAACCTCAGTACTCACGAGTTGAAATGGCATTTCAATTGAAATGTTAAACACTGGTGTTATGAATAGTGGGTTATCGTGATTTCAGCAAGAGTCGGCTGAACCTACCTGCCCAGCGTTTACTATCATAAGATGTAAATCTACTACTTGAGTACGACCCACCACGTATTTATCTAAGGAAACTACCATTCAGTCACGAGTGTAAAATTGGCCCAAGATGACGAAGCCTTAAAGAGTGAAGATCGCTGTAGATTCGGCATTCAAAGTTTCCAAACATGTAATTCTGACGAAATCTCTTGATTATAGCAAGGAATTACATTCCAAGATTATTGTTCTTTCGTCATGGCGCAATGATCCAATATCTTGATGCGAAGATGCTGCACATGGTATCACAGATCCACGAGATTACATAAGACATTCATATTGCGCTTTTTAATTACTTTCTCGGGTAAACCAGTATTTTAAGTGTTCGAGAAACGTGAGGGTTTTTTTTCGGGAAACTATATTTCTGAAATCGCTGTACTCGTAAAGCATAGTGAAATAACCGTATTAAAAATAACTACATTTAGTGTCGTAAGCGTAATGTTATACGATGAAATAAATGAATGTGAGCACCGATGAATGTCTGAGTTGACGTGGAAGATACGTGGGTAATTTTAAAACTAATTAATTAATAAATACAATAAACAAATGGAACGTTTTTGGAGTTAAACAAGACTTATGGGAAGTAATATTTAAAAGTGGAAAGATCGAGAACGAAAGGTTCCCTTCTTGACGCCTACTCGTCATGGCCCGGATTATAGCTGCAGCTCCAGGGCTTCGGCCACGTGGGAAAGTTATACAAGCAAATGTATATCCTAAAATTTAAACTTTCCGATGATTGAGGAATTGGATGGGCCGGGATAAACAATGTGAAGCATTACGAGCAACAAGAGGAATGTGCAAGTTCACAGAGCCGTAACCCCAGGAAGAAGCCGTCAGCGACCGTGGCCGGGGCGCCTGCGGGCCCGGGCGGCGGCGGGGGCGGGCGTGGGGGCGGGCGTTGGGCGTGCGGGCGTGCGGGCGGCGTCGGGCGAAGCACGAGGGCGTGACCGGTATGCGAGGGAAGGGCGGCGGCAGCCGCCTGATTTGAGGCGGCGACGACTCAGCGCCTGCGGTCCGCTTCTCCTTCCCCCTAACCCTCCACGCGAGGGAGGGGGTGGGGCGGGGGGCGGGGGGCGGGGACTCGCTGCCGCCGCAGCCGCCGCCCAACGCAGCTGCTCCCGGCAGGTACTTCGCTGTAATAGACGCCGCCCGCAAACAGGTGGACGTGCCTTATGATTCGTGGAGACCTGCTTTCGCGAGAAACCGGCGGTTACAATACCTCTTCGAAAACCCAATCGTACTACAATAAATGCAAAACAAAGTACATACCACTAAACTTCTACAGTAGTCTTGGAAAATGTTGCTTTGTATTGATTTATTCTTCAGTATTTTCATGTATTTCATGAAATTTCGCAACCTTTCGATCCGAAGGTCTCAATTCTGCTTTCATTAATTTACTGAACATTTTTTAAAATAAGATTTAGGAATACTACGTTCAAACTATGATTAATTAAACAAATTATTTCTTCCAACCGACAGAGTATAAGTGAGTGAAAAGGAGTGTTCCTGAGCAGATATGAACCGTGAAGCGCTCACTAATCGGGGCCTGAGGCGACAGCGAGGCCAGAGGCCGCCGTGAAAGGAGGGGTCACGTAACGACTCGTAATCGCGTAAGCAGGAAATTCCGGGGCGTTGCACACGCACGGCGACGAAATTACGATCTTCGGGTCCAGGCCTGTGTCTGTTAATGCTTATGTCATATCCGTTGAGTTCTTATCTAACAGAAAGGGAATGCTTGCATAGAAATGTCACCTGAGTAAACATAATAATCACGAAATAAAAATGGAAACAAAGTTTGCTGTACAAAATACAAGGTTTGTTCAGTTTGATCAACAGCAACATCTAACAAATTTCGTCTTTTACTTGTTTGTTGTTGCTTTTTTCTTTCGAATTAACGGAAAGTTACACCCGAAGAAGTAAATTTCCGTTATCGAAAATACAAGTTAAGAGTACATTTCAAAAAATAAGTTAAAATAGAAAAGCCGGCAGAGTTTTTAATAATTGATTAAATAACGCAATAACTTTGGATCGCGTCGCGTCCTTCGCGAGTCGCAGGGCCCGTCTCCGCCGCGGCGGTGCTCGCAGTCAGCAACACCCCCGCCACCCAAGGAGTGAGAATGGTTGGGATCGCCAGGACTACGGCTTCAGGAATCACTGCCGGTTGAGGGCCAGGGAGGCTTCCTGCCCCGCCCCCGCCCGCTGCACCCAGCGTCGGCCGACGGCTAGGAGAGTCGAGTGAAAGGTGAAGGTAATCAGGACGGAACGCAGGAAAGGCGTGCGCGACCGCGGGATTTACGGCTTCGCAAAAACGCGTAGCGCCGGGACTGGATCCGTAGTAAAAAACAAAACAAAACAAAACTTCTCGCTCGGAAATCGCCCGGTGATGTAAACCCGCGAGTCTGCTCCTCCCGGAGGAACCGAACAACCGCGAGGCGCTAAATGGCGCGTGGAGGCAGCTGGTTAGATATCCTCTCGCGAAGCTATAGCGCAAAAATAGAGAAAGAATCGGCTCGTGCCGGCCGGCTTTTAAGTAATATTTATCGCCGCGTCGTGACATCGCGCAAAACGCGGTTCGCGGCCTTCGGCTGACGGGGAATCCGTCTGACAGCTCGCCGGCGGCCGATTCCATGGCTCCCGAGGCGAATATGGGCCAGCTGGAGCGGGTTCAGCGGAGTTGTCCGTCAACGCCTGCGGGGAGGCGGGCAAATCGTAGAGGCTCCCGGAAGATAGGCTACTCTCAAGTAAAGTATCGTACCCGTTTCTTTTCTTGGTCGGTGAACATTTCGCATTGACAAAATTCAAAGCCGCCATAATAAAGTGTTTTGGGTAAACCCGCGGCGACGTTTAGGTCCCAGAACGTAAAATGAGGTGCGAGGTGCGAATGACGCTCGAATAAAGATTACATACCCATTGTTGAAACAAATTAAGACGTGTAAAAAGTAAATTTACTGCTACATTGCCTCTATTGGTTTGGCAAACATTCCCCTGCACCGCCCAAGTCAGCTCCTCGCGATCCCGTGGTGCCGCCAGGCCCGCTTCGAGGAGCATGGCTGGCGGTTGCGCGCTCGGGGCCAGGGCGGGACCAGGCCTCCGGGACGGGGCGCGGCGGGGTCGAGGCGAGGCCGCTCTCGAAACCCAATCCGTCACACAAACCGCGACACCGCATGGGAGGCAACAGTACCGCGGCGACTGGCCGGAGGAACGAACCGGGTTCCTGGACCGGCTCCGGAGCGCACCGGACGAGGAGAGAAAGAGAGACGGACGCCTGCGCGCGCGACTAATACCGAGGGATGAAAAATAGTGTCACGGGTCGAGGGTGATACGAGGGAACAAGTGAAATTAATAATACCAATTTACCACTAAGAAAGACGGTGGTAACTGGGAGGTGAAACCGTTGAAAAATTTGACTCTATTGAAGCCAGGCCGGGAATAGGAACCAGTTCTGATATATCATCCCAGCGTAGGATAAAAGACGAAAGGAAAAAGGGTAAATAGCTGCATTGAATTTGGTGCGAACTATAACCGAATCAGCTGAAGCTCTCTGGAGTCGGAAGGCGGCGTGCGAGAGGCGGCGGGAAGGACGGCGTTTGTGATTGCCCGTCGGTTCGCGATGACCTGCGGACGGTAGTGGAGGACGCGGAGTGGGGGGAGCGGTCAACTCGCGACCGAAGCTTAACTGTTTCCCGCCGTCGTCGCCTCCATTTGCTTAACGGTCCACGCGGTCGCGTATCCGGCGGCGGCGGAGGGGCGTCTCCTCGCAACGCGACCCGCCCTACGCGTCGTTGGTCCCACGCCGCATCCGCTCCCGCCCAGTGCAGGCGCGACGCCGTAAAACGAATCTGCTACAAAACAGACTTTTCGGCGATAACTGGAGGAAGGGAACTCCAAATGTCGCTCAGCTCCCGGACAGAAATTCCTCACCTGGCAGATGGAGGTGGAGATAGGCGAGAAGCTTTGCTTTCGCGGATTATATGTCTCGAGAAAGGGCAGAAATGTAGAGTTGAGTAAAATGTTAGTGTAGGATAAGAAATTATCTATTGAGTACGAAACGAAACACATACCTGCGCATGTGTTTGTACGCGTGAATGGCAACAAAGTATAATAACACTATTTCACTGATTCGATCTGAGAGGTGTATAAATCGAGGGGAATAATGCATTCGGGAAAGAAATACCTAATTTTTTAGCACGCCACATCTGCATAACATCGACAGAGCAAGACATGGTAATTATACACCTTATTAGCGTAAGAGTCCCGCGCCCCTGGGTACAACGAACGTAAATCACGTACTGCATGTTTACAGAAAAGGAAAACAAATATAATAATTTATCAACTCTCTTATTGAATACTAAAGATAAAACTTCTATTGGAATGTCGTTTTGAGACTTCACGTGATCTTCACAAAGCTATCGGTGCCATACGGTGATAACTATTTTTCTGAAGCAAAACAATTGATCAAATTTACTTCTGAATTTGAACCGACCTACGGGAGACGAGTTTATACACCTGGAAGATAACTTTGCACAGTGAAAGCAAAAACTCAGCATATTGTTACAGTAAAGGTGTCCTCGGTATGAAACATTCAGTTAATTAATTACAAATAAAGAGTAAAAATAATAAAAATAAAATAAATCATCACCTTCTAACATAAATTACAAGAACACATTAGAGTAAGTGGAGGGCGGAGGACTGACAATACACGTCTTAGCTATATAATGTCTTGGCGCTATATCGCACCACTGCAAGTGTGTCCTGCGCTCATTCAACATGGGGAGGGGGAGGGGTAGGGGGGGCAGAGTGGACCCGGGAAGGAGGCCCCGGTGCCTGCGGGTCATCCGGCCGCCGCACGCAACTCCACAGTCATTCTGCCCCACTTTGCCCCGCCCTCCGGCGCCGTGTCCTGCCCGGGGACAGCAATGAGCGAAGACATGTGACGGATCTGAGAGATGGAGAACCGTGTGCTTCAGCGCTCGTACTCGTAAGCTAAAATCACAAACTAGTGAAATATTTGAATCGAGGGTTACTAAATCATAAATTTATTCGTACGAGGAAACAAATTGTCCGTCTGTGGAATTAATCAGATTAAGGTACTTCGTCAGCTAGGAAAGAAATAATTTTAAAAAAATTATTAAAAAAATTAGGCACCTATTAGAATATTACACGCAATAAAACCTCATCCTTATAAATCATCAAACACACTTAACTCCCGCATCCGATGAAAAAAACTAGACTTTGTAACGGGAGTAATGCAAATATCGTAATTCGTAACTCTTGAAGCGAATATCCTCGTTCCACCTTGGGAATGCCAAACGTGCAGCGTTTCAACCAACACCCGATTTCCTTAGGAGATGAAAGTCTTAATTCTGCGTTGGCGGTGTGGCCGCCGGCGCGGCGCCTCTGGAGGAAGTCGCTGGAATTCGCCACGGGCGCGCCACCCCCGCCGCTTTGCATGTCTCCGCCTAATGCACTTCCGGCCGCGCGGACGAGGTGGGGCGCGCAGCACGTGGGTGGGCCGTGGTCGGGCCACGCGGTGGCTAGGTGGCTCCGACAACTCGCACCAAATCGTTTATAAGAAACCTCCCCATGATTGGATGATGTAATTTTAGCACTGTGTCATTACATATCTTTTGCTGTATTTAAGACTTCTTCTACCACATAAAAACCAATGTATTCAAGAGTGATGCACAAACTCCTTAAAATTACGGGTGACTGTTTGTGATCTTATCATATTCTCCAAGAATTACACGTGGGTACAAGACGAATGAACGAGGTTGAAGGAGTGCGTTTTGCCCGTGCCCGAGAACCACGCTGGCGCGGGGGGGGGGGGCGCCGGGGCAGCCGGAGGGGGGGGGGAGGAACACGCCTGTTCGCCGCAGCCACAACTAGCGCGCGGCCAAGAACAATCAGGTCTAATATAACGCACAAAACAATGGGAGATCAGGAGTGCGAGTAATATAACAAATATAGTTTTAAATTGGATCGCAAAATAAAACAAACTATTTTCGAAAAAAATCTTTTATACGCAAATTTCCTAGTTAAAAGGATGATTTACTGCAGATCTTTTTCAAAACTGGTTAGTCGAAAATGCATAGAATAAAATAGAGCTACTCCCTACTGCAGCCATTTGCGACTCTTGCAAATAAAATGTTTAAGATTGTGACGCCGGTTAGAACTGAATTTCCTAATGAATAACTGTACAAAGGAGAACTGAGAACTGGAAACACACCACATGCAGTTTGGTTCTCTGTCAGCACTTTAGTCTCATTCCGTGTCAGTATTTTAAAACTTGGAAATTTAGCAAGTAAACTGAAACCTTTCAAAGCGTTAACGAAAAACTAACTAACTAAACATATTCTGTTTATTTATAAATGCTTCGCATCGATTTGGCCCACCGCGCCCCGCGGCGCAGGGAGAGCCATGAGGGGGCGCGAAGTGCGTCTCAAATGGGAGGAGGGCGGCACTTGAAAGGCACACTCGCCGCCCGCCTCGCGACAGAACCTCTGGGAGGAGGCGAGAGGCCTCTTTTTGAATCAGGGCTGCTGGTTCAGAGACAACTCTTTCCGCGTCGATGAATGGAGTACATTGCTTGCCCACCGTAAACGGTAGTGGGATGTGTCTGCACGTTTGTTGTTGTTTTTTTGGCTAGATATCTCATGAAATATATTATTTTTAACATTAATATAGTTATTGCTAATATTATTATTTTACCTAAGCCACACAAACACTGAACCTCACCGAAAACCGATACATTTGCCAAGTAGATGCGATCAGCGAATTGCACTTATTGTGCGACCGACACTCAGAAAATCTAAACATAAGGAGGTCACGTTCTGTTTACTCAAGGGTTAATACGCACTTCAGTCTGAAACAGCAATACCTTAGGATTTTTTAAAAGTTGATTGAAATTCGATGATACAACAGTTACGTAACGTGGACACCTAAGAAGTATCAAGAGCTTAATATCAACTTCCAATGATGGTATTTTATATAGTATGTACACACACACACACACACATATATATATCTTCAATGCCCAACTTCTCCCTAAACTACTATGCAGATAAAATAGTCAATGGCAAACAGCAAGAGAAAACTGTTTACCACAACGACAACGAAGACTTCGAAGTAAATTTTTCACTCCAACCGCAACATGGGCCACGTCGCCTCGCGTTTCATCACGTCACGAAGTTGTGTCGCGTCGTGTCGCCTCGCGGTCGTGTCACATCGAGTCAGATCGTGCCGTCACGTTTCGTGTCGCGTCACGTTTCGATGTGTCGGGTCGTGGTTCTAGACTTGTGTTGCGAGGCGTTGCGTCGCTTCGCGTTGCGTCGCTTGGCGTAGTGTCGCTCCGCTCCGCGTCGCACTGCGTCCGCCGCGCCGGTTCCCGCCGCCGTCGCCCGGCTGCCCTGATGGCCGTTTTCCGCTCCCCCTTTTCACCGAGCCCTATTGCTTTAAGTTTCATTCATCACGCTCGTCTTCCTTATTAGCCGGTCTCCTGCCTCGTCTTCCGCTCCGGTTGCGGCGGCGGCGGCGGCGGCTCCAGCGGCTGCGGTGCGACTCTGCGAAACCCGTTCTCCCACTTGCTGGACGCCATCGACGCTGCCGCCACCGCTGCCCCAGCGCCAGCGTCGGCAACACGCAGTCGGCGCACAGCGCGAAATTTACGCTACCTAGACGAGCTAAAGCCACCTTTCAGCAGCAAGTTTTGAAGCGCCAGAACTATGCATGTTCTCTTGTGTCACACCTTACGTTATATTTACATCAAGGAATACCCAAAAATTCACTTCGACAGAGTCGGAAGAAGAAAGCACGTATTCTTATTTCAAGAAAATCACACCGTAATTAGCTTTTGTAAAACCGTAAAACTTTTTTTGAAAACATTCTTTCTCCTGCATTTTTTTACATGTACGAATAAACTTTACTTACCGAAACAGTACAATAAATCTTTTGAAGCAAATAATTGATTCTTTTGAAATACCTTCGCTCCATATTATTAGAGTAAATTTAGTAATGGCCGGTTCCATATTGAATGTATGCTGTATTAACAAACTAGCTACCCTTAGAGAGCGCATGAATATGTGAGTGAGAGTAGCGTACCATCGTGCCCTGAAACACCTTCATTACGAACGGAGGCGCATCGCTTCTGCCTCGTGATTGACGAAAACTCCTCTCTGTCCGTGGCCCCCGCCGCCCCCGCCCCCGCCGCCCGTAATTTTCCATTAACGCGTATAAACTCGTCGTGGTCGAGGGCTCGCGGGGCAATGATCAACAATGAGAAGGACGCGCTTCCCTTTTCGCGAACGCAAGACAAATATTGAAGAGACGCGCCCGCTATTTGCTCTCCATTACTGTGTGTTTGCTCGCGGCAGTCCCGCCTGCCCGCCGCACCGCGTTGCGCCCGCCAGCGCAGCGGGCGCTGGGACGCACATTCACTTGTTTTGGGAGGGAGGGCGCCCTCTTTTCTGGGTTCACTAGAAGACATTTTGGATTGTGTTCAACGACATCTCGGCCCTAAAAATGTCAGCGGGAAGTTTTTGAAAAAACAATAACATAGCAATAATAACAAGAAGTTTCCAACGGGGTTATCTGTGGAGTTTACACACTTTTTTTAATTACCTTCGGTGAAATTCCTTACTTTTGATTACGTAGCTTTGAAATGAAATACATTGACATGTAGCTTTTTTATCGTTACAGTCAACTAGGTTTTCGTCAAGACCTCTTCCCCTCCACCCCGTCTTTGAGTTTACCATTGCCTACCTCAGTGACCAAAGATTTTTGCTCGGAGAACGACGTTTTTGCTCCCGTGAAACTTAATCTAGAGGATGATTTTCATCGACAACTTTCATATCACAAGAGCTCTGAATCATTAAAGTCCTGACTGCTTCCCAATTAAGAAAGGAATATCAATCATGGAAATGTCTGGTGCAGGCCTTGATGTTGGCGACTGAATATGCGTATGTGACGTTTCTGTGTTTATATCGTGAAACTCTCAATTTACTTTTCCGCTTTCCCATTGGCCCCTTAATACTGGTAGCTACTTCAAATGTTGCGAGAATAGCCAAGATGTGTGTGGAACGAACGCGTTTGGAGAATGGTTCATTAGAATGACACTCGACACTAGCGAAGAAAAAAGTGTCTCACACTCTACACTTCTGAAAGTTTTCGGTTACTTTTAAAAAGACAAGTGAGAAACTCATTTAAAATTCCATTTAACCAAACGAACAGAAGTTAATTGAGGAGAGAGGAATAATGAAATAACTTCTTGTGCGCTACAATGTTCTCGTCGATCATCGTTTGGCAGCAGCCAGAAACACTTTTCTGTCACCACCTTTTGTGCCCCAGACAGGGCCGTACTTAGCAATCCTCGCAACTGCACCGTTCTGCAGGAAAACAGCTAAACAGCCGCGGCCTGCCCTCGAGCTTTACTGTGATAATAAACGTGTACTGGGTCGACTAGAGGCGGGCGGAAGCGCTCTGTCGCCCAGAGGAAAGGCGCGACCCTGGCGGGGCGCCTGGCGCCGCTAATGAATGAATCTCGGAAACGGCGGGCCTTAAAAGGTCAGGCCGCGGGAGGCATCGCGCTCGGTCGCATTTGCACTCGCACCGCCGAGCCGCATCGCGTTGCATAACTCCCGGCGCCGACGGCGGAGGCAGCGCTAGGCCATGCTTGCACCAAAATCGAAAGCCGGCTGCCGCGTAGCGCGCTCAATTACGTGTTGAAATCCCGGCGGTCGGTAGGGCCACTTCAACGGCGTGTAAACGACCCGCGCAGGCTGACGGCGGCGGCGAAGGCGGAGGGTCGCGCTAATTGCCTCGTTTATGTCTCAGAACAATTGCCGAGCGACATCGCAGCCTCCGGAGTAATGCGCGCAATGAAGATAAAGGGCAGTTTATGTGGGGAGACTGTGGAAGAATCCCGTCGCGTCAGTCTCTGCGAGACAGTCGCCATAGTCGCTTTCCTGGTAAGAATCAAACGGACAATCACACGAGGAGCCGTGTTTCTACTTCTTTTTCGTTGTGCTGTCCTACGGACGGAAATACCATCTTTCAGTTCTTTGGATTCTTGTTGAAGAAATTATTTCTTCGAATGCTTGGTGGCATTTTTTAAGTGAATTCTTTCGACATTGCAGAGTAAATTCACTAATTTATGTACTCCGAAAGTAACTTTCAGTGAATCACACATACCAGTGTGAAATACTTCTCGAAATCAGTTTGTGGCTTTGCACACTCTGGAAGAATTAGTATGTATAATACGAAATTAATATTATTAATAGTTGACTATTTGTAGTTGTAGTTTTGATGCCCACGTCCCTAACAGGAAATATAAAATAAATGTATTATCTATTGAGTAACGACTCCATCAGACGATAAATTAAAGTGTAAGAAACGCGTTAACAAAGTGTTGTAGGAAAAATCAGCAGATAATAAATATATCCAGAGAAACGCCATTCTTGATTCCGCACCGTCGCATGCAGACACGCCAGCGCGAGTCCTGACGCCGCCTGCGAGCCAGGTCGTCGGGCGCGCTCGGGGTTAACGAGAGCACACGCATGGCGGGGGCGCTCGGGCGGCGGCATGTGTGACGTAAGCAGCAAGTGGCAGCCCCGCGCGGCGCGGCGCGGCGCGGCGCGGCGTTATGAATGAAACTCAGCGGCGCGAGTCACGTGACCCGTTGCGCGCGCGCGGCAAAGAGGCGGGGCGGGGCGGGGCGGTTGCTCAACAAGCGAACGCGCGAGCCAGCCCGCGCCTACAGCGGCAAGGCGCGCGCGTTCTCCGCCGCGAAGGTCGACGGCGACGCCCGCCCGCGCGAGCCGCAGCTTAGGTGGGCGAGCGGGCGAGCGAGCGAGGGACGCGAAATCGGACGGCGTGGGCGTGGGCGTGGGCGCGCGGCGCGGGCCGCGTGGGCGTGCGGCCGGATGGGCGGCGGAGGGGGCCTCCTGGAGCTGCGTCGCAGGGTGAAAGGGGTGGGGTCCGCGAGGGTAAGGGGGGGGGGAAGAGGGCAGGTACCCTGCGGCCGTACGCGGGCGTGGGCTGCTTCGCCGCCGCCGCCGCCACTCGCCCACGGGAACAGCCCACCCGCCCGTCCGTCCGCCCGGCGACTCATCAACACGGCGGCCGACCGCCGCCCCGCTCCACGCGCCGCCACCGCGCTCGCCCTCTCCCTCTCCCTCTCCCTCCCCTGCCGTTCGCGGCCTCTGTGCAGAAAACACACAAGACCTCGTGCAAAGCCGGCTGTTGAAGACAGCTCAATGTTTTCAACGTACAGATCCAATAAGAAGAATATTCAGGTTAATTAAACCACACTTTATTATCTTCCATGCAAACTGATGTCTCTCATACCTAACTTCGCTGTAATTTGACAAATATTTATTCAAGACGAAAATATCGAGTGATGACAATTTCGACTCTGTGATATTAGAAGTCGCAACCAAACTATTACTACTTACACGTATTTTTTGAGCGACTTTCTCGGAGTCATGACGCTCGCGCATGAAATCACATCCAATCGTTGTTTTACACGTCACGAAGCAACATTCAGCCCAACCTCATTTGATTCACTTCCTGATTACTATGAATATAACGATGCACTGAAATGTCTCTTGAAAACAATGCTTGTCTGTGTTTGTTTATAAAGCTTAAAAGTAAAATACCAAGGAGTAATCAACGCATCTCAAAATATTCGTTTCTACTTTGTTAGTTTGCACAATTAGATTGAAAAACCTCTGCGCGTACGTCGGACACATCCGGTCAGTTTGATTAATGTGGGGCTTCGTCAACACGCGGAGTTCTGTCTAATGCAGCTCCAGTTTTCAGGCGCCCCCTTCATTGGCAGAGAAAAACGACGCGTGGAGTCATCCCGAACTGAATTAAGACGCTTCATTTGCCGACGGTTATTTTTGTCAGCATTCTTGACCCGTTTCGCTCTCCGCCAAGTTGTGAATGTTTAGAAATCACGCGACAACTGGATCAAATGGTTGGGCTTCGGCCAAGGACGTTCCGTTTGCCAGATATGTAGGTCACTCGAACTATTGGTGCTTGTAAATCGCTATTTCTTCTAATATTTGGGGCTTGAGAATCGGAATTAATTACAAACTCACTGTCTTAGATACATAGTGTTATCTATATTACTCAATGGGACCTTTTGAATTTCTTAATGGTATTCAACACATTTTGTACAAGAATAGGTAAGGTTTCTGGATTATAAATCAACACGAATTGCATCAGAATTATGAAGGAAACGGGAGTTCTCAGATGTATTTGTGTTTGATAAAATGTGTCACAATGTAATACATTGTACATCCCAGGGTCTGAAATCTGAAACCACCAGATCAGATACATACACTAATTGTGTATATATAATCATGTTTTTCTGATAATATAAAAATTTGGTGAATTTTGCCACTGGCATTATTTTCGTATGTAAAAATTCAGTACACGGATTTCTTTCAGAACGCCTTCCACGGGGGGGGGGGTGATTAGTTGCGAATGTAGTGACGAGCAAAATGTGCCAATCGACTGCCTTATTGTGGAACTGGAAGTCGTTGGGGGAACAGACGAAAAGGACGGATGCTTGAGGGCGGGAGAAGGGGGCGAAAGGAGAGAATTCGGGAGGTCCGCGAATAAGAGAGTTGACGAGCTAGCTGATAAGTTGCAGGACCGGCGAGCAAAGCGCCTAACGAGCAGGAGGCTGGCCTCTCAGGGGCGGGGCCTGCGTGTGACTTGCTGGGCGCTGGTCAGCCACGCGCCGTCGCTCCGCAGGCGACGCACCTGCCAACCTGCACGCAGCGCAGGCACGTCCCTTCGTTTCGAACACGTTCGCGTCGGCGCGCGCTCGCGCTCGTGCACAGGAAGGTACGCTTCGTGTCGCTCACGTGTTTTTAACACTACGCGTATACGCAACGCCTGGGCACGTACTAGCCGTGTTTTCACAAGCCGGAGACGTGTCCTTGAGAACGAAAATCATTAGTAATGCCTTCTACAGGAAATTCAGAACCCTAACAACACGATACTAGATCATATCGGAGCACATGATATCAAGAAAAAAGGCGTTTGCGTCATTGTCTAACTGACACTTCCACGTCAGTACCTTTCGAGCGCATGTGTACGATGTCAGTGAGATGTAGATAGCCAGCGAAATACTATTAACAACAGAGTGATATACGATAAACTATCCTCTATCATTGTCTTTGCAAACCCTATTTCTACAAAAGCAGAAACGATGTTCCAAGCATGCAGTAAAATATAAGAAATATGTTTTAAAAGGCGAGTTTAAAAACAAATACGCCATGTACATAGACAAGGAATTTGGAGATTATAAACAATTATATTTTACGTATTCAATCACGCAACTATACAATAGTTACTTTACATAGTTAATTTTAATAGTTACTTTACATAGATTAAAAAGGCCACTAGACTCATAAGTTTAAAAATTAGTAATCACGTACGACGCATTCAAAAGAAAACTACACAAAATTACATCTATTATTAGAAAGAAAACGAAAAGCGCAGGTTGTGGGCGAGGCGCCCCCTCCAATGAGCGCTTCTCGATGGCCCGCTCTCCCCCCCCCCATAGCGCCCGGCTCTTAGCGCACAATGAGCGCATTGGCATGGAGCGCGCCCCTTTGCCAGACACTGCTCGTGCTGCGACCAGCAGGAGGCAAGCGTCCACAAGGACAAAGCGATTTGATAAATCTGTATTGCACCATCGAACGTAGATTGGGATTGTATTTCTATCACGTGTGGGTAGTCGAGTACTGGCTCAGGTTACTACCGTCAACAGATTACCCTAAATGGGGTAACTGTCGAAATATTCAACATGGAATAATGTCTGGATGAAGTTTATAATCGATAGTCACATGATCTGTTCACTGGGAAACATAGATTAATATTAAATGTAAGGAATAGAAATCAAAGCTGAACTAATAATATCTATTATTATTGTTATTATTATTGTTATTATTATTATTGTTATTATTATTATTGTTATTATT
>BOPP01000317.1:202171-212971 GCA_017312745.1 Gryllus bimaculatus
TATTATTATTATTATTATTATTATTATATTTCAGCGAGTCTATTTTCAGTCTTTTCACATTAATACTCGCTAGCATGTGTTGCGTTCCGGTGAAAGAAAGGTAGCTCTAATCGCTAGTTTCAGTTCGGTGGGACATCCATCGCAAGAACCCTGGAAGCAGAAGGGGACGTAATGAATTCATGGCAGGTTCAGCTACACAATGTCAAAGAAGTTCGTACTTAATCTACAATTTAATTAGCAACGCGATAGGATTTCATGTCTTGAGAAGAAAATAGGGAAAAAATTTGATTTATAATTAAGACGACAGAGCTGAGGATGATAGAACTTGTCATAAGAAGCCAAACTATTAATTCGTTTTTCCTCTTTTATTCTAAGTGAATAACATTCACCTAAGATAAATGGCTATTGCTGAACAATAATTTCTAATTGCTTTTATTTCTTACACCAAGCATGATACGTAAATAATTTTGTCGGTAGTCTCCTCATCTCTTCTGCTATCGACGAGCAACCACAACGAGCTCATTCTCCATTAAGCGACCGTGTTACATTTAATACGTACTTTGTAAGGTTTCATCGGTTGCATTTACTGTCACCCTGTGCAGAACAAGAACAACAGACGCACGAAAAGCCCTTAAGAATATAATTCATACGCAAAGCACCTCGCACTCAGATACATCATATACACAGCTGTTTGAACACGGGTCATAACATGCGTACGACGTCGTTAAATTTCAGTGAGGTCGTATACCTGTATCCAACACTGAAGCGAAGTGCCGGCCGGGCGCGCGGGCGGCAGAGGCAGCGGCCGGTTCCGTTGGCTCGTCTGCGCCTGGCGCGCGAGGGCTCGCGACCTTCCCGCCCCCGCAGCAGCAGCACCCGCCGGTCCTCAACTTGACACTAATGCTTTTGCACGGCATAGCGTACATCAATCGACTGAATGGTCCATCTTTTGCCCAGGCGCACAAGCACAAAACTACGGAGATCATTTTACGGTGATGCGTTACAGCAATCGACAGCACTATTGGTCTTTTACGCATGCGCAGTACAAATTTATCATCACTTTTGTACGTATGCGAATTGGAAGGAGATCGAGATTGCAGTCGATTCCTTTGCCGTGCATAAATGCCCTACTGTCAGGGAGAGAAAGCCCACGAGATGCGGAGCTTTGCGGAGCGCTTTCAAACTTCCTTTCGACGAACGATTTCGGCAGTTTCAGCGAACGCACGACCGCCCAGAACGGTTTCTGTGGGGCGGGTGAGCCGCTCTGCGCACACGCACGTCCGCTAAGAGTCCGAAATCATGCGTCAAGGGAAGCTTGTGAAGCGGGTGTTTTTCCAGGCGACTTCTTGTGCGTGCTCGACTCGCAATCACCAGATAGCGTGGGCTCACAGAAACAGAGAATCATATTGTGTATCGCGGTGGTGATGACTGTTTTTCCATGCAGAGGTTTTATCAGACTACGAAGCAAATATTTGGGAGAGCCAAATTCCCACCTTTACTCAGACAGGCAGCTCATGCAGGTGAAGGACATTTCAGAAGTAATTCAAATATGACCACACTCTAGTACACTGCCCTATCTTATTAATAAGCCGTCATACGAGAAAAGAAGATGCTACCAAATAACGGCGAGTTTGGTCGTAAAGACAATAGGAACGGCCACAGAAAGGAATGGACCTAAGTCAAATAGTTCTCAATGCCGCTGTCCATACGGGATGAAATAGTCATGCGGACTGGAGAGCATTTAGGGCTATAGCAGCTTGTTCGAGCTGACAGAACTCAACGTCGCTTCAGCACCTGATAACCACCAGTATTTGTTCTACTACGCTGAACGATTTGTCGTATTGCATGAGTAAAAAACGAATATTGCATTAGTCACATGAATAAATGAATTGTTACGATTGCAAGTTATACGGTGACTGAAATTCGGTTTGAAAAACAAAGATAGGGTATTACTGTCGGTTAAAGAAGCAATGCATCCTCATAGAAACCTGTACCGTAAATAATATCTACAAAATATTATTTACTTCAATGTCAGTAGAATGAAAAATCCTGCCACGTTTAAAACCCCTTCTCACACAGAGCAGTCATCTAGTGATGGCAAATTTTACCCAAACATCGATACTTCAATACATCACCAAAAGGTTTTCGATGTCGATGTTTAAAATTCGAAAGCTTTTTTTTTACACCGATGTCCGTGGATAAATATATCGATATGAAAAAAAACATCGATGTTAATATATCGATTTTTCTGGTAGAAAATATCGATGTCTTAAAAACATGGCTGTCTTTTGTCATCCCTATGCTAGTCTGCGGCTTCGCTTCCGGCGCCGTGCTCGGCCGTGCTCGGCGTCCGGGCGCAGGGCCGAGTGCGAGGGGCGGCGGACGCACCGCCTACTCCTAGCCTATCAAATTGTAACCCAACACTCAAAATACCTGCCGCTGCGGCCACCTGCACTAAGCGGCCATTTTGCCGTCCAACTCATTGATTTTTTTCATACGACACGTGAACAAATCCCACTTTCAAGCAGCCACCTAAAGCTGTGGCCAGGTGCATTTCGCAAATTCACCTCCATTAAGCGATCATTTCTAACACTTTTGGACAGCATTAGAACAAGAAGCGGAAGGGTTGCGGAACACTGCGTTTGCTTCGCTGAAAGGCAGCAGTGAAGTTTGCTGATCTTTACTTCCCTTTTGGGGAACTTGTCAACGATCCGTGGACCACGAATCCGATCTGAAGATCATTGACGGGATGGCCCTGCTCACAGAACGTGAACTCATTTTCATGCCTGGTTTGATTGTGGGTTCGGCGGTGTCTGGGAGACTCCTCCTCGTATGCTTAGATACGGACGTTTCGACTCATTATGGTTTCCGGATGGAACGGATCTTATTATGCTTTTACTCAGTACATCACCTGTTGACAGTTTTAGATAGGAAAAACTGTATGAATGAAATATCATGAATTATCTGTTTAATGTCGGGGTCTGTCAATGATTTGTTATGAACTGTCTGACAAAATTAGATATTACGTTACGGTTCACATCACAACCTATGCGTAATCCGTTCTTTGCCATTCATTTGTTCCTTTCCTCTCGGGCCAAACATAAGGTGCATCCTTACTCATTGGGTTAGTATGTCGTCATCAATTCCTGTTAAAATGAATCTCTCCCATTGAGAAAGTGACGTAATTCCAAAACCATTTACAACATTCAGTGAAGGGAAGTAATGGCTCGTTGTGCTTCTTCGATTAATTGTGCATCACTGTGTACCATCCCAGAAAAAAAAAATCAAGAGAATGCATCTGTTTAAATTTCCATGGGTTTAAATCTCGAATGTATTATTAAAAATAGATGAAAATGTAGTTAGAATAAACACGAATTACTTTCAGCGTAATATTTGGTATGAGCAAAAACAAAAGTGATATTGCTCCAAGCCTCAAACCAAAAACAGGTCAGCTGCTAACGAAACATTGAGATAAACTGAATGAAATTTCCTTGTGTCAAAGTCCGGTAATAAAGATACGTCGATCGGACTCGTCAAGGATTGCTTCAGAACAAGCCGCAATGCCATTCACGAATTGGAGCCCGTTTCGAGTACTGGGTCAGGGACGCTCCTTCACCTTTCTAACCGGTCAGGTGAAGTTGTTTGTTAACGGAAACAGGTGCGGTCCCCAGGCGACCTCCTAACACCTGCATTACGGCTCACATTAACATGAATGAACACCGTTCATTCATGAAACGCAGGAAGGACTCCACGCTGTGAAGAACAAATAAACGGCGACCATTGGAAAGGGGACGAACGCTCACAAAGAAATACAGATAAAAAGAAATTAAAAAGAATACAAATCAAGGGTTCTTATTACAGTGGGTATTCTTAAAAAACTTACTTTCATAATTCATGTTCGAACTGAACACCTATTTTCAATGATGAAACAGTTGCTCTATCTAAAACCGTTTGCGAAATGATAAGAATAAAGTGAAGAGGTACAGAAAAAATCTTTTAAAATATATCTGCAAGGAATATTCCGTTCAAAGAACTCAAGCTTAAACAAATTAAAATTTAATTCTGCGTTGCCAAGGAGGTATACAAAGAGCTAGATTATATCGCGCCCATTAAAATATTTCTGTTAAACGCGCGCTTGTTTTAAATTGCTTTCAAATCCTTTGGGGCTGCCCGGAGATCGGGGAAGTTGAGTAAGAGCGTAGGCTGGGCGCACAATGCATTTCGACCGCAGCGGCTGCAGCGGTGCCTGGGACGCAACGACTCCCGGACAGCTACAAACTTCAATAAGTAGCCCTCGTTCGCAGGGAGCAGCAAAGCACCGAGGCGCCACACAGCGATGGCACTCGCTGGCTGGCCGTTTGCGCCATAAAGAGGAAAAGGAAACACGTCCCCGCCACTCGCAGACGCCGCTATCGCACAGTCGTACAAAGCGACTCGCCGGTGCGCCGCGGCGGAGGACTGTCGCGTTGGACGCGCATCCCGCCGGACGGGGACCGGTAAAGACTTACGGAGACTGCGAAGCGGCCTTGCGCAGCCCGCTTTCCGGGCCACAGGCGGCGGGGGAATAGGGCGGCTGAGCGAACGAAGTTCCCGCGACTCTTTCTGAACACCTTGCGAGGAACGAATGGCTACATCCTGCCTGCGACGTTTGAAAACTGAGCGTTAGATGTACTCAACTGTTAAACGTCGTTCAATCGTTTTGCGTCGGTCAAGAAATCTTTTCCTGCGGTTTTATATTGAATGAGTGGAATATGTGAAGGCTGTTGAACAAGAGAATTAACAATATCGGTTAGAACTCGAGCTAAGTTAATTCGTTTGATTTTAGCTCGAATTAGTATAATGATCTATAACGCACTATACATGTCGCGCCTAGGTACGAACATGCCAACTTCTAACAGTAATTGCATTTCAATAGTGGTAGAATTTCGCTATCCAATAGCAGCGTAAATCAACAAAATGTTGCCCCGGCGTAGACGTGGCCGGCACTACGACTTGATGCGGGTTTGAGCGGAGCCGTCGCTCGTCGAAACGATCCTCACGACTTGGGAACGGAGACTGAAGATTAAATTCATTTGTCTCGGCGTGAAACAGATGTGATGTGCGGCTGAAGAAGATTGGAATTTGAAATTCAAATTAGAGAAAAAAATAATATTTAAAACACTACAGGTTTTGGTTTAGAAAGAAATTTGAGCTTTTTACGCAATCAAATTTCGTGATTTTTTTCTTGAAACGGAAGGCATTCTGCTCTATGAGTTATCACGTTCTTATAAACAAATTTGATAATATATACAAAGAAATTAATGAAATATTGAATTTAAAAGAATGAAAGATTATCCACGGTCATTTGTTCTTTCTGTCGTTTTCAAAACCAACCACACACTATTTTGTTCGTCTTGGTTGTTTCATTAAGCCCTGGTCCTATATACAAACACAATGTCCAGCAATCGTATGACACTTTTGCCCCTTTTTAAAAACTTTTCGGTGATTATAACTGTGATGTATGTTGTTTGTAAGTTAAGGCAGCCAGCAAGATAGCCCATAATAGTCCACCAGAACATACATGTACAGACCGTGGTAAATATAATACATTTCAATTCCGTTTTCAGAATTATTTCTGTGTTCACAACGAATAGTAATTAGTCTTGTTCTAGCATTTTTATTTATCTCTTTTCATTAGTTCAGGAGAGATAAACTTGAACGTCAAGAAACATTTTTGGGTTTTTCGATTTTTCATGTAGTGCATATCAACAACTTTTTTACGGTTCTTGCTTTTGAACGATGTAACCCAACGCTTAAAGTAGTATCATTTGAATATCCTCGCCTTCATTCAGAAAAACGGAAGAAACTGAATCGAAAGCAAAAAATATATTCGTATTTACGGTGACTATATTTAGCAAACAGTTAGACTCATTTAATCCATTTTACATTGATGTGAAATGCTTTATCATATAGAACTGCTCAATTTTTTAAACCCAAAGTCATGCGAAAACATCGCTCCAAAACAAGTGCGCACAGGAAACCGAATTCGCCGGTTGCCAACGGAAAGTGGCGCCGCCGCGAGGAGCGGAGCAGGTGCGCGTGCGGGCAAACCAGTTCTCGGGAGCGGAAGTGCTACGTCACGTCTCCTCTGCCGCAGCCTCCGCTAACAATGCCCTCGCCGCCACCGACGCGCTGCGCTGCGCTGGCCCACAATCACCAACCCCACCACTGCCATTCACACGGCCACGGACGTCAATTCGACTACACAATATTAGGAGATTTAAGGGCTAGGCTGTCAGAGCGGACACCATGATGGCTGCCAGCATTTCTTTTACCGCGAAGGACTTTTTAAAATGTTCATATCTCCGGGTCTTCTCCTATGTATCATATACGACTCCTACAGAATTATGAATCCTTGCGTTCCGTGTTCTTCCTTGCCCTTCAAAGGCGAGATATTTTCAGAAAGCGACCTGCCTTACGGGAGCAATTGCAAGCACACCTTGGCCACTTCCTCGCGGAGGCAAGGTCGCTCGGCGCGGCTGGGCTGGAAGCGCTGCGGCTCGCATCCGGGCCAGGGACGTCGACGCCGCCTGCGCCTCCGCCGGAAACGCCCCGCTCCGCCCCGCCCCCTCACAGCACTCCTCGCGCGACGGCAAATCGCCCAGAGAGCATGCTGCGCGGTTGGGAAGCATGAGGCGTTTTAATGAATGTGGGAACTAGGCAAGTAATGACTAAATCTACACAACACGGTACTTAATAATAATAAGGATATTCATAATAGTGGTTTCAATAAAACTTGAAAAGGAATGCAAACTAACATGATCTAGATCCGATTTCTCTTTAATTCTAAAACTTTCAATAGGCGAAAGTAGTGGGACCATACGATGTAGTTAATCGTATTTATTTACAATCTTCAATGCTAATTATGGTATCCTGTCCTAATGAATAATAACGATCAGAAAACGAATCGTATGCACAATATCTTTATCTTCCAAATTCCATTCCACGCGAGGCGGTCGCAGGAGAACGTAAGAGCAGAGGAGGAAGTTGCTCGTGCAAACGCTATGAGTGAACGACAGCGAAGCACGTTTGCGTATCAGGGACCCCGCGCGACTGTCGCGCAGAAGCGCATGCGCATGCGTTCGAAGAGCCCGGAAGGGTCCGCGGGGGCGGCGGCCAACAGGCAGCGCGAAGACGTGTGAGTTGCATTGATATGGCAGTCATCTCCTGCGCACTATTCTTCCATCAAGTGGCTGCTGCCGTCCCCGCCCCTTCGCACACACGCGGAATGCCAATGCGATGGCACGTGCTCAGGGCTGCGTCAAGTCCGTGCAGCTACGACTCACTCAATCACACAAACAAGTTCATTCTAATCACTTTTAAAGAATGTTGACAGATAAATATGTGCTTGCAAATCTCAATCCGACAGTTACTAAATTGTTTGTTCGTACTATTATTACAATCTACCTTGGAATTTAAAAAAATGTTTAGTACAGAAGTAAGTGCTGATGAAACATGACGCGCCTGGCAGTAAAAGAGGCAACGTTTTGATCCCCTAGTGTAGTTGCGATGTTTACCATTCTTATCATTGACTTGCGCATGACAGTAACCTATCGTACTCCTTTCATAAGTACGTGCGTACTCGCAATCGTAGTGTGTGCGCCTCTGCCCAACATTTAAAATCCTGTCTCGACACTCGAGGCGGCGACTGCGACAGCTCCCAAGAGCAAACCGGTCCCCCTCCTTCATTTTATACCATTTAACGAAGCGGAAGAACCAGATTCAGATGGGCGTCCGATTCACGATAGAAGGAATCTCATTGCAAATGAACCCCCGCCTCCGACATCCCCACCCCTCTCCCGTACCCATCACCCCTGGCACCAGAGATCGACCTCATTGTCGTCTTAAAGCAATCAATCGCCGGCTCCACCGATTCTGTCACGTCCCAATCCGTAAGACTACGTTCTATCTTGTACATCCTTCGTCTTCATCGTTTTCTGCTCCACAAGGGTACGGTTGACTTGCCACGGTCGCTGCCGTCCGTCGCCGCGGGCGAGAGGCGTCGCCAAAAGCGGCTCCGGACGCCGGCCCCGCCCCGCCCCGCCCCGCCCCGCGCTCGACCCCTGCGGGCGCGCCGACAAGGTAGCGCGCTCCCGTCGGACCGATTTGAGTTTTCGATTCCGTTACGAGCCCACGCGTCAACTGTTCCGGGTCGCGGCCGGTGCGGGTCCGAGCGGCGACCTCCGCCCGGCGAAACTGGCACACCCCGACACCCGATGCGCCGAGCGGCCCGCGGCCACTCCCGTTCAATTTCCTTTCGCTCCGGCGCCCAAGTTAACGCCCCGATTCGGAGGGCACGGCTCGAGCCCGCGGGCGCGACTCCTCGGGCCGGCGCTCGACCACGGCCATTGAGACGAACTGGCTCACCACTCCACCTGCGTCCAGTGATACCGCCGCTCGGGCATCAGTTAACGTTCGGTTTCCGTTCAACCGGTTCCGCGACGGGGGAGGAAAAAGGAAAAGAAAAAGAGTTGCGGTTCGGTGTACGTGAGTACGGCCGGCATTGCGGCGGCAGCGCGCCGCTATATATAGAGCGACACCTAGTTCGGGTTAGAGCGTCGACTTCCAATTTCCCCAGGCCCGACCCGAAGCGGGTGATCGCCGCGGGCGCTCGGAGTCGCGTCACGCGTGCGTGCACGCTAATGACAACGGCGACGTGACACGACAGATGTGCCCGGCAGGGAGCGCGCGGAGAATACGCGTGGAGGGAATGGGTAATGGCGCGGATATCGGGGCGTGAATGCCGTGCGGCTGCGCGGGCGAGGCGTGCGTGACTCTCGTCTAAATGCCCTCTCACCGACAAACTGAATCATCAACAGCTTCTTCCTCTCCAGCGCTGAAAAAGCTCGGAGCGGATGTTGACGCGCTCAGGAAGCAACACCTGCGGGAAGCGGCCGGGGTCACGCGGAGATGCTGGGCAATTACCGTTTCGTAGGGCCTGGGAGACGTCGGTGAATGCGGTGCTTCACCATTGATTCAATGGAGAAATTGCTCTATTGTCAGCCAATTGATTTCTATAGCTTTTATACCTAATGTAATTTAACCATCAGAAGCATTTTCGTACATATTTAATATTGGTTGCAAATGTAAGGGATAGGAAATATAATCCCATTACTGCTATTGACATAACAAGTGCAATTTTACGGAATCCTAACATTAAAATTAAAATTAACTAGAAGGACCTTGAAAGGGGCTAGTTGATGTAACTACGTAGAGGGTCACAAGGAAAGAAAAAATAATAACAAACGGAAATGAACAATTTCAATAATATTTATGTTCCAGTTGTAAAAACAAACAAACGAAACAATGTGAAGCGTCTGTCCACAGCCACGTCGAACCTCGTCCTTGTAACTGACGGTTCCAGATTACGTTCTCTTCTTCTCAAGGAAACTCAAGCAAAAACGTTTGTCAACAGCGAATTCACGAGTGTTTGTTTACATACACTCAAGGAGGAGATATCGAGAGATGCGTCCAGAACCAACAAACACGGGCACCTTCAAATAAGACTTCCTCGAAATCACACGTGCGCTGCGCGTAAATGTTAAGACGCAGGGCCAACAACACGAGAAGAAGGCGCGAGAAGGGTCGTCCAACTTCCAGAATCGGATCCCAGATTTCGCCGCCGAAGGCTCGACGCAGCTGCGCGCAGCTTGAGAATGCGCCTCTCCCCCCCCCCCGCAGCACAATGGGCCGAAAAGGGGCAAAACGCGCCCGCGCAAATTCGCGCTAAGATGTGTTCCTGTAAGTGCGTCATTGTAGAGTCCCAAAGATTCAGACAGTGGATATTTTATCAAGGATCATCGTCCGCTTTTGTAATTAGAAAGTACTTCTCTAGCGACAACAACACGTGGATGGAATACATAAATCTGCTTCAAGATTGATATTTTAAGCAATAACTACTAATTGTGCATTGTAATAGCAACTTATCCATTTTTATTACTACATTCCAAAGATGAATCTTCTCATTTTTGTATATCATTCTTCCCAGTGGCAGTTTTTTTCTTACAGATAAATGCACGAAAATTATCAAAGAGAAATCTTCATTTTTCTTGTGGAATTTTTGAAATTTTATTTCTGAATCATAACATACGGTTTTAGATAGAATTAAATTAATGTTCGGCGGAATTAATGAAGTGGCCAGATGCGATCCCACGATGATAAGTTGGGAAGCTATAATCGATGAAAATTATTGAATGGCATTATAAAAGAGATTAATATTAGCAGCTTTGAGCTGCAGTAGTTTCTGGCACATGGAAGGGTAAAAACAAAAGAAAGAAAACAACAACATGAAATTACATAAAATATGACACAACTTTAAAAGCGGATGAAGGGTTCAAAATATGCTCGATCATTTATAACGATCGTATCATTTATAATGAAAATACTGTTACAAGATAGTCGCAAATCCCCCATCGTGGTCAACGTTGATGCAATGAAAAACAATGAAAGAATTATATGAGAAATGAGATATTCAGTTGATGCCACGCGTTACATAATATGCAGTGCGCGCTTTCGGCGTCATTTCTTCCCACTGTGCGGGCGGCACGGTGCGGCGCGGCGCGGAGCTACAGGTGGGCGGCGTGGGCGGGCGAGGCAGGTGCTCGCGCGCGCGGGAACCAGAGCCCTCCACGCTCCGCTTGGCGTCGTCCTCCCTCCCCGGCGCGGAGCGGGAGCGCCAAGGGAGGGAGACGGAGCGAGGCAGGGCCTCGGCAACACCTGGCGCTGAGGAGCGGGCGAAGTGCGGCGTGGGGCGGGGGCGGG
>BOPP01000317.1:213057-246756 GCA_017312745.1 Gryllus bimaculatus
GGGGGCGGGGGCGGGGGCGCCTCCGTCGCAAGCGAAAGCACGCGTGGCCCACTCTCGTGGTGGAGCCGTCGCGCGCGGACGCGGACGCGCTCGGGGTCGGGGTCGAACGCGCGCGCGCGTGCGTGCGTGCGTGGTGGCTTTTGCCGCACGAAAATTGTTGTCGAAGACTCCTTTCGCCGATGCAGGTTTATCCCCAGGCGACGAAATGGAAATCGTCGGGTTTTACTGCGTTAAATGACTCGAGATGCTATTACGAAAGGAAGCATGCCGAAACGTTCGCACTTCTCAAGGTGCAGTGTAAAAACTTGGGTCAGAAGAAATCTGCTGCGTCCAATTTTATATTCGTTACCAACGTAATACATTTATTTGAAGGCCAGAACCCGCCCTTTAGCAAAGTAAATAACTCTACGAATTTCTATATACATACAGATTTGAATTTAAACTATAGCCGAGATGCCAACGATATTTCTATTTAAATGAAAGAGAAGTTCATGTGCGTATCGAAAACAAACACACAATGACTGAAGTTCCACCGTCTCGAGAGAAGATTGTTTCAGATTTGAGAGCCACAGGTTGGACAGAGCGTCGACCCCGAGGGACCACCTGACGCCAAGTGAAAAAGTAGAAGCGGCTGATACAATAGTCCTGATCCGCGGCCGCACCGTGAGTGGCGGGCGATGTGTGCCTCCTGCTGCTGCCGCCGCGAACGTGACCGTTTGTGTGCGGCGAAAGAAGCAAAGGGCGAGAGGAGGGAAGTCCGAGTACCTGCTCCACTCACGACCGAGCACTTGAAGCAACCCGCAGTTAGGAACGTTTCGAAATAGGCTCCGCTCTCGCCAGCTCTTCGCGTTTCCGAGTTCGCGGCTCCGAGCTCTCCGGAAGCTCTAGAATGTTCGCACCGCAGGGGCCATTAGGTCACGCTTGTTTTGGCGGTTTACACACAGGCGCGATAAGAGAAATATAAACAACTCCCAACGTACGAAATAGTCACCGCGCATGCGTAAGTGTTCGTGCGCAGCGATACCTGAGCATATTTGCCGACGAGACGATAACTGACGTAACCGACCTATCCTAACGGGGAGTGTTTCTCGCCCGTCTGTAAGAAAAGAATGCAACGAAAGTATTAGTCCAGGTGTTGACTCGTTCTCACGGAGCCGACTGCGGGAAAAATATCTCCCGCGCAAGTGCAAAGGCGTTGCCTACATCTGCACGAGTGGTTCTCACTGCCCTTAAGTCATCTCGCTATATAAAGTATTCTGAAAGTAAACATTTATTTAAATCATAAGACGATTTATCTCCCATTATCACGTATGTCCATGATGGCCACGCAATTTTCAAGGCAGGAATCCATGAGCAGTACAAACTCCTTCAATACCCTGTCAAACACGTGAATAATTGTCATGTGAATATGTGAATGTGTTCTGGAAAAAATTGGATGCCTCGTCTTCGCGTCCACGCGAGTCACCCACAAGTAGTGGCGCTGCGACGGTGCGCATGAGGCCTCAGTGTACGCCCCCGAAATCGATGACGCCTAGTTTGTAATCCTTTTTATACTAACGACAATCAATGTCTCAATCGAATATGTTGAAAACAATAAATTCACAAATAATAATAATAATAATAATAATAATAATAATAATAATAATAATAATAATAATAATAAAATTTCAAATTCAGCATACATGAAAAATTCTTAGAAAACATCAAATCTGCTAGACACCACACGTTTACCCACCCCCCGCCCACACACAAACACGTACATACTGCCAGTAAGGCTATGGCTTTTTAGCTTTATCTTCCTAAGCCTTGCGCTGTATGTTGTGTTTAGCGGGGGTAGGGAACAAGTGCATGCAACGTGGGAGAGGACTGTGTAAGTTCATGTCAGCGCAATGAACCGCCTTGAAGCGGCAGTGCGGGTGCGGGGCCGTGGCAGGGTCGGGCCGGGGCCGGGCCCGGGCCCGCAGCGCGCGTCGCGTCGGGGCCCGGGGGCCCGGAAACGGACGCCGCCGCCTCCGTCGCCGCCTCCTCTTGGAAGAACCGGAAGAGAGCACGGGTCGCGCGCGCCGCCTCGGCGGGTGCAGGAAGTGGAGCGTGGGAAGAAGCCGCCCCGTCCTCAGCGCCGCCTCCTCCTCCTTCGCCTTGCCCTGCTGCACCACAAGTAGGCGGCGGACGCACACGTGAGTGAACACGTGGGTGCGGAGACGGACGGGTGGGCGGGCGCGGGCGGGGCGTCGCAAGGAGGGGTGAGGTTCTCACAAACGCACGGCCGCGCCGCGGTATCGCGCCCGGGGCGCTATCGGCCTCCTCCACCTCTCCCCCGCCGCCGTCACCATAAAGATGCCTTTGTGGCGCGCGGGAGGGCGGAGGGCGGAGGGCGCCGCGCGCAGGAAGTTCGCTTCCATTGAAACGCGGGGCTGGAGACGCCTCCTCGCCAGGCGGCGCGTTCGGTTTCAAGGCGACGCATGGCGTGCGTGCGGCGAGGCGCGGACGGGCGCTGGCGAGGCGACGCTCGCGGGGAATGGAGCAGAGCAGGTGCCCCACAGGAAGAGGGTCATTCGCGGAGACTCGGGGGGGCGCTGACGATGGAAAACTACTTGGGAGAAAGTCTCCATCTGAAAAATTGATCGCTTCGCAGGAGGTAAAAATACCCGAGTGGCGCTGGTTTCACTTTTAATTTATAGGTAATTCACTCCGTATATTTTGTTCTACCAGTATATGCTTCCTATTCGTATTCCTACTTTGTTAGAAAGCATGCGCTAGAATATACACGGCGGAAAATGAATCCATCGTAAAACTGAAAAAAGCTAATGGAAGCAGAATATTTACATAGACGGGAATAACTTTCCCTCTCGTATCCCGATGGGAATTTTAAAGTTTTTTTAAAAAGGATGGAAGCAAACTTTTGCTCAGAATACAATGCATTGATCTAATATTGCGGGAGTTGTCGCCGCAAAATTTTGAAGTCGAGAAGGAAACCTTTTAAGAGGAAGGTATATTTTTTAACGGAGGGAATAATCGTAAGGTACCTAAGAAAATGTAAGGATTATTGACACACTCGCTTTGTGGCTGATACACCAATGCGTTCCGTGAACAACGATGACCACAAAATGACTTCATGAATGAAATTGAATATCTATTCATGGAAGCTCTAAATATGACCACCAATGTATTTTTTTACTGAAGTCGATAATAAGCAATCGTGCTGATAGGCCTCACCACAGTGATGTGGGATTCCTTGATAATGCCAACGCAGGAGTAACTGATGCTGTGTGCCAGAGAGAGGAGTGGCCACGAGGGGCCGTCGAGGGGGGCTCGAGTCGCGAAAATGTTGAAGGGCCGGTCGAGAAGTGAGGAGGGCAAGGGTGGGGGCGGGCCGAGGGCGAGCTGGAGGGCCCTCGAGAGCCCGTGACGTGGGTGAGCAGCAGGGAGCGGCGGCCGAGGCCGGGGCCGGGTGCCTACCGCGCTGCAACGGGCGCTGCTGCATACGCGTTCCTGCCTCTTCTGTGAATTCGGTGCGCTGCCGCACACAGACAGGCAGGCTGTTTGCGCGAGCCAAGCCGAGCCCACAGAGCGGCGCTTGTGGCGGGGAGACGAGGAGGGTTCGCCCCCCGAATACGGGGCGAGGAATGCGCGCAACGCCACTTTAGGAGCGCACTCGGACGAGGATGATGATGCGGCAAGACCTTGTCGGAGGTGGAAATAACGCTGCCCGCTAGTTAATCGCGAAAAATCATTTGCGATTCTCATTATAATAATCGACATAGTCTAAAATTGCGTTGACCGTAGTGAAATTACTGTCTTTTCAGTATAATACACTATTGACATTTATTTTTCTCAAAAACCATGGTACTACTTATCAAAACTGGCTATGAATAATATGTAATATAAAATGTAATGTGCAGTATATTTTACGTAAAACGACATTATACTCGTAGTTCAATAATCTTGAAGGAAGTAAAATCTTAATATTTCATTCAACTGCAAATGCGATTATTTCACACGTCACTGTTTCACGCAATCGCTAAAATACAGCTGTTTCTAGCATGCAATATAAGTTCATGCAAATATATTCAAAATAATTTCTGTATAAATAGGTTGACGCAAAATAATGCATTCTTTCCTGTTCAAACATTAGGTAAATATTTCCGTGTAGTTTTTACCTCCAACGCGAAACGCTGTGAATGTTTGTGAACGACATGATCATTCATGTTTCTGTCGTTTTAACCCAAACTCTGATACGTCAAAAACAATGCATTGACGTAATGATCTCTGAGTGGAACCGTATGGTTTGTGCATGGTGTATGCGTAGGACTGTCAAATGTGGGCGTGGCATGGCGAGGCAAGGCGGTGGCGGCGGGGAGTCGTGTCGAGGGCCTTGGGCTCACGGCGCCCGGTGACAGACGCGGCGGCGGGGCGCCAGGCGCGTGGCCTTGCGCCGCCCCCGTCCCTTCGCCGCCGCCGCCGCCGCCACCACCACTGCGCGCGCGCGCGCATTCCTGCCGGGCTCAAGGAAGTCGGCTTTTTGCCGCGCGGCGATGGCGGCGGTGGCGGCGCCGGGCGGGCGATTGCGCGCGCGCCAAACAGCGGGGTCACGTGTCGCGGCCCGCTCCCGCTCCCGCCCCGCCCCGCCCCGCCCCGCCCGCACGCGCCCAGCCGTGGAGGCGTCCGATGCCCTTCGCAGAAAGGCCAACGGCGAGCGATGGCGAAGAGAAGAACACCGTGCCGAGTCCACTTGCTTCTCGTTGCTTCGTAATGAATGTAACGACTGTAAACTGTTACCAGATTTTTCTTATCCATCTGTATATAATGCATGTTAAAAAAATGTGAACTATTCTACGAAATTACCAATGTTGCATTGTAATTGGAAGCGCGAGAGCGGCAGCCCCTGCGTGGCCCTGCACTTGGCGCCTGGCGTGGTTACTTGGCGATCGCGCGCCGCGGCCTCCCCTGTGGGCGCGAATAAACTCCTCGGCCACTATTTTCGGGTGCACAGCTGACATCGCTGTACTGCGCTGCATTTTACGTGCACTGCTACCCAGCACTCGCTAACGACCTTGGGAAGCGGCCGGATTTAGTCTCGTTTCTTGTTCTAAAGATCGTTCACTAACATGCGTTTAATATGGAGAAAACCTCCTAAATTATCGGGAAAATATGTGCGAACATTAGCCCTCCCTGTCAGTTCTCTAAGATCTACGTTACGACTAACTTTCAGTCAAACTAAGTAGTAAACGTTACGCTCCTTGCTTTGTACACTCCCTCATTATTCGGGTAGCCTTTTCAATTAGTCTCCAGAGTTTTACTAGTAGATGTAAAATATGAAATAAATACGCTTATTAAAACAAATTATACAATTTAAAAACAACCGCTTGATCCACAGACTTAGGAAGCTACATTACGAGAGCACTAGCGAGAAGAGCATTGCCATTGAATCATTTTCACAGGCTCCGCGTTCGAGGCGAAACGCGCAACAAGGGATTCGCGAGGCTGTACGCGTCGAGCGTAGTTCGTGACCAAAATCGCATTGGCGCGCGGAGCCACGCCCGGGGAGGGAGCCGCACGGGCGGTCGCGGAAGCCAGTGCAGGCGCGCGCACTTCGGCAAGGCCACGTCGATGGCGGCGGCTGCCGCCATTCATGCGCGGCACGGCCCCTGCACCGATATACAACCCGCAAAGCCGCTGCGTATTGCGGGTTGCGGCGCGCGCAGGGAGGCTCGGGCCCGCTTCGCATTACGAGCAGCGCCAGTTCCGATCGTCGAGCGGCACCGACGTGGCGCGGCAGCGGCGCGAGTCCTTCCGTATGCGGCGCACGCCATGGGCACCACCACCGCCGCCGCCGCCGTCGCAGGCGCTGCTGCCTCGCTCACGGCCTGCGCCCAGTCACGTTGGCCAAGGTCGGCTCCCCGCTGACGGCGCACGCCCACCCGCGTGTTCGCGCGCCCTCGTGCGCGCTCCCGCCTCCCGGGAACACGCGCCAACCCGCACGGGCACGGCTCCACGACGGGCGCGCCGGCGGGGCTGGTGCTGCTCTTAAATGTCAGGACTTCCGCATCTCGCAAACAATGGTGTCACCGACGTCGTGCCTGACGGTGATTCTCCGACGTACGTGACAGCGATATAATCGACGTACTTTGCGAGAGAAAATGGACGATGACTGTACCACATACGCAAGTTCTGAACTGAATGCATCGCGTTCTAAAACACCAAGTACTAGCCTACAGAGTCTAGAATCGCATTCCGTGCTGGTGCACGTCAAACGTAAGGATCTTATCGAACCGAACAGATTTTGATAGGCCCGAACGGGATGCAAACAATAGAAATCACACGCGAGAATGGCAACTGTGTTTACTAACTCGTGAATACAATCTCATATAAATTACGCTATATAAATCATGTTATACTTGAACTGGCAAGAATCTTGTAGGTAGATTGTTACAAATGCTTGAGAAATTCTTAATCAACTAGCGATACGGCAAGCTAACCAACAAGTTTCGAGTGTTGATGACGCAATGAAACATCATTGACTAAAAGTCGCTTCGAAGCGAAAGACTTCGAGGAAGAAGGCCGTCAACGAAGCAGTGCCAAGTTTCGTCAGGAGGAAGCAACGTTGCGCCGCCCCCCCCCCTCGCGCGTTTTGTTTATTTTCGGAGGACATTGCACGCGCGAGTGGCGGAGCGGCGATTTAGAAAACAGCGGCGACCATTAACGGCTTCGCCCAGCGGGAACCAGGGTTCGGGCGCAAGAAGCGGCGGCGGCGGCGGCGGCGGCGAGGGCGTTGCGTCATAGCACCACCGCGCGGGCGGAAAAAGCAGCAACAAACCGCGGCTGACGGCGGTGAAGGCGGAGGCGGCGGCCTCTCGAGCACCCAAGCACAAAAAGGGGCGCGAGGAGGAGGGCGCGGAGCGGAGGGCCCGCGGAGAAAAAGGCGCTCCGGCGTTGGGTGTTTTTTGCTCGAGTCACCCGGTGCAATGACACACTTGGCTGAAGTGCCTGATAGGGGGACACCTGCGCCACCTGCTCTCCTCTCATCTCTGTTTAATGCCTTCTTCTCTTTCTTTCGTTCTACCTCTACTCTTGTCTCGCGCCAATTTCCATGACCGGTGTTTATGTTTCCTTCGCAAGACGATACGTCGAAACCCCTTCGGCGTTTCAATTCTTTAATACACGTGGCTTTCTTAATTATGCACGCGTCTTTCATTTTTTTCTTCAATTTTAATTTCCTGCACTCATTCCCAACCCGCACCCACACTCTCAGCCTCTCTCCTCACCGTCCATTCTCTCTAACTCTTCCTCCTCTCATCCTATTCGTTCCCTTGTGCCGGCTCTCCTCTTCCCCATTGCTCCCCCCGTCTTCTTCCGTCGCCTTTCGCGTGTTCGTCCGTCGCCGCCGCTTCGTCCCACGCCGGGCCCGCCGTCCGTCGCCCTCTCCCGCGCGCGGTGCTTTCAGCAGGCCGGCGCCGCGCCGCCGTCGCCCGTTCCGCGAACAGTTTACGCCGCTTTCGCGGAAAAATGCAGAAGTAGTGGCCGCGAGACTCACCAAAGCGGCACCGCTCGTGCGCGAGACGCAAAAATTACTCATACTCACCTGAAAAGAAACAGAATAATGATATTAATCTCAAGCCGTAGTTGAAGGTTAAAAAAAAAATTGCAAGCAATGTGACTTAGATTACGGGGGTCGCGAACAATGTAGCGGCTAGTAATGCGACGACCTGCAGCGATTACACTCAGCGGTCAGCGCGTTCCTGAGTGCGCTGTGGCCCTCAATACGCCGGAACGGTGGTCCGCATTGCGCGGCGGCTGCTACTTACGGGTTGATACGGGTTTGATCTACGTCACAGTGCAAGTGCAGGCGATATTGCACGTTGATCTCATAGCCAATAAAATAAATTTTAGATCTATGCAAATGTTCGCATATGCGTAAGATGACGGAGGGGTTAAGAAAAATATCAAAATCTTTACTGCTAATATTCTGTACATCAATGTGGTATGCTGTCTTTACGGGTACTGATGATATTTGGGTCAAGAATCATTATACTAATTGAGACCTATGTGTCGGACCGTCACTCACTTAAGGTCACTTCACACGCCCGAAATGGACGATCCAGTCAACACTAATACGTGCAAAATATATTTTTATTACGAATTTGCAAAGTTCAAATAAAAAATTTTAACATGAGAATACCCGCAGGCTTTTGTTATTGTTTCTTTGATGCCTACGAACAGATTACTAGATCACCTACATCAAGTTGTCAAATCTAATATGTTTCCGAAACCTAAGGTGGCCGCATTGGTTTGAGCGTGTCTTTCCCGTATAGCCTTTACGGGGGTCTTGCCGGAATATACCGGATCTTAATAAATGCGCTAATAAACTGGAAAGATGCAATCAGTGTGTTTTGGAGAATTCGCAAATGATATTCTTCTGGCCAATTCTAGAGAGCAGCTCGCCAGCTTTAAGTGAACGCGCGGTATCCACCACCATGGCAGAACGAAAAAGATTTGCAGTTGCGAGTGACGATTTAGCATCAGGTGAGGGACGGGAGAGGGAGGAGCGGGTAAAGGTGCGAAAGGCGTCGTTGCTCGTGAAAATAGGCGCGTGGGTGTCGTTTCCGGTACCAATTTACGCGCGCTTTTCCATCTTTGTGTGTTGCATATTGATATATCTGAGGAAAAATCGTGACACTAGTGAAAACAGAGGGTCGATCTACAATTATTGTTTTGGTATATTATTGAATAATCTCTTGGACCTAATCTTGCCTCAAAGATATTTTGGAATACATGAAGTTATATTCATTAAGATCATCCATGACTTTATCACTTGATGATTGTCGGATGGTTAGAAATCCAAGATTCTTGGATGACCTGGTTCTCATCTGCCCCTACGATGGATATATCACTACTCGTACAATTGCATGTAGAAAAGTGACATATTTATATTCTGAGAGTAATTGGAACGACGAATAATATTTTCTTTACCGCAAACTGATTCTAGTTCAGTCAGATTACAAAAGGAACATTTTTTAGTTATTAAATATCTTACTGCATTGAAATACATTTATATTAAATTTACAACGATTCAAACAACCCACAGTCCCACAACGTGAATTATATGTACATTACATAACGGATACTTCAGCTTCCTTGTAATGAAAACATTAAATAATGATTAAAAAGTAACGCAGAAAAATTATGAATTAAGACTCTCCTTAATTTTCCCCAACAAAGTATTGCAGGAGGGAGAGAAATATACTGAACTTCTCTAACATCTATACCTAGAGAGTCCTGCCAGACAGCGGAATTATTGCAGTCAATTTGCGAAAGTTGCCAGGGGCGAACCGGAGGAAGGCGGCCGCTCGATTGGGTCGGACAAGGTCAATATTGCGAGGAGCACCCTCGTTAGGCAGGTGTCAGCCCGGCGAGCCCAGGAGGGGGGGGGGGAAGGTCGCGCGTGGGTCGAGGCCGACCCAGCTGGGCACCTGGGCCGCGGGTCGAGCGCTCAGCTGTTGCCGCTTCCCCTCCCAGCGCCCGGGCCTCAGCGCACCACTCGTAAAAAATAGGCCCCATTACCAGGGTGAGATGGATGGTCGCGGGGCAGGCGACGGCGCCGGCAACAGGATACAGATAACCTCGCGCGGGCGAGCGGGCGGCCGGTGGAGGTGGTGATGACGCCGACGAGGTCTGCGGACCGGGAGAGGTGGCTCAGGGCATCACTGATCTCATTGCGCGTCTGGGAGGCCCTAGGGTTTGAGTCCCGACGATGACAGGATTTTCGACACAAGGTGGAGTTCAGTCGCGGTGTGGAGAGACTTTTAGCGGCCTGCTGCTCTGATCGGTAGTTTTACGTGGTTTCTCTAATCAATACCAGGCGAATGCTGGAGCAGTACCCTAACAATCGGATCGCGCGCGATATTTCCTTCGCCCTCCTTGCCCTATCCTCACCGCACACTTGCACTAACATGCACTACACCACCACACATGCCGAAGGGAGCATAGAGCTAGTCCAGGGTAGGGAGATGCCCCGTTGAGGAAATCCCAGCTAGCCAGCAGGAGATCGATGTCGGATCTCGCCATCCCGCGGCGGAAAACCATCCCCACCTCCCGAGGAAGAGCATATGTTACACTTACATGACTACCGACTTGGGCAGGGGCAGCCAAGACGGGGGCTGCGAGAGTAGGGGATGGGGACGGCGGGGGGTGGCCACGACCGCTGCGCGCTCGGGGCAATTAAAAATCTGTCATGGTTCGCAAATCTCACGGAAAATTCGAGGAACGGGCGGGAGTTTCTTGTGCGGGCGCCGCAGGTGCGCGCGCTACGGCAGAGTAGGCAGCGGGGATCGCCCTCTCCCCCGCCCCCCACCCCCACCGGCCGCAGTCGACGCCTCGCGAGCGCGCTCCCAACGACTCCCCGCACATCGGCTCTTTTCACTCTATCGCTTGTTTCTCTATAGCCTTGCGCATCTTAAATATGGATAATTTTTTTTAAGAATCCGGAAGTAAACAATGAAGTATAGGAACGTGGAAAAAGGACTGGACATTTGTGTATGATTTTTTTTTTTGTTTGTATTTGTGTAGTTTTTTGAATTACTAATTCGTTTCGTTTAATAAAAGTAATATCAAACGGTAATGGCAATTAAGATACGATTGGAGAACTATGACAAGCAATAGTATATGATTTCACATATTTATAATTAATAAATGAGGATGACAGGAATTACAATCGTCAAATGAACTACATTCTACACAACTTTAAAGGCATTTTTCACTTGCGTCATGTTCTCGTTCCTTAAGCAACATACATGTATTCGAAGAAATTATTTGAAGTAGAAAAGTGGTCACAAAAGCAACGCGGAAGGCCATCCAGACGAGATCCATCCCGAGCCAGTGGCGACTCGCGTACGGGCGAACATCGCCACGTGCTACGAGCCGTCCATTGTTCCGAGCGGGAGGCAGCGGTGACCGCACCGCGGGCGCAAAAACCGCGCTCGGGCGTCGGCGGCAGAGCCGGGCAGTGCGTTGCGGTTTGCGTGCGGCGCGCGGGGGCGGGGGCGGGGGCGGGTGGCGGACGGAGCGCTCGTTGTCCGGTTCGACGACGACGCTGTGGCCACTCCTCTCTTTTTCTTTCTTTCGACATTTTTCTTCTTAGGATCAGCTCTCCCAAAACTTTTTCTCATTTTTTTCGCGTGGCCCCGCCGTTGCTCCAGTTGCGCCGCGCTGCGGTGGCGGGGGGCGGGCCTCGGACACGCACGTGCGTGGGGGCGGGGCGGCGGCCGCGCGCACTCCTCGTGACAGCGGAGGGCTTGCCGCGACTCCGCGATTTCGCGTTGGCGAGAGTCACGGCGACCGCAAGCTAATGGCAGGGACGAGTTAGCATGCTTTACGCCGCGTAGAAAATGAGTGAAAATGTTTAGATTGTTTTAAAAATATGTATTTTGGTATGTTGGCCTAATTTGAGGAGGCAAAGTATTTACAGAGCTCCAGAAAGTTACTGGAGTACAATGATCAATCGTGGTGTGACAGATGTATAAGCTGTATAAGACGTTTATAACAACGGTGACTGTTATTATTGTACTTTGAGAAAACGAGATGCACTATAAGCTACCTTGAATGAGTGTATATTTTTATTTTTCCGGATACTTCAACTAGTACTGTGATTACTGCCGTAAGTGATGCAAGTTACGCAAGGATGCAGCGGGTGGTCTTCCCTCAGAAGAATTCTTCGCGACTCAATTCGACCAATTTAGACAGTGTTCGAAAACCCCTTATTGTCGGGACTCGAACCTAGGAGCTCCGTGGTCAAGAGACTAGCAGAGACAAGATTGTATATGATAATTATCAAAACAAAGGACATTTTAATTATATAGATTCCTCACCACGTCTCGCGCATTAAAGTATTAATCTTGAACTTGGCGGGGCCGTTTGCGGCGATGAATTTGAACATGTTCAGAGCACTTTTGTTTTCGTTGAGGAACGAACACGTTCAAGGAGGGCATCTAAGAAAGGATGCAGACAGCCATCCCCGGCTCGTCGCCACCGGCCGTTCCCCTCCCGGGGGCGAGCGTGCCGACTCGGCTCGCCCCGTCCACCCCGCGCAACCGCTGCTCCCGTGCAACAACACGTGTGCTGCGACAACGTGTTCTCTCGCCGCGTAATTTACAGGCGACTGCGCCCTGATTTAGCAGCCGAGCGCCTACCCTGCGACCACACCTCTCCCCCGAAGGAAGCCCGAATAAGAAGGCGAAGAAAAAACCCGCGCCCGGGTCACAATTTAAAAAGAAAGTAAAACGGCCTGTCCGTCCGACGGTCTGTCCGTTCGTTCGCTCGCCGGCTCGTCCGCCCGGCGCGCGCGTCGACCCGGAGGCGACGGGGCGAGGCCTGGCGGGCGGTGGGCGGTGGGCGGGAGCCAGCGGGGGCTCGACCGCGAGACGATGCGCGTGATTTACGCCCTCAGCGGGAGGCGCGAGGGGCCCGGAGGGCGGGGGCCCCGGCGCGCCTGATGTTACGCCGAGGGGCGCAGCGGCGACCCCCGACCGCGCGCCGGCTACTGGAAGCGGAGCCAAGATGAATGGATCGATGATTGGAGCGGCGCGCGGCCGCGGAGGTGTCGGGCCGGGGCGGGGGGCGGGCGGGGCAGGTGCGCGTCGCCAGCGGCTCCGAGCAGCCGCAGGGGCGCCTGAATGGCTGACAGCTACAAGCCGAGAGGGGTGGTTAATGCTGTAGCCGAACAGATTTAATAGACTTTATGCTAATGGCTGAGGAATAGACCCTGCAGTGGCATTGTGCGTCGATCGGGAGGGGGACGCGTCGAGGCGCGCGGTGCTGTCTCCTCCGGGCGGGGGCGGCCCACAAATTTCGTCCTCCCGCAGCCCGGAGCCCTGCAAGCGCGCGCCGCGCCTCCTCGGACGGCTGTGGGCCACGCCTCCGCCGCGTATTCCAGAAGGCCGTGGGGGCTGTGAAAGGAACGACTCGTCGGACAAATGCCGGCTGGAGAAAAGGATCCTCGGCGGAAAGTGTTCTCAGACGCTGAGCAGTGAATCAACGCGGGTTAAAACGTATAACGAAATGTTCGAGCAGACGCTCAAGCTGTTTATTTCAGCTTCTGAGTTACACCAGAAAAAAAGAAAAGGGCAGTAGCCACCTCAGCTGTGTTGTAATACAGCTTACAGCAATGCTTCTATCATAAATTACGCTAGAAAGCGGCATTGTCTTGCGGCTCAATCCTCTATTACCAATTTCATGGCAAATTGTCCTGTGTCGCTGGACGCTGTGTTTCTCCACACCATTCTCATGTCATTTATTTCATATTTATTACAGAGAGATGTCGCGGTTTATTATTGAACTTTTCGCTGAACATCATTATTCGTAACAGAAAAACAATATAACTGGACAATTTCCGGCAAAGAAGTAAATTTTGTCGAGAAGACAAAGAAACGTTTCAGCTAGATAGTGATATGGGGTGGTGGTGGGCGTGTTGCAGGCGCGGGAGGAGGACCTGCCCGAGTGCAAGCCGTGGGCGGTGTGCAGCAAGGTGGACCTGTACGAGGCGCCGTGGGTGGAGCGACAGTGCCGCTGCCCGGGCCGCCAGGCGTGCTCGGGGCTGCTGTCGGCCGCCGACGGCCACACGCTCACCGATCGCACGCGCCACCTCAAGGTGAGATAAACAGCAACGCGCCTTTCCCAGGGTCTCTGATCAAAAAATAAGCTACTAATTTACTGTTCCTTTTTAAAACTGTATTTCCAGTGAAATGAAATTTAATTTATTATCATTTGTATTTACACTTCAATGGTGAAATTCCCTTAACACAAATGACAGCAAAACTTCTTCAAATTTTGAGAAATGTTCATTTTAAAAGGAATACAAGGCATTGAAAAATATGTAATATTAGCCCTGTGTCAGAATTTTTTCTTTTTTTTAATGAATGAATTTAACTTTGTGGACTAAAATTACTAAGTGTAGTACGGATTATGTCAACGGTTGTTGCTCTGTTTTCCTTTCTTTTATACCATTTATAATTAAGCAATAAATTAGATTGTACGACATTGTAAAAATAACAATTTATCACGACATTCAACATGCACGATTTCTTGCCAAAATTTCATCACACATTTTCATCCAACGAATAATGTTCGCCGATACTCACAAAGGTACACTTTTAACGACGAACCTCATGTTACGTCATCTGCGAAGAGCAGCCACATTTGTAGCCTAGGTCCAAACATTCGCCGACGTCATCCGTCGCCCGTTGCTTCGCACCCGATATCGCGGGCGGCGTTGGCCCGTTGGCCGCGAGGGCGCGCGCGCACCTGCGGGTTCTGCCGTGGGGTGACTCAGTTCGAGCGCCGATCGAGGCGCAGATAAGCGGCGCCACTTCCGAGGGAAACACGCGGCCCTTCCAGGAGCAGCGGCGGAAATACGCTCCTGATACAATCGAAGACGCGGGAGTAAGTGTCTCAATTCAACGAGCACGTCTCTCCTGCTACCAGGCACTTCGTAGACCAGATGCTGCGACGCGGTCTTGTTTGACGACGGGAGAGCTTTACTCTTTCCGGAAAACGAAAACGTAACTTGTATTATTCGTGAACGCCAATGAAGTTATAGAATTTAATAAAGCACATCTGTAAACAAATAAATTGGATATCCAAGGTTACGTACGCATACAGTGGGTTGTTTCGATTCTCCGCTCTAACTTCATGTTGTACGTTTTCCGATGTACTAGTGAAAAATCACTAGTACAAGTGCATCCACAAATTGGAAATAAAGGTAATACCATTGACACTACAAAATCAATGAATCACATATGTATCATAAATATCTGCAAGGAAACTTCATTTTCAAGGAGACGGAACAACTGTGTTACTCCATTCAAATGTTTCTACTTTTCTAGTATTGCGGGGATCTATCTACACTTCATGTTCGCAAAATCTATTCCAGAAAGGTTTCGAGACATAACAATTAGATCTGTGCCCTTCCAATGCGACTGAAACATTTGCTAGCCAACGACAGCAAAAGGAAAAGTCCCCAACATTAAATACGAAATGGAGCGCGCATTTGTGGGAGTCAACACCTGGGCGCCGCGCGCGGAATCTCGGGCGGCCGCCAGCCGGGCGTGAGTCACGCGCGTGACGTGTCGGTCGAGGCGGCGCGTGAGCGTGTGTTGCGATGCGACGCGCACAAAGCGGCGCCGCAATCGGAGAAGACGCTTCCTCCAGGCTGCGCCCGCGCGCGCGACCGCGTCGTCGCCAGCGCCGCAGGATCCCCCTCCCCTTCCTCGCACTCCGGCAGATGCTAACGAGGAACTGCCCGTCATACGATGGCCCTCCGGCCACCGCTGCCACTGCCGCCGTCGCCGTGGATCCTCGCCGGTGCTGCTTCCGGAGTGACGCAGTTTCCGTCATACTGCACTGCGATTTCCCACGATTATAGGACATGGAAGGTATTTTTTTTAGCTACATATATAGGATGGGATGATGTCCACAGAGCGGAAGCGGAACAAGAAAAGGGATTAAACCATTACCCGAGAGTGCAACGTAAACATTATCATGAACGTTTTCTTCATATGAACGTCGAGTCGAGAGTTATGCCTCCTGGATGAACGTATTATAAGGTACACTTTGACAACTATGAGGAAGAACTAATTTTTCGTAATCAATGAATATCGTCTGGGAATTATAAATTGTTACTCTGTTTACTCAACTGACGCGTGGCATGGTGGGTGGCATTATTTTTCATTACATACATCGATTCTAATCGATATACATCGATAACTTCAAAAATACATTATATTTTAGTCCCCAGTTCAATGCAAAAATGATCATGACTGGTTTCACTCTGAATAGTGTAGTCTTTCATTGGAATGGGGGTCATACAACTTCCAAAAACGAAATCAATGTGAAGAAAAAAAAAATCAAAAGACTCAAATTTTCGTTTCCTCTGAAACAATGACCTCGAACGCCCAGGAGAAAGAAACGCGTCACCCTAAAGCCAATGTGAAACTCTTAAGCATCAATGTTTAGAAGCATTAATATTCGATAACTCGTCAGAGTAGATCACAGAGCTCGGGTAAGCTGCTGCCATTCAGGCGTACCTAATTAAGGAATGTGACGACTGCGTCGACAAAAATAAATCTTCTCCGGACGGCAATAGCGCTTCGCCCACTGGTACCCAGCAGCCTCGTTGGCAGCGCGGGCGGTGAGGTGGGCGGGCGCGGGTCCCGAGCCGGGACGGGGGCGGAATCGCCAGCGGGGAAAGAGGCGGCGGCGGTGACGTCAGGCCGCAGGAATCCCCGTTGGCCGCGGCGGCGGCGGCGCGAGCGTCGTCGCTTTGCTGCCGCAGGAGGCCGTGTGTTGCGTCCGCGAGCGACGAGCGCCCCCCGCCCCGCCCCGCCCCGCGCCTGCTAGATCTAGCACTATAATTACAGAACCCAAGACTTACGCGCCTATTCCCGACAGCCAGCGATTTCCTTACTTCAATGTTGTCCGATTAATTCCAGGGAGCTCCCATTTCTCGCCTAGTACTCGACCTGCGCTTCCTTCCGTAGCTCCGTGCCTGTGCTCAAATTCTACTGATCGTCTCTCTGAATAACTTCGGCCATTACACCGCTTGGTTATTATCGAGGATGGCAGATCATATTTCCCGGACTGGTGGACTTTTGTTCCTCGAAAACGTGAACTTGGGCATACTCTTCTTGCATTGTTTGAGTAATTTCACATCTTTTCAGTTCATTCGATAATGCTAATTTCCACGTAGATGAAAATCTTCCGCCCGGCAGCTTGGTTCTCTGAAGCTCGAATCTCTCTTCCTTCGTTCCTTTCTTCCCGCCGTTTTATGGCAGACAACTCCGAAAGTTAAGATTCTGAAGTGACGATTTTAACCCATTACCTCTGTTTTGCCGTGCACGAAGTTTGACTCGCGTCGGGGCAGCGGGCCACCAGCACGAGCGGGCGGGTGGGAGGAAGGGCGGGCGGCGGAAATTCTCGGGGATCTCGGCCGCCGATGTCGCTCCCCACACGCCGCGTGCGCTCGCGGAAGCGCGGGCGATCGGGGCGCCGAGACGCGCGCGGGGAAGCACGAACAATGAAACGCTGCTTCCAATTAGGTCTGAGTCATGCAATATTAAATATGACGCTGAATGCAACTGTCGTTTTAATTATCACAAAACCGGTTCATCGGAATCTTAATGCAGAACGAGGAGAAGTACGAAGAGATTTTTCAACACATTCCACAACAATTTACCTGCATATATTTTACATCTGACTGATAAAGAGTAGTAAAAAAGACAGTAGCGTGTATTAATTGAATGGGATTGCGCTCACAATATTTCATGCCACCTTTAATAACGACAGTTGCATTAGAATTTATTTGAATTTACATAATTCGTTACACTGCATATATTTACTTATAATCAAGGAGCAATTCGACAGCTAATACGGTGTTCCCTTCACGTGAGTAAAAGAGTCACGACAATAAACGACTTGCATCATCCTGAATAACGGTAAACAATGTCCACGCAATCGAAGTGGCCGGTGAGTCGAAAGGATGATTCACAGGCCAACAACGCAACTACGAACATCCAGAGTCCCCCTAGCAACCGCGGGGCAAACAAAAGCTGACAGGGGCACTTGATCGATCGGCAGGCGCCCGCGCCCGCAAGGCTTGGCAGCGCGTGAAGATATCCGTCGGAGAGGCGAAGAGAAGCGAGAGCGACGACGGAGGAGGAGGCAAGGGTCCGTCAATGGGAACGAGCTTTCTATGAGAGACGGCAACGTGGAGGGAGCAGTGACCACAGCAGCAGTCATGTCGGGGATAGTGACCGAGTGGAGAATGGGGAGCAGCCGCTTCGACGGGCAGAGTGGAAGCGCCGGAATGGGGTTCATGAAGAGCTGCGTCGGGGGGCTGGCAACGGCGGCGGCAGCGGCACTGTCCGGGGTCGCTCGCGCTCGGCTGCCTGCGAGAAGCGTAGGGCCATCGAGCCCGGAGGAATGTTTGCTCTGCGGCGGCGGTGGCGGCGGCGACTCCGCACGCGGGCCCGCACACGGCGTCACGGGCGGCCGGGCGCGCGGCGCGGCGCGGCGGACGCGATGTCCCCGTAGCCACTCGAGGGCCCGCCGCGCCGCGCCGCGCCGCCGGCGGCGTTGCTCACCGACGAGACACGTGCGGCGCAAGACACAAAATTCACCGAATGCAACGTGTGTCGATACACATGTGGACGCGAGTCAGAACGTCAGGTACTTGCAGAAAGGCACGAACTGCAAACATCAAAAACGACGTCCTTATGAAATATTTTGACGTTGAATAAGATAGTTCTGTAAACGCAGATTTTTAAATTCTAAACACTTCTAAGACAATTTTCTGAAAGAGGATGGATTGGTTACTTTCTAAGCTGATAGTATCAAGCTATTCGTGAGATACGACTTTTCTGCCCTGGAATAGTTTTTACCATTTGCTTCGTAATGTAATGTTCCTGGCGTAACGTCGTCTACAACATGTAAATCAACACGAAAATACGTCTCTCTCATTTTACTAGGTTGCAAAGTTACGGTTTAAATCATGAAGTAATCTCTTAAAATGGAAACTGGGGGGGGGGCACATTTTTTTATAAATAAGATGTAATGTTGCATAATATAATAAGTTAGACTGAACGATCTAATACCGACATTCATCGAATTCACGCGAACACATGCCAAGCGTGACCAAACGGACATGCCCACAAAAACAAGAAACGTTATGAGATCATTCAACAAAATCGTAGCCTTCACCTTCACAGCCAACATGATCCTTATCCCAATCATTTGCGGAGGAGGACAGTACGCCAGTGTGCGGTGACCGCGGCAGTCGGGCCATCGCACAATACGCCGAGGCCTCCGCCGCCGCCGCGAGATGAACTCCTTCCGGTGGCGGCGCCTGCTGCCGCAGGCACCCGAATAAAATTACCATCGGGAGGCGCGCGGAGGGCTGTCCAAACGGCGGCCTCCGACCACCGCCCGTCCCCGTCAGCCACAGGCGGCGGCCAGGTTCGTCCGCGAGCGGTCACGTTTGCACTCGACAGCGACAGTACCGAGCCGCCGCCGCCGCCGCCGCCGCCGTTCCGAACTCGATTTACGATTTCCTTTCTTGCCCCCTGTTGCCTCGCGGAGGTAGAATTTCAAATCGGATTCTGAGCGCGGGCTGCTGCTGCTGCTTCCTTGAGGATTTATAGCTGCGAGAAGAGGCCTTGGGGGGTCGTATTTCCTTGGATGTCAATCTACGAGGCACCCGCCCAACTACGCTGTGAGCGTAGTTGTGCGGAACCTTCACGTGTCAGTTCTAGGCTCTTAACGTATCAATTTTATGTCGTCGCTGACCAACGTTGTCACACATTTAAATGACCGAAAACACTACAGGAATTTCTGTCTTTTTATGCAGCAATGTTATCCGACTTCTGCAATAAATCAGTCTCCTCATTGGTTTTGACTCTTCGAGGTCACAAGATTTTTCAGCAAGCCTCTGTGTGCGATTACAAATGAGTATTTCGATTATATTGAAACATGCATAACGTGAAATTGTCAATCGAGAAATTCTGAAGCAATTGTACATTAATCGTACGCATCAAAAATCACGCACACCACATTTTCGTGAAGACATTTCGAAATTATCTGTTCTCCGTCGGGTATCATCCAAATACGGAAGAGTTACTCTAAGAAGGGACCAGCTTGACAGGTCGGGAAACAAATTAATGTGATGTAGAACGATAGCATTGGAAGAGATGGCGATGATAACCACTTACAAACGAGCTAACTAAAGGAACGCATTTGCTAATTGACCGCAGTCATTTTGTCAGCACAAGCCAAGCAATAGCTTTGAAAGCGACCTCTTGTTCTAACACTCTCTCTGCAGGCAAGCGACCGCGCAGGCCCTGCGCGCCGCCCACGCCCTTCGGGCCTTCGAGGCGAGTCGCGCCCCGCGCCGCGCGCTTACACAGCACATTCTGCTCCCGCTTTCCGGAATTCCCCTGCGCCCGGCTGGACGGACGCGGCGGACGTTTCGCCATTCGCGTGGGGGCGTTAAAGTCCGCTTCTTCGACTCCTTGTTTCCTTTCCTCTTCGCGGCTTCGTCTTGTGGTCCTTTCACAAACGCCGCTTCGCTTCGCCGCGCACGTGGTACGAAAACTGACCAGGCACCTGAATTCTGTCCTTCTGATGAGTGTGATTATATTGTTGTATGGTATATATCAGTTACAACACTTTTCGTTAATTTAACTTGATACTTTGCGATTATACAGAATCATTTCCACGAGGAATGCTCAGACACGCTGGAAATTTTCAAGCCTTTGCACTTGCTCCACAACCCATGGACCTCTGTAAAGCTACTGCCATTTCCATGTGACATCAGAGGAGAGAGCACATTTCGGCCCATTCGATGGGAAGGATTTCGTCCCGGACGCACGGCGGCCGGCGCGACGCCCGAGGCCGAGCTCCAGCAGCGCCGCGCCGTCGTTAGCACAGGTTGCGGCCGCCGCTAGGCACATCCGGAAGCTGATGGCCCCCTCCTAAACTCTCATTTCCGGGCTGCCGGGCTTCGGAGAGCGCCGCCGGCGCCACTCCCACGCCTCATTCGGACGGAGCCGCGCTCGCCTACCTTAAACATTACCGGAACACGCCGACATCCGCGACGAAGATTTTCGGGGAGTTCTCATTCGACTCGCAGATTTAGCCTGATTTGTGAGCGAGTCGATGGGATTTTGTATCTCCGCGTATTGCATTAAACAATTATAATAAAAATCTCTACATTTTGCCCACACAGCAATCTTTTAATTTTCGAACAAAACCGCAACATCGCGCCCACGAAACGGCGTAGTTGCGGGATCAAAAATTCATCAGAGACAACTTAGAGCAGTGGACCTGACATCCATTGCAAGTATGGCTTATAATCACAAAGCATATTTTAATCTCCACTAATTCATTTTAGAATGACATCGAAGTGATTCTCGACCCTGTTCCCCATGAGGAGATTCTCCCTCTGTTGGGTGGAAAAGAACAGTCCTTCGTCAGATTCCTCTAAACCCTGCTCGTCGTTCCCATCCTTCCCAGAGCCACTCCGGAGCAACAACCACTACAGCACTCCCCCACTGGCGTCGCCGCCGCCCCGCCGCCCAGCAGCAGCAGCATCAGATGGCAGGAGGAGCTGCTGCGGTGGCGGTGGCGGTGGCTTTATTGCGCGCGCAATGGTCGTCTAATTGCGCCCTTCCTGCCCGCACCGACAGCTGTGCGAGCCGATCAAGAAGCTGCCCAAGTGCCGCTTCTTCCGGGACGTCACGTGGACGCTCAAGAGCGCGCCCAACAACGCCACCGAGCAGCTGGTCAACTGCCACTGCCCCAAAGGCGCCGTCGCCTACCTCATCAAGCGCCAGCCGCACTCGCAGGGCGGCGCGCAGGGCTTCATCTACTCCTTCGCCTGCTCGCCGCAGAGCGTAAGTATCACAACGCGCCTCTTGCGGTGCAAGTGCAACAACGCGAGGATAAAGGCAAGCACATTTCGCGTGGGTGTTACGCACATAAACATAGCGGTCCTGTACTATGCATAAAATGCCAATTTTGGTGCATTTGCCGAGTTACATTATCTTGCATATTTTTAGGCGAGACATTATAGTACGAGCAGAAACATCACATTTTTCATCACAATTAAATAGTGAATCCGAGCACATTATCAAAATGAATAGTTGTCAATTGAAGGTTATGTTACGAACGGAGAGATAAAAGACTCCGGGAACTCTTTACGACATTTATACGCTTAAAGAGAAAAAATTTCATTTTAGACGGGACAATAACCCCCAGAAAAAAGAGGGGTGAAATGTATAAACATGTCAGTTGTTTCCTACACATTTCTTGTACTTACGAAACGCTTAAGGTTCATCATTTGCAGGTTATGAAATTTTGAAATTCGACAATAGTATTTAACTCAAGAAAAAAAGAGCTTTTGAAACAGAAATGGATTTTTGTGAAAGAACTAGTAAGCACTGAATCAGCTTCTAAATTGGGCAGGAGTGCTTTGTTTTATTCAATTTGATCAAAGAAAGTGTCGCCATGAATCCATTGCTTACGCGTAACTGTATCATTGTCCACAGAGTCTACAAATTGAAACAATTTTCTATTGTCGAGCAGACTTTTGTGGCAACACCTGAAGCAAAAAAACGTCCAGGGTTTTCAATCACGTTAAAGACAAGAATGGGTCGACTTGGCCCGGGTCCAGCCCGAGAAGCAATACCGTGATTCTGTTTTCGTGGTTTGATATACCGACTGTCTCAATTTATCGATATCCTGTCGCAGATCCGGTTGTAGAGGTTACGTTTGACGATTTATGGAGGTGCTGCAGGGTGGCGCGAAGAAATCGAACAGATAACCAGGTCGGAGCGAGGCTCGAAATCCACAGGCTGTAGAGCGAGCGAGCTCTCTCGAATCGTTCGATCTAAGGATGACAGGTCGATTTATAGGCTGGACGCTTTAGTTTCAGATACCGGTGGAGCAAATGAGACTAGAACGACTCTTTTTTTCAGGGACGCGCCGCGAAATCCAATAAAAAGGATATTCTATTCTATTGTATTCTATTCTCTCGGGATAAAGATAATAATCTGCCGGAAAGAACGAAGTTTATTTTAGGTGCAGCGTAAATGCGTTATGGATACTATAAATTTACTTCAATTCTGCCAACATTTTACTTCACATTCGTCAGTAGCAATAGATATTGGTTAAAAATCATATCAAGATCGTTTCAATGACACAATCAACTAAAATTATTTAAAATAGTAAAGCCCATTCGCTTGATTAATTTTATTACATTACTTAAGAAGAAGTTGTTTGCGACACGCCTTGTGGGTCGAGGTCTAAAACGAGGCGGAGGCGTTACTGCTTTCTAGAGAATTGCCTCGATGGGTTGCTTTTTATAAACTTGACAAGTGTTTTAGGCCAAAAGGGACGATGAAAAGTTTGAATGAAACACCGAAAGACTGATAATGTGGAAAATAAAAATACACATACAATAATTGGATTAAAAATAATCGCGCCGCTAAGCGGTTTTCCAAATTTTCAGTACAAAAATTCGGCAGATAATAAAAATACTAAAAGTGTCGCACTTGCGCCATGGCCGATGCGGATTGCATCGTCTGTAATTGGTTAGTCAGATCCACTTGATGCGAAAGAATCGAAGGGTTTCGCGAATTTGCAATGCTTCATACGTGTGATCGTAAGTAACAGAGTGACTAGGGTTAGTTGTTGTTAATACTCCAGTAGCGGGTGCAACCGCGAATGTAAGGCGCGCGTGGTCCCGTGTTGCAGAGGCTGCGCTGCCAGCGGAAGGAACCGTGCCGCCTGTTCACGGTGCGCAAGCGGCCGGAGCTGCTGGACGAGGTGAACACCAACACGCTGTGCCAGTGCCCGCACGGCCACACGTGCCCGCGCCACCACACGGAGCCCGGCGTCATCCCGGGCTCCAGCTACGCCGACGAGGAGCCCATCCGGACGTTCAGCGGCTACTGCCTGTCGCCCGCGCTGCGCGCCGCCGCCGCCGCCGCCTCCCCCTCCACCCCGCCCTCGGGGCCGTCGCACTAGTTCCCAGCCGCCGGGGGGTCGGGCGCCCTCGGAGCTGCTGCAAGCCAGCGAAGGACAAGGAACGCGCGCGTTCGGCGCTCCACGGTCGCCGACTCGCGCGCCTACGGACATTCCCGATCATACGACCTCAGGTAGTGCCAAAGTGTGCCTCTCAAGACATTTGGTCGACGCGCGGGTGGAGAAGCACGTCGGCGTTCACGTCCAGAACCAAGTTCCAGTCCGCCGGGGCGCGCGAGGCCGAGCAAGAGAGGAAGGCCCCGAGGCCGGGCCGGCGTGCACACGCGCGCTGGGGACACCTCCCCGTTTCCGCAGCGACCCAGCGATGCCGTTGCTCTCGCGCGCGGGGAGAAGTTTCTCCGGGCGGCGGAGGACGCGCGAGCGCAGCGGAGAAATCGGGCGGCGGCGGCGGCGACGGAGACGGTGCGGGTTTCCGGCGCGGGCGTTGGAGCGGGAAAGCGCGGCTCGGGCGGCGACACGTGGCGCCGCCACCATGGTGATATGACCCCTCCCCGGCCACCTCCAGGCGCCGCCCCCGTCCCCGTCCCCGTCGCTCCCGGCGGCCCCCAATGTGGGTCAAGGGAAGTGGGCGTGGCAGATTCCTGGCGAGTTCGGTCGCGGAGGCGGCGGCGCCGGCGCCGGCGCTACGCAAGCCCCCGCCCCGGGGCAAAGGCGCGCGCAAGAGCGCCAACTGCGGGCGAACCGGTTCATTGGCGCCGCCGCACCGCCACGGGAGAAACAGCAGTTGCCGGACCTACCAAATGGTGCTAATAGTTGCAGTGAACGATCTGGCGTAAGAACTATTTGGATCATGCTAAATCATACACTCACATAAATCATTAACATTACCTATACATTTCAACGGAGGAAAAAGCCTAAATATAGCACCAGAAAATATAAATGAAATTTGAAAATATTCCATTCACTTATCACAATAGTACCAACACGAGTTTTCAGGAGCGCTTCCAAAACGTAATAAAGTAGATGTGGAAAACTAAATATAGAAAAAACATTCGGTTATTTATTTTGCTTAACTTTGATTTTCACGAAGTACTCTTCTGCCAGGAATGTCTCTCAAAATGAATACATTACAGCAGCCTTGAACTGACGGCACTGCCTTTCCTCGTGCGCGGCGACACGGACGCAGGCGGAGCAGCCGGCCGCGGACAGCACCGAAAGCAGCGCGTCACCTGGCGGGCCGCGAAAACACGCGCGCCCAAAATACCCGCGCGGCCCACGCGCTCAAGCACGCGAGCATTCTTCCTCGCACATTTTGGCACGCGCTCAACGGTGAATGGAAGCGGCCGAGACTAGGTCGCCCGCCCAGCAGCCCGTCCGCGCGCAGTCGCTCGAGCTCGCGTGCGATTCTGGGCTGTCGAACCGACTCCCAGAGCGAGAGGGGTTTCGCAAGTGTTGACAAACACGAAGACGCCTGGGCGGGCTGAAGGGTGTAGTTGGAAAACAAAATCCCACTCGTGTTGCGTGCACGCCGCGGACGAGAACGAAAATATGCAAGAAAAGATAAACGTAAATAATCGTTCGGTGATAAATGAAAAGGTGGTGGAATAAGCACGAATACACAACTATGTACTCTGCTTCCAGCTTTTAAACACCTGCGTTTAAATTATATTTGTGACTATATCGAACGTCATGGACCCTTTCAAAGGCGCAATAAATCAGTACAATTGTGAATAGTCGGCACTAGATTCCTTTACGAGACATCTCAAAATTCATATATTTCTAGTTGAAAACATGTTTTTGGATGTTTATCGTTCTCGTTTCGTGGCGAGTACGCAAGCCAATTTCTCGCAAACTACGAGGATGAAGCCAACATCTTCGTAGATGGTTGACAGCATGAGCAGTGTGCGATCCACTTCGGTGACGGAAGAAATTTATTCTTGGTTTACTCTATTCTATTAAGATACCACAAATAATATTAGTCACCAATAAATTAATTTCCTCTCGAAACTAAAACGAAATTTCTAATTTCCGAACGTCTCTCCTTCCAACTATTACTGTCAAATAAAGGAAACTCACACGTGGAGCTGCGAGAAATCGAATGGCAAGGCAGGGAAGCCTCGTGTCGCACACTGCTCCGTTGACCTGGCGGGTGGGGTGGGCGAGTGAACGCGTGGGCGCGGGCCACAGCCGCCGTGGCCCATGCACGCCCATCGCCTATCGTGCTCAGAGACGTTCTAGCATCTTGCCCTTATCGTGTACCTGATTGTTTTTAAGTTCACTTACAAAACTAGAGAGGAAGAATGGACCAATAGATTGTAACTATAAATATATTTAATATACTATGTTTAAAGTGTACATTATGCAAATATGTTATACTTTGTATAAAAGAATTTTAAGCGTAAATGCCGTGAACATAGCTTATGAATAAAAAATAAAAAAAACACAAAGAACAAAGACAGTCGCATTCTGAATGAACAGTGTACGGCGCAAATCGTGTGCTGCATCCTTGTCCTTATGAATGACAGTCCACTACTCCACGCATGGCAACAAATCATTGATACTCAGTTTAACAAGAATAGTCAGTATTACCAATGAACACTAATAAGGTCTTCAGGATGACGTAATAACGTACCTGCAAAGTTTCAGAATAACATGCAATGTAAACAGTGTGTTTCGTAAGCTTGTGTGTACATGTATAATTGATGATACAAGTGTTTGTTTGCTTTCAATAACATCCTTCTGGTAAACGACTATTTTGAACAACATCAAGATCGTAACAAGATATTGTCATGTAAGCACTGATGAAACACATAATTAAATCTAACTTTGTGCTTCCTTTAGAATACATTAGGTGTTGAGATCGTGAATGAATGTCTTCTCCTTTTTACTGCTAAACACCAATTAATGGTTATATACCTGCGCAAATATGACAATTAAGAAGATCATGGACTATATTGGTGCTGTTATTAAAAAATTACAGATATAATTTTGGTAACACTCCAGATTTTGACTAATATATTATTTCTCGATTGAATATTACATACCTAACACTAAAATTATAAAATATCTAACAGAATATAAGTGCTACTCAATATTGGAAAATACAACAATTAGATATCTGTCGCCAAAAAGGCGGCAACGAATTTTAAACCATTATGAACACTTTGTGAGCAAAAATGAAGAGTATCATATTTAAGTAAACCAATTTACAATTATATTAGTTCATTGATTTACAAAATATAAGCTTGTCTCGATTAAATTTAGAAGAGCCGAGCCAGGGTGAAATTTCATATTTTTGAAATCGTTACATTTGTTAACATACCTCTATTCAGAGTTTCCTCACTGTGAAAGGCGAAGCGAGTTATTATATGCTACTAATGACTTCGATGTACAAAAGCAAGTTCGGTAAGTAAAAAATATCGTATAGAAATAATTGAACACAATTCTTGTCATCTTAAGTAAATAAATGCAGATACTAATCTGACGTATCACATCAATTTAAATGTGACTAAAATGTAGGAAAAAATGAAAAACATTTTGCGCGGTAAAGAACTTACTGTAAATTCTAAGGCTTTATTGTTTTCCACATCAGTGTCTGCTTACATGATATTTGCGGATTCCAACTAAACATGCTGAAATAGTGGGGAAGATATTGGTACAAAGCAGAGTTGTGCCGTAGACGATTACGTCTACATGTGTTTTCTACGAGTAAATTACATGACTTTTCGTGAATACATTTCGTAGACTAATATTTTAGATACAATACCCCAAAAAGTCTACAATAAATTAATAAGTAGTAATAACAGCAGCACGTTTAAATCTAATATTTAAAACTTTATATTTAATTCAGTAAGTCTTATAAATTATTCGTAAACTAATATTATAATTAATAAAAGTATACCACCTCCTGATGAAGAAATGTCAACCTCCATAACCGTCACAAGTACAATACATTCAAGGACTGGTGGAACATATATTTAACAGTATGCAAAATGTATTTTAAAAACGATGGAAATTTAAGAAGGCTAATGAAACAACAAAATCTCCAAAGATGGGTATATAAGATTTTTCTTATGAAAATAATAATAAAAATAGTAGTTATTACTAGGTTAAGAACTGAACTCGGCAAATAGTCTCTTGTACATTTGATAGATGGAAAACCCCCTTCCAAATGTGTTAACTGAAAAGTTCCCATGCATGTACGACATATCCTCATCCACTGCCCGGCACACAAAAATTGTAAAAACACCATATACGAGTAGAAATATGGTTATGAAAAAATTCTAGACACTAAGGATTGTCAAAGGAGAATGGTAAGTTTTGACAAAGAAATCAACAACTGTAAAGACGTAAGTTATAAACTTAAGGGCAGCAAATAGAAGGACATCAGTTCTAGTATGTCCGAAAATTTCTATAAATTAAGTACTATTTAATTCTGAGCCTGTCTCTACTTTGCAATATTTGTATTGCGAATTTGTTCTTGCTGTATTTTACTAATGTGTGCAGTCGCTAATAAGCTCAAACTGAGCTCATTAACTCTCCTCCGCCCCATACATATTTTTGAAGAAAAATATTTTAACTTAAATTTGAAAAACGTTTATTTATTATGATAGTAGTACTAGGAGGTACTAATAGTTTTCAATAAATTGAGTTATTACAAATACATGTTGGCTTGGGGGCGGGGCGGGGGCAGAAGCATCTAGATTCACTCCTGCCTCTAAAATAAAGATTACCTTTGTCTACGTAGTGTACGACGTAGACTATGGTTCTTTACGCGGAGATGCACGTCACTGATACAAAGTAATTTAGTCGCAAAGAAGTATTTGGTTGTAAGGGAGCCCAGCTCAAACTACTTTAGTTACGAAGATGCTCACTGAAAAAATGTAGAACTCGTTGAGCAAAAACCAGTATTTTTATCGTTTGCAAAGTAGATAAAATTTTCTATAAAAGTAATATAACTCAGGGAATGTTACACTCTTTTTCCATACAGAAGATACGGAGATACAAATAAAACTTAATTTGAATGTATCATTTCTGTATCACGCTAGGTCATGAAATACGTCTTATTGAATTGCGAACTTAATTTTCAGTTTCATTTACAATACAGGACAAAGTAGAACAACATGTTCAAATTAACTCTGTGTTTTCTTTTCAAAAGTTCGTTTTAGAATGTTAAAAACTTGGAAATGAAAGTTGGAAATCAGAAAATCATTTCCAAATTTGAAACATGTGCTAGGAATACTGCATAGAAAGAGAATATCACGTAGTCGCAGGCACCGTAGGAATTGTATGCGCAAAGTAAATTACAGTAAAACACAATTTGTGATTTTCTCACAATTTCCTATACCACTGATCTATAAATGTATATCTAAGTTTGAATCTTAGATAGAAAATGTTGATAGCCAGAGCTCGAATTCTGATGACCTAAATATTCTTTGAAAATGACATATAAAATGACTTAAAAATAAGGGCAAAACGGCCTAATTTTTCAAAAAATACTCTCAAATTTGTATACAAATACTTATTTATTCAATGGATTTTACAAATTTAAATAAAATTATTTATTTAAAACTAGTATATTTAACATAGTCTTTATTTTAGGAGGAATTGTAATCCTCATCATCGATCTTCCAATCGTGATTTTGAAAGATCGAGGAATTTACCGAAGACCTGTGTAGTTTTGAGAGATTGAAAAACAGGGTCCACTGCAGCAGTGAATTTCGTCATAAACTGATAATACTAAACTTCGTTTTAGGGTATCATTGTAAATTCATGAAAAATTTACTACTTAAATGACAAAAAAGTTTCAAGAATGACCTAAAAATTGAAAAATGGCACCAACAAGAAGTTACCCAATAACTATACAGTTCTATGTATAGTTATACGTCTAAGATGACGTGTCATCAGCATCCGAGCCCCTGAAGATAACTGTGCAATGGGGAAGAGACATTTACTCGCGGAGGGTTTGGCGGGGGCGCGCGTTCATCGCCGTACGGATTTCTACCCCACAACAATCTAAGTTCGGTAATATCTCCACGGAACTACGAGAATTAGACAAGATGCAATCACACGCGAAGATATAATTAGATATTAGTAGGATGCATGTCGAACTTTCAAAGAACATCAACCACAGCACTAACAGGATGGACGAGAGACTGACCAATCACATCTATAAATAAATAATATAATTCTGAAAAGTGTTAATCGTCAAAAACAGAACTCACTAGTTAAGGAAAAAAATATGTTTTAATTTAAAAGTTCCAGGAATACTTTTATGAGTAATAGGACCCAGAACTTTGCAGCATTTGATTGGTTCAATTGCTGTAACGTAGCGTCGCGACGAGATGGAAATAAGACATGTGGAGGGCGTGAGGCAATGACAAGGTAAGCGCAGAAAGTCTCCTGCTAGTCGTAAAAGTGAATATCTCGATGTTAATCAAATGTTGCCTCATTTCGTTACAACTACATAGGTCTTGTTCGTATATTGTATGCGAAGGTATTTGAAGAGTTGAGTGACACAAATTAGATATATTAAAATTCAAGAATAGCGAGAGCCTTCCTGTGATTGGTGTGGTCTATTTTGTTCCCACCTCATGCCCTTCCAAAGATCTCATTTATATGCATTTATTTACAATTATCTACAGAGGATAAAATTTGGTAAAGTGCATAGCTGGTTTCGAAACAGCCGTTGAACTTGCGCGAAACTCCTATGTTTTCGTAACGACGTGTCATGGCGTGCAGCAACCATGGCGCCTGATGTGTTTTACATGAAATGACGTTCGCCACGCCATCTGCCGTACGGCTGAGACTCATGCAAGCAGACTCAAACATTTCAGCCCTAACATCGCAGATTCCAAAGGCCCTTTCCCCCGATTTCCTCAACGGAAGGCAAGTGATTTGTTTTGTATGACTGGGAAACAGACATACGCCGTTTGTATTTCATGACTGACTTTGCGACATGATCCCAGGCTGATCGGGTTTATGGTTGCAGTATCTACCTGGGTGAGAGTTTGCTCATTATAAGACCAAGAGAACCATTGCGACATTGCAACACAAGAATCCGTCAAACTATTTAATAACATTTTTCTCAATAAATAACAACTACCCGTTTTACCGTCAAGGAGTCATTAAAATCTATAGGTGACAGATAATAAATGTTACAAACTTTTAGGGCATGAAGAAGGATCGATGATGAACACTTTTTGCTAATAAACATGTGAAGGGAAATTTCATAAAACGAAGTTACAAATAACATTTGCCCCTGATTGTCAGGCAACTATCCATGCATCAGTGTCCAGCCGGTCACGTTCTGCCGCGGTTAAAGAGATCCTATGTACCTGCAGAACATAGGAGCATGCAGAATTACCTCACAAACAGATGTAAAAGGCGAGTGTGGTACTTGCTTACATGATATTTTCGACATGTTCATTCTGAAAAAAGTGATCATGTACGACCCCTCTATAAGCCCTCCAGGTTTGTAACCTTTGTTCTGAGACATCTGTATAAGGAGATTGAACAAAAGAATGAGAATAACGTTTAAATCACACAGTAGTATTATAGCGAGTTATGTTACTTCCTAGGGTGTCTCTCGCCCTTCCATATCTCTCTTTCGCTGTAGTGTTCATTGTTCCATCGTGTCTTCACCATTGCCTCTTGTACTCCTCCCCACGGAAGTCTAGGTCTTCCTCTTCTTCGATGGGTATCCGGTTGCCATTTCCACAATACTTTCAGCCAACGATCTTCATTCATTCTTTGCGAGCGACCAATCTTTTTACTTGAATGGTGTCAATTATTTTTTTTAATGCAATAGCAGCTAGTCGTTTCGTGGTTTCCATCTGTCAGACAACTGATACATACATACATTTATTAGAACTGCAATTGGGTATGACCCGGTGGCAGTTAATGGCAATAATTGCCTTGTATAACTATACATACTTCCACTTGTGACCGCGTTTAGCAAGCGTTTCACTGTCGACACCTCTCCTTTCCAGTTAGGTCGGGCAAGGATTAAGTCGCAGCCGGGACGGTAGACGAATTGACGGCACCGTATTTCTACTGCCTTTCTAGCTATCCTTACAATTTCATTCTTAAAATTTATAACCATCGGGACGGTTTTTGGCGGCCTATACAGCGATAAATTGAAATCTGCGTTAGGACGAGGATCTCTTCCTAGTGACGTCAACAGCTTATATCATTGCGCTAAACAGTTTTATGCAGGTGTGTACTAAAGCAACTTATTTCTAACATATAACGCTGAATTTAACGCGGTCACGAGAAAGGGATGTACTCACAGCGCAACCTAGCGGGTGTTTTCTATTACTCTTCGAGTAAATAATTGATCTTAATCAGCGGAGCGTTAAGATTTCACAATTAGCACATATCATTTGATAACACCATTACATTACTGTCCTATACTTCAGAGTACTCTATCATCGGCATATGGCACTGTAATCAACTAGATGCAAACTCATATGTGGTTATTCAATTAATAGTACTCGTTCGACAGTGTAACAATGCAAGGACATATTATCTTTAGTAACTCATATCCTACGTCACCGCCTGAAATACTACAGTATTCCGTGCCGCGTGCAGCGTCGCCGCGTGCCGCCGTCGGCCGCGCGGTCGCCGCCGTCGCCGCGTCACCAACCCACTTCCTGTGGATCACTCTCAGAAAAGCTCGTCGCTGACGGCTCGGTTACAGTGGCGAGACCCTCAGTCTTCCGCTCTATCGGGGAGAACGCCCCGCGAATTCGATACCTCGCGTAAGCCGATAGTAGATGACTTTCTCGTTACGCGGGCCAATTTACACACAGCGGACAAATTAAGTGTGACAGGAGTGGCGACAGCATGGCACACACACCTCAGGCCACTCGCTGTGTAGAGGGGGAATTGAGAGCGGGGAACGCGCGTACAGAAAAAAAAAAAGAACGAACAAAATGGGACGGCACTTGGAAACCGGTTGATGGACCTGTGGACGCTGCCGTCTACGGCCGTAGCGGGGCTCGACGTGCGGAACTGACTTTACTGAATCAATAACTAGAGACAGATCCACACGTTCGGATCACAACAGATGAAACCGAGGCTTTTGCCAACTAGTCCTGTCGCGATTCACCCTAGCCGGAATTTACGGGGACCAAAGCATCCCGTGCGCGCGAAGTTACCAACAACCAAAGCATGTAAATGTCGGGGGCGGATTAGAAAGCGCTTTTTTTCCGGTAGGCGCTGGTGAGTTAATGCTTTAACCACATAATTCAGATCATATCAATCATTTGATATATAGTTTGAATCATAGTTCTTGGTCTGGACGGTAGCGCGCGGACGTGTCTTGGGGATCTCTCTCTCCACGTAAGAATATAAGGGCGACCTGGCAGCGCGCGCTCGGGCCGCATCGGCGGCGAGAGATATCTAGGATTCGCCGTGAAGGTGGTCAACCCGCCAGGCCGGACGTTGGTGAAATTAATTTAGGCCGCTCGTGGTAAGTCGATAACAGTATTCCGGGCTTCCACGTCGCTGGCTTCAATAGTGCCTTTCCAGTTGCTGCCACGCGATTCCCGAAGTCATCATTGATCCTGTAGGTTTATACGTGACCACAGCTGTCGCACTATGGAGTCACCGAACGACAACAAACTTCTTGCGAATTTGTCCCTTCTCGAGTTTCATTGCGCTAGGCCGCCTCAACCGATGCATATGATTTTGTTGCCGTCGTGCCGTAGAAACCGGTCGGGCAGGTGCTGGCAGTGGGGCCGCGCCGTGACCTCCGTTCGACGCGTCTGCTGTGCAGCTGCGTCACTGTCCCGTTGCGGACTCTGCTGCCATCTTCCCACCTCAGGCACCTCTTGTGGCTACCTCAGATTTTGCAGCTTTTTTGAGTTGCCAGCCAGCTTCGCGTTACCTTCAGGAATCCTGTCCGAAGACGCGCCAGTCATCGGCGCAACCACCTACCCGTTACAAACACTCGACGCACCTCCACGAAACGTCTTATGGTGCGCCGCTCGCCAGGCATTCATTTCGACGCCACCAACTAATTAATATGTTGTATAATAAGCAACGCAAAGCGTCAGAGAAGCGAGCAGGAATCGCTACCCCTTCTCAGCACGCACGCCACGCGGCGGCCAGCCGCCGATGCGTGCCCGGTACGCCTGCAGGTCGCAGCCCATTAATCTCTTTACG
>BOPP01000317.1:248462-299835 GCA_017312745.1 Gryllus bimaculatus
CTTTACCTGGAAGAGAGAGCGATCCCCAAGACACGTCCGCTCGCTACGACGTCCAGACAAGAACTGATGATTCAAACTTATGATCAAACTGATTTGATTATGATCTGAATTATGTTCAAACTTACTTCCGCTTTACGTTTAATATCATTGTTCTTAATATTATTCATTAAAGTCAGTCCGCACGTTCGGCACCAGAGGTCCATTTCCATCGCTGCCAATTTTGTTCGTTCTTTTTTTTTTTTACTTCCCATACTTCAGATCCACAGACCTTTAGAATCATACAGTGTAATTAATGTAAAAATTGTAGGTAAGAAGACTGGCGAAGAGGTGGTCCCCCTAACGCTACTTTTCTGGAGCTGGAATCCACGTGGGTGACTATGATAGGTAACTGATCTCGGACGCGTCAAATTCTAAGGCCATTAGTCCCGTAAGTGCAGTGCATAATTTTGACGGGCAATCTTACCCCGCTGGTTGGTGACACCCGGCACCGGCCTAACGTCCGCTAGCGTGGTTTTCCACAACCAGTTTCTAAACTCTCCCGCCGAGTGTGGTATTGAAGTGCACGTACGTGTGTGCGTGTATAAGGGAAGAGGATAGGACAGGGAAGAGGTAGGAAAGATCGCGCGCGGTTCCAGGCCCGTATGTTACGGAACTGATCGGGCACTCACTTCGAAGACACCACGGGCAACTACCGATCAGAGCAGTCAGCCGCTAGGATTGTCCTCCAGGCAGCTATTATAGTGGACCTAGGTGAATCGAATATCCTACCGCCGTCGTGAAGGGAACCTAGGACTTTTGGGTCAGAGGATTGATTCGCTGGGCCAGCTCTCCCGGTCCACGCGGGTGACGATTAAGAAGCGGGCCCGCCCCGGGGCGGGGGGTCCGGCCGGAAGGGGGCGGCGACGCGAGGGCGGGAAGTGCGTGAGGGGCGCCCCGGGGGAGAAAGTGCGCGACGCCGGCGCCGGGGCCGGCGCGGGCGCCCCCACCCCCCCGACCGCACCTCACGTCACGTCCGGCGCTAACGAGCGGTTCCCCTGCGCGTGACGCAACGTTTAGAAGATTCGGGAGGTCGAACCTCCGCACCCCGGGGGTCAACGGACGCCGGCGAAGGACTCGCCGCCGCCGCCGCCGCCGCCGTATGGTCAACCGCAACTCGCGACGCCGCGCCGCTCGCGGGCAGCTGCGCGCCGGAAGGGCCCGCGAGATGACGCCATTTCTCAAAGCCCTTTCTAACGCACTGCACTTATTGCCAGCTTCTCTTGTACCGTACTCGAATACCACTACACACACTTTCAGTAGATACTAACATTATTCGAAAAAGGGGTTGCTAATTCAAATCTGGATCCAGAAGGGAGGGAAATGCACGTGACAAAATGGGGACACACAATGCAGTTCACAAAAAAAAGAGTGGGACGCAGTCGTGTGTGACGGGAAGCGGAAGTGCAGAGTGTCTGTAACACGGTGCACCTCGTGACCGTAGGAAAGACAAAAATTATTTGGGCTCTTCCGGCGCGAAACCGCGAGGCCGCCGTGCCGGGGCCCACGTAACACAGCACTGGAAATAACAAGTGGAGAACGCTACCTTCCGAAGGCGCTATCTAGGTGCTGGAAGCCGAACCAGAAGGCAAAACGCTGCTAGCGCTGCCTGACGGTGGTAAAGTAAGTGCGAGAAGGTTGCTTCGGCTTCTGATAGAGGGGATGTGGGTGTCGGCATTTGACACAAGAGATTTAACATATAACGTCAGTCTTGCATTCATGAATACACCTGAGGGAAGACAGTGAAATTATTGACGACAAATGAGTACTTCATGATGACTAGTCACATGAAGATGGCAAATCGACAGAGTGTAATACTCCGACTCAAAGCAACCCACTATTTTGCTGTGAAATTCCCTATTCGGATTCAAGATTACTGAAACCGAATATGCCATATACCGGTCCATCAATATCAATATCAACCGGTAAAACATTATTATTTAATATAGATTCTAAAGGACTACACCACTACGACTTTCGTCCTTGAAGTACTTTTCTATATTTTCGAATACTATTCCATAAAGTTGACGCAGGCATGTGATGTAATATGAACTAAAATTCAGTAAACGGCACGTTATGGTATCGATGTATATCAGTACAACGACATTTCTACATTTATAATACTTATTAAGGACACAGTTGAAAAGTATTTAAAAAAGTGTATTATTATTATTATTATTATTATTATTATTATTATTAGATAGAAATCCAACTATCGGAAACTTAACATCTGAAATCTGAAATGAGACAAACAACACAGTTCGTAGCTCATTAAACAAAAAGAGTTATTATAAATTTATTAAGTTGCTTGATGGCATTCCAAATGGTTCGGTGATAATGGTTCAGAGCACAATAAACGTGTTCTTCACGATACATACTAGTAAAACTACTGGGACTGTGTGGCAAATCGAAACCTTTCCTTTCTTATTGCAATTGCTCAACATCTACTAATTTTAAAAAAAATGTATAAGTCGTCATTTAAATATCTACAACTGAATGAAGTTATGCAAAAAAACATCCAAGCCAAAAGAATCAATATGGTTGAAAAAATGGCTGGGAAAGTTGAGGCCAATCCGAAAATTTAGAAACATAGATGTGTGGGATGTGGCTGTATTTTCGTTAGACAACTCGTACATATTCACTATATGGATAATAGAAAACCCCCAAAACATTGTTTAATATTGTTCAGTATTAAGTCTCGAAGTCTAATGAAATGAAGGAGAGTTACACATTCTCGAGTAATACAATCACTATTTACATCTTTAGAAACATGTTGAATATAGAATTCAACATGTGTCTGAAAATGTAATGGAAACGTTTTACATTTACCAAGATTTGGAGAAGTATGTTTAAGAGAAATATGTAAAAAATCCTACGTTCACTCACCTTAAAAACGTAATGCACCACATATGACTATAATCGCTGATATTGTATGTCAGAGATTTTAATGAAAATATATCACACAAATTGCATTTTCTTCTATTCGCGTCAACACATTGCACGAAGAAATGTTCAGCCATTTTCCAGAAAATATTGAAAATGTCTCAGGGGCTTCATATAAAGAACACCCAAAATTAAAACATGTTATTGATCTCCTGAAAGGAGCATTTACATCTTGACGTATTTACCAAGTTTCAGCTCCAAAGCTTGTAATTTGAGTGATGAGTTACATATTGATCTATCCAGAAGATCATCCCGATTCTCGGGTACAAAATTGCGCGTATCGTTTCTCCGCACACACTATTCTTAACCATCTCTGGAGCAGCACTAATGTACCATATGACGGGTTTTACAACCGATATTCGAGATAATATTGTTGAGGTGATTTCAATACTTTTCCTCCGGAGTATAGGCAAGAAAAGTAGATGCTCTGAAACGTTACGTGTCCTCCAGAAAATGCTAAAAATATTTTATCATGTTAATGAGGAAAATGTAATTAAATTGATGTGAAAAGAATTTTAAGTACTACCTGAATACAGGGATCTCATATAGTACTACTTGGCTAGAGCACATTTGGCTGGTTCTCTACATTCATTTGTGGAAAACAGTCAATCTAATCAAAGATATATTTTGCATAATTAGACATATTTTTAATACAGGATTTCACCTTTGCAATTTGATTGAATCCTTCAACATTCACGACCTTATCGTTATTTTAGAAAGTTTCCCCTTTAACTGACATAAACCAGGAAAACACACATTCCACCGTCGGAAACTCTCCCCATCCGCACACACGATCAGGACGAACCCACGCCTTATAAGGGCCGACCATCTGGCTTTGCACTGGAAGACAACACCAGGTGTCCTAAAATGGTCGAGCCCCCGACCTCACTCCAACGCCAAACGAGGTCTTCCCGCGCGGGGACGGGAGCGAGGCCGGGCGGCCGCGAGAGCGCGCGTGCGCAGAGCCAACGCGCCAAACGGACCTACGATTCTCCCCCGAACGTCGAGCAACGACTCCCTCTTCGAACGTGTTGAGGGTGAAGGGCCCCGGTATTCGGATGCGAGCGGCGACAGAGGAGGCCGCCCTGGCTTTGACGTCCCTCCCGTTTCCAGGTCGCAAGACACAGCGGTGTTTTGCCACTGCCTTCATCTGGAAGGACTCATAGGAGTGACGACAGGTCACTGGTTCTGGACAGAGTGATAGTCCATGTATGGTGAAGAACCAAGTGCGCCGTAACCACGAAGAGCAAACACCTACGCTTTAAGCACAACTTGTTCCCGTCGCCTTCGGCTTCTCGTACTTAGTACCCTCAGTACTTGTGTCAACGAGGAGGGCTCTGTCAAATTGCTCAGCACATCATTCAATCAAATATCTGATTTTATGCTCTAGCTGAATCTGGCAGACGTCCCGCTCTCTTTCTTTCTCGTTTCCCCTCTCTCGTTCTCCCCTTTCCCCCTCACCTCTCTCTTTTCCCCTCTCATTCCCCTATCACGCACGCGAGGGTGGCCGGGGCAGTTCCGGGCGAGCGGCGCGGAGCGGAGCGGCGCGGAGCGGAGGTGCTGCTTCTTGTGGGCGTGTCGCTAGACCGCGCGCGCAGCGGCGCCTAGAAGCCGCCGGCCTCTGGCTCCTCCCCGACCCCACCAGCGATCCGCACCGGCGACTTCCCGGCTTCCCCTGCTGCCGGAACGTCCTGTTACTCGCCTGCGGAAGTCCAAACGATGAGCCGAGTACTACTCTGTAAGGGTGCATGTTTCAACCATGATGTAGAATACTATTTCTGAACATACGTAATACTCTCGGAACATAGCGTTTCTTAATTTTTTATTCTCAAGCACTGAGTCTCAAGCTCGTTGAGTGCTCCTCAAGTCTACCTTGTCTTTCGTCCCCAGTGATATATATCGGTTGAAGGAAATATATTTACTATGTTAAATATCCAACACGGAATACTTCTAGAGCATCTAATCTCTAAAACGCATCTCACAAATGCATCAACATTTGTGAAGAAAACTTTACACGAATATTACGATGTTACATGGTCGATCTAATGTTAACGGTGATCTGAAGGTTTCGCTTTCTAGTATATGATTACTCAGCGTTCTAAGTGTTTTTCTTATTTTCAAACATTACGGTTTCAGGACATTGCTGAATTTTACTGAAAGCTAAGAACCCTGCTAAACCACGTGACGAAAGAAGTATCCTTTAAAAGTATCCTGAAAGTGCGTTCTAGCGTGACATAGTTTCTCAAGTTAATCACTGCAGCTAAATGAGAACTGTGAACTATTCTTGTACTCTTTCATTCTTCACAGAAACGAGGAGGGTATGACAACACTTATTCTGGACTCGGAGTCAAAAATCATTGCTATTTTCTAGAAATACTTTGCGGAATGTTTCATCCAGGAATTCGTATAACTCTTGTTCACAATCAGGCTTGAAATGAGTTACAGTAAACAATGGGGAATGTGCATCACGCAATAATATACACGAACGCAGTTGCGATTAAACAAGAAAGACAACGTAAACAGAATCGTGTCACTAATTTGCACAACTGCATCCTCTGCGGATGAGAAAAAACGCACAATGCACTCTAAATTACCGCAGAGCATTACAAATAAATTAAGAGTAATTTACTCAGCGGCTGACTCAAACGCGCCGGGGCGTCCGCCAACTGGCGGTGTGTCGCCGTGCGCGTGTAGGAACTTCGTGTTTCTCGAGCAAAGACATCGTTCAGGTTCGCGGCGAGCGCCTGCGCTCGCGAGAGATATGAAGCCGTGCGCGCTCATCTTTCACGGCGGCGGCGGCGGCGGCGTCAACATTCCAATAACACGGCAGCGCCAGATATAGGCGTCGCGGCGGCGGCGGCGGCGGCGGCGCGCCGCCAGGTGGCCCAATGGGCCGGCGGCCAGCCCCCAAGCGGAGGCGTGGCGAGCGTCGCCTTCGCGAGCCGCGCGTTCCAACCGGAAATAGCCAGCGCTAAAGGGCGGATTTTGCTTAGTGCCATCTTTTCCCCTTTCAACTTTAGAACAATGCCTTGTAGTATTTACAATAATTTTATGTCATGACAAAAGGAAATTACCCATTTGTACTTGATATAAGTTTGTATATTTTGGCGATTTCAACCAATAGGTCGTTTTTTACATCTTCCTATAATTTTTACAACTTTTTTTAACTTATTTCAGTGATTTTAATATCATTTTAATAGTTCTTGCTTCAAATAATATTTTCGAAATGCAACAGATGTTCTCCACAGAATTCCTGAGTAGCCTATTCGATTTATTAGATCAGAAATTGTCATGTCAGCCGTTGGGAATTTGTAACCAAACGTTGTTAGTTCAGTCGATTTCGTGAAAACGAAAGATATATTTTCTAGTAAAGAACAGTTCAAACTAAAAGTTTACAATCCGAGTTCACTTAAACGAAAGGAAAAAGCCTCGATTACATCAGTAACATATCAAACAGCTTGAGTTATTTATCTGAACTGTTTTAGATTTTTAAAGAAATTACGATATTTGTCTCTGCTTTTAAAGCATTTAAAAAAATTAAAGATAATTTTATTGATCATTTTTGGCGATGTTTTGGGTCTTCAATATCCACCGTGTCATCTTCAGAGTTGGGCCTGAATACTCACCAAGCAACCAAAGACCCCAAGGCTCGGGCGCACACCCCAGGGGGCGAAAAGAAATGGACATTTCTTGCAAGGAGCTGAGCAACGAGCAGTAATGATGTGAAGTGGTTTAATTTTTCGAAAAAAGGGGTAGGAGGAGGAATTTTATGATAAAGAAAGAATGTTTGTGCAAGGAGATTATTATGGCGACAAGAACCTTTCTTGCAATTTATCATGGAAGGTAATACAGGAATCTAATAAAAAACGAGGCTCTTTATCGCAGAAAGGAAATTATGTTTCGCCAGAGAATCATTCCCGGAGAAAATGTCAGTTTTAATGGAGAAGTCTGGATGCTTTTCTTTCAGTGTTACTCCCTACTACAGACAGTCAACTGCTTTCGAAAGAAGGAAAAGGAAAAGAACAAGACGGTGAGATGCATACGCCAGTTAGGGCATATTTAAAGTTTCGAGAACGTCTGGGATACATCCAAGTTAAATGTTGTCCAATCAGCTCCCAAAGCAAGATTTCCTTCACGTCAGCTGTCTGTGAGAAAACAACAAAACAGACACCGCAGAGTGCGTCGAGAAGAACGCCTTTAAACAGAGACAAGACACACGACGTCCGCGAGTACCCAAGGTAAGAAGCGCACGTCATTTTACAAAATCAGCGTCATTTTACAAAATTCATTCAAGCGTCATTTTACAAAATCAGGGTACTGCACCGTAGTCATCGCATTTAATATTCAGTGTGTCAGATTCAAAGATGTACCGTACCTGTCACGCACGTATCTAAACGAATGGTTTGCAATTTTTACATTTTGAAGAGCCATTTACTACAGGAACTCGAACCTAGCTTCTTTTCTTAAAAAAAAAAAAAAAAAAAAAAAAAAAAAAAAAAAAAAAAAAAAAAAAGCCGAAAACTTGAAGAAATAATCGAAGTAATCTTAGAAACCATAAGAGATTACATTTTACAAAATCAGGGTACTGCACCGTAGCCATCGCATTTAATATTCAGTGCGTCAGATTCAAAGATGTACCGTTCTTAAAATAAGAGAATAAACCTAATTTATTGGAAAAGGAGAGAGTAAAAGAAAGAAATCAAATACATGTACAAGAAAATGAAAATAATTAGTTGGAGAGGCGATGTTAAAGAAAAATGGAAAGACGACCACAGGAGGAAGAACGATGGAGATAGATGAGAAACGTGAACGAGACAGATACACGAGAGCGAGAGAGAAAAGAAGAGATTTTAACATAAAGGAAGAAGAGCAAGAGATCAAAATAAAAAGGGAAAAATCTAGGAAAAGAGAAGAAATGGATGTAAGAACGAGCTGGGAAAGGCCGACGACCATCTGCCATTGTATCCCGTGTGGCCGTCCGCAGCATATTGTCTCCGCGGTGGCCGGCGAGGCGGCAGGTCCCGCGAAAATCGTGGATCCGCGGAACTCATTGCTCAGCGTAGCGCAAAGCCGCAACCGTTGGTCGACGTCGTCGTCGTCGTCGTCGTCGTCGTCGCCGGCAGCGCGCCGGACCGTCCGCGCCCGCGGCTCCCGGGGCGACGAGCTTCATCACGGCTTCCGCCTTCCTGCGCCGGCCTCGCAGCTCTTCAATACTCAAGCCAGTCTGACGCCCACGTGCTCCCACCCGGAGAGGAGGCTCAGGGCATCAACTGATGGCACTGCAGGCCTCTAACCGGGGGACCTAGGCTGGAGTCTCGACGGTGGCAGGATTTCCGACAGTAGCTTGTCAGTTAGGTCGAATTTCGTCGCTGTCTGGAGGACAATACTAGCGGTCTGCTGCTCTGATCGGTAGTTTCCCGCGGTTTCTTCGTTCAACATCAGGCGAATGCCGGAGCAGTAGGGCCACAGACAACGGACCGTTGCGATCAATCCTCACTTCACATGCTGCGAGACCAGTCGGGAGCTTAGAGCTTGCCCTGCTGGGGCGGCGCCGCTGGCGGGAGAAAAGGCAGGCCGACGGGGACCAAGCAGGATGCCTATCTCGCCGCCCAGCGGGGAAGATCACCGCCGCCTCCCGCGATAGGCAGAGGCAGAGACGGCGGTTTAAAACCTCATCATTGCAACGACGAAACGTCTCCATCATTTTTCATCAATATATCAGTGCGAATTGTCAATAATGATCTTTCTATGGTACACTCAGTCAACCGTTTATATAAGACGCAATTTCACCATCACGGATATGCTGGAACGAGATTTGATTTTGTGTTTACTTCTCATAGATATTTTCTAAAAACGCAAGGAAGTAGCAATGCCGTAGATAGAACACATGATAAATTATATGCGTAAACAAAATATGCGATATGTTTATATGCCATTTACATCTTCAACAGCTAGTAAACATATTTTTTTAATGAACTTGTGTAGCACGTGCGTCACTTGTCTAGACGTATTTTCATTTGAAAGCTGTCTTATTTCTTACAGATAATTATGATTTTCAAACCATTTATACCGGTGTCCGGAATTCAAAAGCGATTAGAGAGATTGAAAACAAAATTACGAAGGCTAAAAAAAACTAGTTAACTGAATTGATTCAAAGAAATCTCGGAAAACGAAAGCAGTAGTCAGTAAATAATAAACTGAGATACACATAGTAAAGGCATTTGCTACATTTACGTAACTGCTTGTCGGCGAAAAGTTTGTTAGCGAGTTTCTATCTCATTCGCCCGTTGAAGTCTCCATGACTGTATCAGTCACCATGATTGAACCAGATTCTGCAGCTCAACTTAAATATATATTTTTTTACTACAAAAATCTTTTCTGTGCGAGAATAACAAAAAATTACCATATTAATTGCATTAACAGTTCGAGTATATAAAGTTTGTCGATAATAATTTGTATATTTTGTATGAGTACATCGCAGATTTCTAATGATATAAGAACATGTTTAATTTAGTTTTAACAGTTCACCTTTTTTAATAACTTTTTTGTATTCTTAATGAAACAATACTAAACATATTATAGCCAAATACAAACTCCCCAAAAAGTGAAAATGCACCAAAAAAATGGAGTACGTGTGTGGCATACAAAGAGTACGTCGCGCGAGAGAAACTGAGATCCTAGTGCGGTATGGGGGCGGGCGGACGTCCTGAAAGAAATTTCTCCCGAAAGCCCGTCCCGCCGGCGACATAACCGCGACGAGGGCCGGTAGCGCCGGTGGTCCGAAAGCGGGCCCGCTGCCGTCAGAGCTGGTCTTCCCTTCGGGCGCCTCGCCGAGCAGTCACCGCAAGCAGCGGCCATACTTCCAATTCAAGTATCATAAGTTTGTGTTTTTGCCAACGAGCGCAGTTTTACAATGCTCACACAAGCGAAATCAATCAGCATCCGGTAAAATAATCTATATTCCCCAGTCACTAAGCAAAATACTCAAGAGGGGGCACCGTGTTGAGTAATTTTTTCATGACCTTTAAAATAGCATTCCAATAGAAGTGCACGATTCCTAAGCAATACACGTGGGTGAAATGAGGTTAATGACTCTCACGGGCGACTCCAATGCCCGTCTGACTTCCGACACGACACGGTCTGACGCGCGGGGCTTCATTTTCGATGCAACAAGGGCGTGCAGAAATGCGGTAATGGTATAATTGGGAAAACAAATGCGATGTACCCAATGCGGAAAACGCTCGCGTCGCGTCGCGTGGCGTCGCTCGCCGGCGATCGGGGCAGGCGGCAGCGCTGCGCTGGCGGCGATGGCGCCCGGGAGCCACTGGCACGCGGCCAGAGGCACTTGCAGACCTGCGCAGGCGCACAAAACGCGCGTCTGATGATATCTCCGTCAGGTTGGACGGGCAGGGTAATTGTAATTAGTTCTCTTCGAAGGAAATCCTAATAAATTAATCATCTTCTGACGTCGCCTCGAAACGCCAGGCCTAACCGGGCAGTCTTGACCTATCTATCGTTCACGTGAAAGTTACATAAATATCGTCTGTAAATAAGCAAGAATGTACAAAACCTATTTAAAATGACTACAAACAGAATTATCATATTGAAAACTTAGAAAAAAAATTTAAAAATATTTTGTATACTGAATACACAGATTAAAAAAATTTAAAAATATTAAGGTGATAACTATCATCCAGCGGTCCCACTCAAGCACCTCAAAAAGCTACAACTTTTTAGCCACAAACTACAACACGCCTAACACTAGCTAAAGAAGTACTGGCATTAAGCCTTCAATAAATATACTATTTATATTAATATACACACACAAAATCTCTGCATCAACAGGTCATAGCAAGGTCGATTACAATCTCGTATTTTCAATGATCTGTTTGCTCTTTCACCTACTTTCCGTCTTCAGTCACTTGGGATGCTTATAATTTTTAAATCTTTCTTTTCAGGTCATATGCTATGCCTTGCTGACATGGCTCACAGCATCAATAGACGTCACTGAAGTACCTCTGATCGGGAGGTTCGGCTCCCGACGGTTGGCAGGACTTTATCGACAGCTCTATCCGCTGTCTGGAGGAAAATTGAAGCGACAGCTGCTCTGAACGGTAGTTTCCGTGATTTTTCCAATCGTACACCACACGATTGTCGGAGACGTACACTAACAAACTTTCCAAGGCCCTCACAATCTTTCTTTCCTCTAGCTTGTTCCATCCTCACCCCTTATTTAGGCGCACTACAATACCCCACATGCCGGGAGACCACTCGATAGCATAGAGCTTCCCTGTGTCGGGCGGTGCCACCCTGGTGGGAGACACCTCGACGAGAAAGACTACAAGACGTCGAGTAGTTAGGTGCCGCATCTTACCATCCAGCGGAGGAAGAACACCGCCCCATCGCGTGATAAAACATACACAACACTTACGGAACTAATAACTATGGCGATCAACGCACTCAAGAACGTCCTAGAATTATAGCATGTCATAAGAATGTTTTTCCCTAAATTGAACTTCCTAGAAGCTCTTCAATTACAAGCCATCGTGAAAAGTCTGCACAAGAAGCCGACCGAACATCGGATGCGGCTTCCAAGACGGGCAGGGAGCGGAAGGGCAGTGGGCACACCCAGGGTGCAACGGCGACCGCCCACGTTACTAGTGCGGAAGAGGGTAAGCCCGCGATGGACTCCACTCACTCAAAACCGGGCCGAGTCATGGGCGATAAGTAACTTCCATCCTCTCTTTAATTCCTATGTCTTCTAAATTTATTTTATTTGTATATATTATTTTTACTTACACGCAACACTAGGTTATGAACAAAGATGGCTAGCTGTTGGTCGATCAGGGATGACGTAATGATGACGTGGATTCAACAAATACAGTTCGTCATACATCCATAAGAAATCATTAGAAATGTTGTTGCAAAATCTCACTCACGGAAGCTCTTATACCATAAGCCATCATCTGCATCTCGCTAATTGTACGAGTAGGTTAAGAAACAAAATAAATTACATCAATATTAAGAGAAATAAAAAAAATATTTTCTCCAAAATACACACCGGCAGTGGTAGCTCAGAGCACGAGCTGTTACCACTACAGCGTACCTGAGCGTAAGGTCCTAGGGTTTGCACCCAACCGGCAGCGCATTTTCGACAATAGCTATAAATCCAGATCGAATTCAGTCGCAATCTGATGGATAATTCTAGCGACCGACAGTTTCCGGTGTTTTTTTTCAAACAATACCAGGCGATCGCCGGAGCAGTATCTCAGAAACGGGACACAAACCGCAGATTATCTTCTCTTCCTCGTCCTTATCCCTTCCATTATCCCGTTACACTTCTCTTTACAAATACTATCCCGCTTCAAATTCCGTAAAAACGTCTTTCTTTCTTTCTTTCTCCCTCTTTCAGAAATCCTTTGGTCTATTTCATTTCAGGCAAACAATATAAAACTAATTATGTCTGGAAAAATTTCCGTGTCAGTACATACGTTCGGACGTCCAATCTTTTATGAACTACAAATGAATCCCACGACATATTACTCTTCAGAGACAAATCTTAATATCAGAAGTTCTAAATTATCAGAAATAATATGTAAGTACCAAGCGAAACGTTTTTATATTTGGATGCAAGGAAATCGTATAAGAAGATTTGTATAAACATTGATACAGGACGCACCAGGCAACGTTTTTTAAATCCACCACAGCACAGAAATTTGACGCATTTGTGGACACAACGTGGTAAAGTATGAAAACTTTTTCCGCAAATATTAATTTCAAAGGTATAGACGTAAATAAATAAACAACTTCCCTTAAGAGATTCTAAGTTGTAAATAAAAGACTAGGGTACTGTGAATGCTATTGATATTTATGTAAACGTTGATCGTCGAGCTTCAGATGTAGCTGTTTGCCCCAGCAGCACAGTAGGTGGAAACCATCCAACGAGTGCCAATATACAATATATTTGCTACTAGGCTTAGGAAACAAGTTAACCCGTCTAAAAAGGGGAGAAGCGCCTGTTTTTACAATCATTAACCAGTCATTGCTAGTCATGCGCGTCAAAAATCATGCAGAGGTCCCACGAAAAAACAAACTCCGAAGTCAGAAACCACGGAGGAGAAGTGACGTAAGCAGTAAGAAAAAGTCTCAGACTAGTGAGTGAAATGTGCGTTTCGAGTAGAATTCCCTGCATTACAAACGACAAGAAAGGGATGTTTGAAAGTTAGTGTTTTGCGTCAAAAGTCCTTCGCTTCCCTTCGCGGTATCAAAGAATAGCACACAGCTCCAAATACAAAAGTAGTCACTTGATTAAATCTATATACGATTGTATTCATACAAATCATAATTGAACTTGAGGCAATACTGAAAAACCTCTTGCTTTCTGTCTTTCTAGCTCCATAAAATTGAAGGTTTTTCTCCATTTTATAGCTAAATTTGCTAAATGATTGCTATTTACGGGCACGCAAACTGCCATAGCCATTAGTCCTGTAAGTGTAGTAACTGTTTAATGCCAGAAGGTGGATGTGTGGTGTATTGTAAAATCCAGAGCCGACATACTTGTAGATTTAATGAAGTGACTACTTTCATCTCTACTCTTCTGAGCAGAGTTCAACCAATCATTTTTAACGTATTTTTTACCACATTTCCTGTATAATTACTACGGAGCTCAAAGAAGATTGTTTCCTAATTTCACGTCACCTTTCATTTTATATTTCTTCCACAATAAATATATACCTCAATAAATTTACACTTAAGTACACATATGTACGTACGCCTCTAAGCTACTGCCTTTTTCTCTCTTTCTGTCTCTTTTTCTCTCTGATGGCGCTACATCACAGGTATAACACTTGTCGTATCTGACCTTGTCCAAATCCCCAGAACTAACACGGACGCTAAAATCTACCTCCAACGAATTTGACCGGACCTTCCGACACCAGGAATCTTCAGTCGCAAACTCCCAACTATATTCGAGTACGCTATGGAACCCGATTTAATTTAACAAGTTTTTTTCTGAGTAACCATCAACGCCCCTAACAGAATTACCAGGATTTTCTCTTTGGGGGTCTGTGCTAATTCGCCCACCCAACATCCGGGCTCGGTTGTAGGCGTGCTCTACCACGCGTATCGCGGAGTCAGTGCGTATAACAGGCCACTTAGTTCCGACTCGGACCGACCAATTACAGGGTGAGTGCAAAAGAATTTTGTAGTCCGACGAAACGCGTTAAACCTTCCGACATGAAAAAGTGTACGCCGAAGCAAAACGACCGTAATTTCTTCATTAGTGGCGGTGTTACGGTGCTATTAGACAAACTGTGCCAAACGCTCGTCGTAATTGAGAATTATGACTATCAGCTGTAATGGACTTTCTTCGGCGCTTCAGCACAAGTCAAAATCAAGAACGAAATGATAACGAAACGGCATGCAAGCTACGTTCTGTGTATGTACACATACAAGCAAATATTGTGTAATGAGAATGTGCTACCTCCATTGCTCAGAAACAACGTGTACATGTAATAAATATATTGATACTGATATATTATATTCAAAGACACGATATTTTTATAACTAAGAATACTCTAGGTAAATTAAGAAATTAAAGGGGCACCCCCGATATAAACTACTTTAATAGAAATTCTTCGACACTTATTAAGTCATATAAATGAACGTAGAAAGAATAGATGACATCGTACGCATGGTCACGGATAGATAACGACTATACTTGCTTACTTGGTCACTTTGATCTGTAGCGTTCAGTTTGATTTTCCATACGAGATATAGCGGTTATCGTATCCGAAAAGGAATTCTTTAAAACGTATTTTGATTGAAGATTTATCAAAAAATATACACTAGTGGAAATAACTTCAGAAAAATTCTCAGAGTGGTAGCTCACAATCGCGCATGCAATGATTACAAATATCGGAAACTAGGCTTGAAAATATGTTTTTCATCACAGAAGAAAGTACGAAATATAAGACAAAATTAAATTTTACTTGATGGCATGGTTTTAACTGGAACAAGACCAGTAGTCAGTAACCTCATTCCTTCGCATCTGTCTCTCACGCGCTTCTCAGTGACTTCGCAAAAAGGGAACATAACTAGCATGACGCAGCGATCAAAAGAACAGGCGGTGTGAGTTGCACTACAGCAGTCGCGTAGAAGTCCGGTAAGCAGAGAATTCTTGGCTCACGAAGCGAGTACACGCATTTTTATACAAAAAGAATGTCCAAAAAAATTACACACAAACCACAAGAAACCAATCTCTAAAAAGATTCATTTGGTTGACAAAAAGAAAACTAAAGACACTTTTAACTGAATTTATCTTCTGAAATAAACAAATTACTTGTTTTAAATTTTAAACAAAATACTTAATTGTAAATAAAGCGTAATTATACAATTGAAATTCTACATGTGGAATTCTCTAATGCAAGACTGAGACGATAATTCATTGATAGGAGATTACGGACATTACGGACAATGTGCAATGCCGTAGGAAATTATTCCAAAGAGTCCTCAACTATTATATTTCATCGAAAGAATGTCGATATCAAAATTATATTATAAGCATTCATTACCAAAGCCATTGATTTTGACGATTTTCTCAGTAGAACAACTAACAAAAAATGAGCAGGTAGAACATTCATAATATAATGTGAGCGTTATCTTTTCTTTGCATTTAGTTAATTTACAAGTAGATATTATGTTCAAGGAATTACAGATATCTGCGCTCAAAAAATGCATTTTTCAAAAACCAAGTTTAAACATTATTTATACATTTACCTGCACATACGAGAAAATGTCATATCGATAATTGCATTTATTTCCAAATTATGGAAATTGCGAAGGATAACCTTTACTTCTGCTCCAGTAAAATCCATTCAGTTCTCACCGTCCACGTTCCATTTAAACTCAGTATTCTCAAAACGTATATTGGCAAACTTGGTTTTCAATATAACTTTTAGCTAATGAATTTGTTTCTAGTTTTCAGGAAATAATATGTGCGTCAATACGTGAACCAAACAGAAATGTTTAGCTGATTTCTTGTTGTTGCTACTTTATTTTAAGAAACGAGTAATGTATGATAATCGATAAATTAATACGATAAAAGAGCTTAGATTGTAATGGATTAATTATAAATTCTATCCCTGGTTCATTTTGTACCGTCAACCTAGCTCTACAACTCACAACACTCACTACACAACACGAAAAAAATTCACAAGTGTTTTTATTAATTAAATATTAAATACTAATATTTTTGCAGGTGAATAGTTCAAACAAAACAATTTGGATATTTGCATTATTTTTTCATATAAAATATTGTTGGCATTAATAAAAAGTCAGCTAAAAAGACAAACAAACGTTAGGATAAAAAATCCTTTTATTCTGAAAGATATGACACTTTAGAATCATCAAAACTACGTAGATGACAATATTCGTGAATTAGCACTGAAAAATAATACATGAAAAGCACAACTGAATATGTATTGATGGACTCCTATTATAGGAGTTATTTTTACTATTTCACCTCTTCGTAAAAAACTAATTATTGTTACTAGACGTTGCGTTTAATTGGAAAACATTACATTTCTAAAGAAATTATTAGATGCATAATCTTATACGCATAACTATTGAGAGAAAATTGTGATTTCTCAGATAATTGTACATAGATGTAAATATCCAGACTATTAAATTTCAAATTCCATTGATCTTCAACAGCCACATTAGCACAAATAAATTCCAAGGGATATCTCGGTCGTGGCGTTTTCTCTTTGTTTTCACAAATCTAGTTCTTGCCCTTAGGACATCATGAAATTGAACATTATTAAATCGTCTACTAAGTTTCTTATACGATTATTCAGAACATTGTATATTAAAAACGGAACCTGTAATATAAAAGAAGTCGATCTTCGTATTAACATAAAATTCACTTTAGGGTCAACTAAAGTACAAGCAGTGCTAGGCTTGGCGTGAGCGCGCCTGTCAGCTGGCCCAGTCGGGGCCCGACCCCAGGCCTCGGTTCCGGCTGCGTCCCGGCGCAACCTTGAACGGCCATGACCCCGCGCCCCCGTCGCCGCTCGGAAGCAGCACACCTACAGCGGCGGGCAGGGCCGGGCCGGGTCCTTCTCGCGGCTGACATTACGGCCAGCGGGCGCGCGCAACTTGCACCGCGCGACGCGACGCGACGCGACGCGACGCCGAGACGGCCGCGGCGGCGGCAGTGGTTGTGGTGTTTGTTGAAGGTGGCTGTGGTGGTGGCGGTGGCGGGAGCGGATGCGGAATCGCCTGCACATGGCGCCGCGCCAGCCACCGCGTATCCGGACGCGGCAAGTGGGACGCTGGGTCGCAGTTGGGGGCAAGTCTCTTCATTTGTACTTCTCGACAGGAAAAAAGAAACTGCAGTTCTTCGTGCGTCAGTATCATCTCGGGGAACGAAGAGAACAGGGCAGCTCTAGCTATACACAGTACGAATTTTAATTCTAAACAACGTTTCTGCACTGTAATAAAGATCATATCGTATATCAAGATACATGAATATCGGTTTATCATACTTTTATCGTGGTAAGTTTATCATACATTTTATTTTAAGCGTATTACGAGTGACTTTTTCATAATGATCGCTTTGCAATGCTCATCAAACATGGTCAATCAATTTGACAAAAAGTAATTCCACTCTTCAAATTAAGAAGGGTCCTAAACATAAGTAGCGTTTCTTTCTAAGTAGAATATTTTTATTTCTAACGCACAGTTTGCAGTCCCATGGACTCAATATTGTAACTCCCAAGACGAGTCGGTCAACATGACCACTTCGTATAGCCAAAGTATATTGTTGGAACCTTATTTCAGGAACGGTCTACAGGGTCTTCGAAATTAAACACTATGCCCAATTATAAATAATAATCGCTTAGGTGCTATGTTCTTGAAATATTTCAACAAAATGTTTCTCAACACCATCCAATGCTCACTGTGTTAAGTCAGCTCATGCAATTAGCTCCTTAACATTAGGACCGAGTGCAACCCGGCAGCCTCGCCGAATGGCGCGACGCGCCCCAACGAGCCGGCAGAGGCGACAGCCGCCTTCCGGTCGCGTCTTGGAGCGGAACTCGTGCGACAGCGCGCAGCCACGTTCGAGCCCGCGAATCCGATTCGGTCCAGTCGGATGTTTTTAGGGGCTTCTCCGAACGCGAGCGAACGTGATTTGCGGGACGGTAAGAACCGTAGGGCCCGGGGCTTCCGCTCGCCGCTCCCCGGGCGGCGCGGGCGTGTCACCGAGCTCATGCCACGAACGCTAATCGGAACTTGCCACAGGAAAACTTTGTACTTCACCAGTGTGCATTTTCGGAGGAAACAAAAATACGATTGGATATTTGTTGCGTGCAGAGAAAATATGAATCATTTATTTGTTACTGAATTACAATCGTTATAAGTGTTAGTGAGTTTCTCCCGACAATATAATTCAAACAATCTATAATAGAAGAGTACAGAATAAATTATCATGTTTTTCAAAGAAGTTACCTCAAAATATCTTATTATATATTTATATTCAAGTCACTGAATTTGCAACATTTTGCCATGTTCCCAAACACCATGAGATTAAATATCATGCAGAGTAGTTTTGCGCGGTTTATCCGATCAACACTAGGCGACTATGCCAGCAGTTCCCTAGCAAACGGGCCCTTCCATTCACATGCACAACAGACAAGACGTGTCGGGAGCTTGGAGCTTGTCCCGGGTAGCGCGGAGTGGGAGAAGTCTGATTGGGGAAAGCACCGCTAGCCGGATCGCGCCATCCAGCGAGGGAATATCACCCCCAAATAAACACATGCACTACACTTACGAGTCCAATGATCACCAATCAATCAATCGTGTATTCATTAATTTTTAATTAAATATTTCCCGAATGCGTATATTAATTTTCAGACTCTTTAATATCTCTACTCCTTACGAACGTCTTACAAACTGAAATACTTTAATTAGCTGTCCAAGGGCACTGGACGCCTTGGAGGAAGGAGTGCGCGCGAGTAAGCCACCGCCGCCGCGCCCGGGTGGCTCCACCGCAGCGGCCGCCGGTAGCCAGCACGTCCGCTGGCGGTGGCCCAACGTGTAACGAGCCCCGCGGGGGATTTTCTTAGAGGCCGCAAAACGGACGAATTCCTCGGCGCGCCGACTAAGAAAACACCACCCTTTCGGGCCGCCACGCACTGCACACCCTAACAGAATGGAGAGCGTCGTCGGTTCTCTACATTTTCTCACAGCATTGGGGTTTTGTCGAAACTTTATGGACTATCTCAGGTCTGTTATTACGCATATACACGTCAGTGGCCGAATGCATACATAGGGGCACAGTTTAGTTCACAAAATATACCTTTGCATTCAGCAATACTTTAAAATACTCAGAATACCTAACTTTCGGAAATGCTTTACATCAAATTAGCAAGAAACAAGGAAGCAATTCAAATGGAATTACAATTCAACGAGTCCTTTATGGTTAATTAACCAGAAAGATAAGCAAGTACGAATTTTCCTCGGAGATAGTCCTTTTCGTTCTTTCGCTAACAATGGTCTTTCAAAGTAATAGAACAATACCCGAGAATCATTACGATCTCGCCCACACATAAAGAATCGTGTCATTCGAAAAACTGTTGAATTACGTAAAAAATGAGGCAGTAACAATCGAATAAAGCGAAGCAATCCGCGTGAGATCACAGAAAATTCGCGTTGTCCAGATGCACAATTGAAAGGTTGTTTTTGCACGCAACCTCCGTCTCCGGGCACTAATCCATTTCCCGGAGGCCGCCGTTTTCAAAGCTTAATTTCAATGCGCGACCATTTTACACCGTCTTGCGGCTAACGGCCCCCATGGCGGCAACTGCAGCGGTCACAAAAGGCCAACCTGCGCCAAAAAAAACATTGATGACGAAACCGAGTGTTTCGCTAGAAATGCGAGGCACCCGCGACCCAAGCAACCAGAGACCGATACTTCACATTCCAGCCTGAAAAAAGGAAGGAAAGAAAGAAAGAAAGAAAGAAAGAAAGAAAGAAAGAAAGAAAGAAAGAAAGAAAGAAAGAAAAAGAAGCCTCCGGAAGCTCCCGAAGTGTCGCTCGTGTGGCGACTGTGGTGACGGAAGTAGACGAGCAGTCGTACACGAAGGAATTGTAAAGGATACCGAGGAAAACGGCTTTGTTGCCGTATCAGTTGCTGACGCGTTTACCAACGCGAGTGAATTCACAATCCAATGTTCACCAACCAGATGAAGTCAACTGACAGAAAAGAAGTAAGCTGATACGTTGGATATTTGATTGAAATTAACTGCAAGCATTGCACTCTAAATAATTTCTCGTATTTCTACAAAATATACAAACGCTAATACCAACTGTTACAGTATTTGCAGCACATTATCAGATAATCAAGGAGAACTTAACAGAAGCTTGCCTTGCTTACATAAAAGTAAGCTTCTAATTTTTAATAGTTAAACCATAATCAGCCAATAAATCTATTTAAATTAAAAGAAGTGTATAAATTAAACTGAGCTGATTAATTGTTTGAACATACAATGAATCGTCTTAGCAATGCACAAAAATAAGGTTATAAATATATTGCCTTTTGTCAGTTAAACATTATATCTGGAACACAATAGAAACGTTTGGACGAAATTAAGTCTGTTAAAACTATTACATCTTCACAAATTTAACATTTGAGCACCGCGATACCGCATTCATATTCTATAGATATTTTGGTCAAATTTTCTCGTGCACGATCACTCTCTGCACTAACTGTACACAATGAGAGAACGTTCTGAATTAAAATTTTAATTAACTTAATGTTTTCTGAAGGCGAAGGACGAAAAAGTGAGGCAAATTTAACGACACAAAGCCAGGGAAAGGTCACTCCTTTTGGACTAGTAAGTAATGACAGAAAAGGCGACAAAGACATGTTGCTCACCCAAGCGAAAACGGACACAGTACTAACGATAAGCCACCAGGTGCGCTTCGCAGAAACGCCACGCTGCATTTGCAAACCGCTCAACGGAAAAACTGCCTCGATGTTCCTCGTTCCGAAGTAGTCAAGCTCTTATTAGTTCGAAGTAGCAGCAGTAAGAAGTGGGAGTTGGATTCGTGTTGTTTGCTAGAGGCGCTGCGAGGAAGGAATTGCAGCAGTCGCCGAGGGTTCTTCACGATCAAATCGCGAAGGGCACGACGAGAGTACAGCGAAGCAGCAAATAAAGGAAAGATCTCCCAGTGAATTCTGAGAGTGCTGGTTAGTAGTCTTCACAAGGATGCCATAAAACAGTGTAGAAACAAAATCAAGATGTGCATAATTTCGCTGAAGTACAGTAACTCCACAAATATAGAACTGGAATGTCTTTTTACACATTCTAGGCTTTCTGCTTCATTTTTACTTCTATCTATAAATAAAAATTATTAAAACGGCTAAATATTGGATATCAATCAATAATGACAACATTTTATATAAAATAGCATCAATTTTAGAGAACCACCTATAAACATGCCAACGATTAAATCGGTCAACCTTTTCATTTTAAGGGGAAGAGCAAATTGTGCCTGCAACTGACAGCGGATAACGAAGTGACTGACGCTCTTTGGAAAGTTTTCTTTTCGTATTCCTTGACTTGGATCCCATCATTTGCAAGGGTAGAGTGGAAATGATTAATGAAATAATGAAACTTATCTATGGAGATGTCCCTAGGAGAGAAATATTCCTACTTTTCCAACAGGGAACATCAATTCCTCTACATGGCACCGATCCTCGGTTTCCCCACACCAATTCACACTTTGCGAACTGTTATTCCTTTCATTCCCAACATGGTTTCTTTTCCGTACTCAAAAGGATCCACGACGAATTCGGATGGGAAGGAAGATAAAGCTTTTTTACCTGAATATTTTTCCCAAGGTGCAATCTCAAATGTTGAACGCATGTTACAGCTTTGCGATTAATCCTCAGCAAGTGATAGTTCATCATTGCTCCAAGACAAGGTTATGCAATGTTTGAGAGAAGAGTATATTGAAGTGTAAGAAACACGGCGGAAGACAAATTCCACCCATGAAGGACTATTGTCGAAGAAGCGGCAGGAAAAATACCTCCTCGTGGGCACATCGTCTTTGACGAAATCTCCTCCGAGGAGCTCCGGGAATAGGTAGCGTCAGCAAACACTCCTCACGGTCTAGCTAGCAGGGCTTCACGTCCACGTGGGCTGCGCATTTGCGAATCCCTCCTGAAATATGCTCACGACCCATACTAGTACTTGATGCATCTAACTTTCTCACGAGTCAGTTCAGCACAGTTGCTCTTCCTCTGAAAGAGAAGGGAGATTTCCACGAACACTACACATAGATCCACATATGCGCAGCACATTTCGAATGCACAAAACCATTTTGTATTATTTAATGCATTGCATTACTTAATTTACTCTCACTATTATTAGCTTTGATCTGTGTTAACTGATGGGCTGAACGAGACATTTCTATGTATCCTATTTGAATGATGGTCGGAAGTCTGACTAAAATACAGCACATTAAAAGATTTTCGGTCTATAAATAAACACTTTATGATATTCAATAATAATAATAATAATAATAATTATTATTATTATTATTATTATTATTATGATATATAAAATTAACATATAAAAAAATATGCGCATTCTTACAAGTCCGAACGGAAACTGACAACCTCTGAATAAACACTTCAAATCTCCAGATCAGAACCAATAATTAAAAATTATCGAACTGAACGTTGATTCAAAAAAGAGAACTAAGTTAAAGAATCCGTTATGAAGTTAGGTCAAATTTTTAATATAAAGGAAAATATGGACACTTCAATATAATTTGTGAAGGAAAAAAACAAACAAACTGAGGCTCCTTTTGGGAACAAAGTGATTCAATTATTGTCGAAACACTTCTCACTGAAACAATCCTCGTGGTGCTTTTAAATTTATCGGCGCAAATTATAGAGGACCTCTTAATTCTCCCCACAACCTTTGCTCGTGGGCGGCAGGTTTCAACACAGGGAAGTCAGAGAGAACTACAAAGCCGGGTCGCCGGAAGCCCCACACAGCAACGACATCTGAAGACCCAAGAAGCCGGTCAGCGCACAACGTTTGGAACAAGCCCGGCCCACCCACACCTCTCACCGCTTCCTGGGGGGCGGGGCGTCGGGCCCTTAAGTAAATTAATTAACGAGACAGAGCACACAATGCGCGGTAATTGAGAGGAGGGTTGGTGCCCGGCCCCGTTTTGGGAGAAATGGTGGAGGAGCCCTCGCGCCGGGGGATTAGCATACAAAGCGACCTCTGGGGGACAACGCCGCGCCACAGGGCTCCTCTCAATAATCGGACGGCACGGTTACCTTGTTCTCAGAGCGGCTCGTTACCGGCCGCCTTCCACTTATTAGCGCGACTGATGCCCGAAGCGAGTTGCGGCGCGCCGTTTGCGGACGGCGAGAAAGTCCCACAGTCATGTTCATTGTCGTAGGACGAGGGGATGCGACTGTGCTGTTCAGTGCTACTGCAACTAAAGCATTGTTGAAAACCGTGTGGTACACTACAAGAGGAAAAGTAGTGGCTAATAAGTATACCTTATTAGCCAATAGAAACTAAATGGAATGTGAAGAAGAATGCTCTATAAAAATAAAAATCATTTTTGAAAAAAAATAAAATAAAATAAAATTATTACCTGTATAAACAAGAGTAACAAAAATTATTGCACATTTCTGCTGATCAACCTTCTGACAAACGTCTTTGATATTTACACACACTTAATAAAACACAGAGTCAAAATGTAACAATATTTTTGTCATTTACACACTGAGATGTTAGTATTCACAAGACGTTTACGGCTTTTAAGTAAAACGAACAAAATTATACTTTACCTTCCGATAATATAAAAGAAAGTCTCAATCATTTTCTATGCGACCTTTAGATGATGGATATGTAACGACAAAAACCCGAATCTATTTAATTATCGAATTAGCCGGTTAATGAAATTCAAAATTATCTTTTTTCGGTTTTTTCAAAAATATTAGAGAGACTTTTTTACGTACGAATGGAAACATTTCTTAGTAAACACGATGCATTTTCAGATTGCCAACATGGGTTTCGAAAATCAAAATCTACGGAAACAGCCATATTTTCTTTTCTTAAAGATGTCGCCTCATCCGTGAATCAAAACGAAGCACCTATTCGAATATTTTTAGATCTTTCATAAGCGTTTGACGTCATTGATCATAACATTTTACTCTCAAAATTACCTTTGTATGGAATTCATGGTGTTGCTCTAGATTGGCAATGTTTGAACCTTACACAACGATCTCAGAGATCAGAAATACCTTACTGGAATTATGAAACACTATGTACACACCTTTCTGATTCTTTGCCAATTGCATGTGGAGTTCCGCAGGGATCGATTTTAGGCCCTACTCTCTTCCTACTATACGTAAACGATATACCTCGACGATTAGTAGCGAAAGGACAGTTTTCTTTGCGGACGATACGAATATTCTTTGCAATAAAGAAACAGTAAATAGTACAATATCAGATATTTCAAATTGGTTTCGTAATAACAAATTAATAGTAAATGAAAAGAAAACTGTTTCAATGCAGTTCTTCATTTCAAATAAACAACTCGGCCCTTCACTGAAAATGAACGTAGTGCCATTGACTGGTGTTAAGATAACAAAATTTTTAGGTCTTTCAATTCAGTCAAACCGTAAATGGAACGTCCATTTAAATGAATTGAACACTAAATTAAGTTCTTTATGCTACGCTTTCAGAATTCTTTCAATTTTAGTCAGCCTCCACACTGCTAGTTATGTATATTTCGCGAATGTTTATTCCCGCCTGAGATATGGCATAATATTCTGGGGAAATACATTTTATAGCTCCCAGACTTTTAGATTACAAAAACGAGTTGTACGAATAATAAGCAAATCCCACCCACATGATTCATGTAAGCCTCTCTTTATTAATTTAGGTATTTTACCATTACATTGTCTCTTCATACATGAATCAGTGGTTTTTGTCAAAAATGACTTAAGGGCGGGAATATATTTTCAGCAAACACCGTTGTCTATAACTACAACACTCGACGTAGTTATCAGGTAACAGTATCAACAGCTCACTACAAAAAATTCACCTATAATACATGTACATTAATTTACAACACCTTGACACATGGCATTAAACGATTAACTTCGATACAAATGTTTAAGTCTCAGGTAAAATATTTTCTGCTGCGCAACAGTTTCTATACAATTAGAGACTATATCGAGCATCCAATAGGAAAGTAATATTAATTTTAACAATGACATTTAATGTATTATATATCATTTGGATTGTATAATTGTAAAGAACCTGAAACAAGTATTGTACTTCAGCTTCTGGGTCAATGACCCCCAACTCGATCAGGTTTTCGTCCAGTTTTCCTGATCCTTGAGCAAATGCTGAGATTGCCCCTTGTTTTGCATCTGGATATAAATGTAACTTCAAATTAACTTCTTCCCATAGCACACAGTTTTTTACGTAAATAGATAATTAAAAAAAATAAATGTTCAAACTAACACAAAGTACTTTTGTGTAAAAATACCTCCTCAAACACGAGTCCTCACACTTAGCAAATTATATTACTTTAGTCACCGCCACATGGTTAATGCTAACATTAACCGAATGAATTCCAAAATGATCCGTACGTCGACATTAAAAATATATCCACACTGTCTGGCAGATGTTCAAATTAATCGGGTAATTAAAAGATTAGCCATATCTCGTACTTAAGCTGAAACAGATATATTTCACAATTGTAAGGAGGCAATTGTTAAGGAATTATTTTACTGAATATTATGAATACGTGACGAAGAAGTTTTTGCTGCTTATTACACCTTTGTATCTGAAAGTTTCCAATTTCTAATGTTCAGTATAGAAAATGCAGACCCGAATTTTTTAAGAGGAAATAAAAGGCAAGTGTAATGGAAACTCAGAAAGCGTGTATGATACGACCTCAAACATTAACAATTACCGGGAAAGAGGATCTTGCAACTCTCTTAGATGAATTCCTATTTTAGAGTGAAAGTGCACAAATATCATGTACAAATGAAAACAATGCAAATGTGATTTAATACTTCCTGACCTGAAAGCCAATTCACAATGGTGAATGGATCCAACTAGAACCTCGACGCCACCCTGATGCTTTCCGAAAACACGGATTCATGACTACTCAGCATTCCCAATTTCCGAACAAAGACGACGACTAGCTAACAAGGAACGTTTAGGTGTCAAGGCGACTGACAAATCACTTGAGAAATTTCTCCTGGCTCGAGCCGGCGAGCACCTAAGTGGACCGCTGACTTGAAAGCGATACTACCTCGATTCCTCCGAGAATCCAGCCCGGCGCTTGGTGGCGCGGGGGCGGGCGACAGTGGAACCGAGCGGCGACTGCAGCGCTGCGGCGCGTAATGGAAAGAGGCCGTGCGCGCACCCGGCCACTCGCCAAAGGAGACGCGCGGGGGCGGGGGCGGCGGCGGTGCCGCGAGAGGAACGCACACACGACACCGTCCTTGACGCAGCAGCTGGGAGGGCGGGAGAGAAAAGTTCTTCTGCGGGTGATGCACCCTGACAGTTCCCTATCACTGTGTGTGTTCATACGTCACTGGTGCTATGAATAAGGTTTCTCGTATTATCATTGCGTAATTTTCGTTCTCTCTGCATTAACATTGAATGATTAGTTTCTGAAGTCTTGACTCATCATTCTCTCACACTAGCTACTAGCTTTTATGAGGAGCTCTTAGCTTCTAGCTACACACTAAAGCTTCTCTCATACTATCTAAAAACGCACGTCCAACGCGAGTATTGTCCTGGGACAATCCATTTACGAATCTCCGTTTCCCTGCATATTTCCCCGCCCTTTCCATGTTATTTTAAAACGTAAACATGCCTTAGACACGTGTTGCTGACAGGATATTATTCTATGGCTTAAGAGACGTGTCATATGTTAAGACCAATGAATATACTAAACGTAATCAGGACTTAAACATTGAAACCCAATAAAAAATGAAAATTCACTTTTAAATTTATGTTCTAGATATATAAATATACACACTCATAAATTTATTAATTAATGCAGTGTTTTTAATACTTTATGAAGAAAATATTTTATTACTGGTCAGATCTCTTGTGTGTGTGACTGACCTGGATTTGGATTAATGAATAATTAATTTTACGTTATTTTCAGAACTATACTAAACTGAGTTAAAGTGCCCGGGCAATATACATATTATTCTTCAATACTTGACAGCAGCTCCAAGAGCATTTGAGAATATGTTTACGTGTCAATATCCTCTTATAATAGGATGAAAAGCTCTAAGCAGCATGCAAAGATTGAATTTCAATTTTAAAAAGTCCAACTTACATACATTACATGGCACCAGCGCTGCAAACAATATATTTGGTTCAGTACTCACCTGAAAGCAAAAAAGGAACATACACAATACTTTTACAATAAATAAAAATACATTAAGTAAAAATATACAATAATTACCTCCTCAGACGACAATTACACATTATAATAAACGTGAAATTCCAGTACCAAATAATTTTCTTGTTAGAAGTCAAAGTAGCAATTAGCTTTGAATTCTCTAAACGGTTCACAGCAATCTAGTGAGAGAGTGGTGTGTCATTTTCTTTTGATTGAAATGAAAATAATCCCATGGATTTCCTTCTATTTTTTGTAACAAAAAATAAACAAAACCTTTCTTCATTGCTTCTCTTTGAAAAATGAAAAAAAAAAAAAAACGTGATGGAAAAATGTTTGTTTCCTTTAAATTTACTTGTTTCAGAATGCCTTTCCATAATGTATAGTTCTATTTAAAATAGAAAACAAGTCTTCAATAAAATGAGATTCTTTGCACAATATTAAGTGATTAGAAGTCTTTGTTTTGTCGAAATAATGAGTACATACTACAAAACAAAATGTAAATCGAGCATTACGCTCACTATCAGATTTAGATGCAACCAACTTTAGATGCAAATTACAGCTTGCAGAGTTCATTATCTTCGTGCGATTTCCTCGGCAGTGCTAACTTATAACAACTGATTGTTTTTGAGATCATTAAAATTAATACGAAGTAATGAAAACCCGCCGATACGGGAGAGCTATTTCGAACTCAAGAACAAATCTGCTTGACTGAGTCTCATCCATAATCTGAAAGTGCTTTCCATAAAATCGCAGAGTGTGTCGTTTCTAAGAAGTAGAATGGAACAGCACGACACAAGTCACGTTAGTGCTACCCGGAAGTGGACAAAAGAATTCGAGCAATGATCTGCTTGACAAACAACATAAGAAGCAGTTTCTGGTAAAAGTAATTTAAGTAAGACAATCTTCTAACATCATGTGTAGTACTATTCGAGACATTTCTGGATTATTACTCACAATTTTGTTATTAGTTTATAGATTCCAATCTAATTTACCAGTATATTTTATAGTTATTCAAGAGACTTGAAATGTTACTAGATGTATGAAATATCCAAACAAGGACGGAATACTTTCTTAAATTATTATCAGAACTCTTAACTGTTTAGAATGTAAGTCTATGTATTAAAATCGATAATATTAGAACATCGTATACTCAAATTATTTCTAAGTTGTTAAAATAACGGTCTTCAAATATACTGAATGTAATAAAGAACAAATAATATTAGAATTTGAAACTTTTGAAATTTTATGGTGCGATTAATTTTTATGATATTAAAATTATATAAAACATTAAAAAAGAAAATGAATATAATTTTAGTCAGTGGAACGGACTTTGGTAACGCTTGGACACAATCATCGTTAAAAGAATATATGCACACACGTCAAGAATACTTTAATTTGGCGTTTTATCACATTAACGTGCAAAAGAGATAAAACAGAACCTAACTATCATGTTGGCTTCTATTTGCATCACGAAACATTGAACTTTCTTATTTGTAAACCATGAGGCTTATGAATCACAATACACTCGTTTCCGAGAGAAAACTGATGCATCATTCCTGCCCAATATTATTCTCATGATTTATTTGTATTAAGATATTCCTTCATGAATTTAAATCCTTTGGATAACGGGAATGCCAAAATAATAAAGACTTACTCATAAATGGAGCTGCGTTTGCTAATGACTATTTGTAATATCTCAAGAATGTATACCTTATCTTTCTGGTTTAGACTTCTAGTACAAAGAGCATTTTGTTGCAGGAAGATGTAGCATAAAAGTTTCTTTACATCGAATTTGTTTGCCAAAATGAACAACATATTCCTTTTATAATACAACCCCTCTCTTGTAAGCTCGTCCTGCGTCAACAAAACAGTTCAATGGAACAATTTTATAGGAGAGCAGAGATACGGTAAAACAGGGTCGGTTCTCTGAATGTCCGCTGGATGGTTGCCTAGATGACACGCGCATGCGCGAAGACAAAGGCGAATAGCAGCCACCTATCCAGATGAGCGGACGCGCCTGTTCCGCGTCGGTCACGTGACTGCACAAGCGCCCCGCGCAACGCGTTTGTTAGCGTCAAGACGTGCCGGAGATCTCCCCTTAGCCGCGAACCCATCAGATCATTTTTACGACATTTGCTCTTGTGGCTTTTCAAATACAGAGAATTTAATAACACATAATGTTAATTCATTTTGAGTTCCGTTTCTCAAACAGCGTATATATTAAAAGATCTAAAGAATACAGAATAGATGAAAGAAAGTCAAATACCACGATAAAAATCAACGAAGCACTTTAGTATAGCTTTCTAGATATTCATAACAAACTAAAGAGTAATTAATGTTACATATATCTCTTCAAAATTCAAATATTCATTTTTTTATTCTTCGAATGAGGAATTTATCTGCACACTATATTCGACATAATTCTGAGATTCCTGTACAGAAAATCCCCGTCTTTTAACGAGAAACATTCTCACAAGCTCTCTATTCATTCAGATTCAACACAAGCTTACCAACGAGTGGTCCACAACAAAACACCAATTTAACGGAAGGAATACGAGTAATCTAGAGATCGAAAGACAGTATAATACTTCTGTATACACGACACCGACTTCCTTGAAACGTGTCTCGCCATGAAAACGCCGCGAACCGAATCTCGGAGTGGATCCGATGCACTGAATCAACGAAAGAAGCAGTCCGGAGGTGGCGCGTTCTCCGGGCGGCTCTTCATACAAAGGGGGCAGGGCGTTGCCGGCAGCGGGCGAAAAGGATCTCGGAAACCTGCGGCTCAGGTCCCGTTTGTCTTGTTGAGAGCACGCGAAATGGTCTTTGTGCAGGAATTGAAGGCAGCCTTCACATCCGGCCAAAAACATTTTTTTACTTTCTCGCATACTGCTCAAACAGTATATATAAGGTATTGTTCATTGTATTATGGAAAAAAGGTTAGTTTTCGACAAAAAAAACAAAAAAAAAAAAAAAAAAAAAAAAAAAAAAAAAAAAAAACAAACAAACAAACAAACAAGAACAAACTATTATTGCCAAGCCTTGGTTACAAAAAGTGGATAAATCTAGTTCCAATATACAGTGAATTACTTTCTCCAAAACGAGTCAGAATCCACGCTGGGTGGGTCCTTGATACCGAATCATTGGTTTACGGCAAAACGTCTGTCCGTTCGTCTGTCTGTGAACACCGCTAGCGGCCAAACCGTACGCAGCATTTTCACCAAATTTGATATTCCACGATCGATCTGACTGATGTTGAGGCCTCTTGAATTGGAGACGGATATTTAGATTTTGGGGGGGAGGAGGGAGGTACTTTACATGAAGCCTCAACATTTTCCAAATTGTCTCAAAAATGGCTCCAACTTCTATCTTTACTCTTTTCAACCGAATTGCGCGGAAAGCACTTAAAGAAATGAGGACGTTATTATAAACTTTAAAATATTACAAAAGTTTAAATTTTTTCGGCGTTTTTCAACACCTCCACTATTGAAGATAGAGATATCTTACTTAATAACCTGTTTATCAAAGACATATTCTGAAATAAGATCGCTTACAATGTTTCTAAAATACGAGTAATTTTCGCATAATTATGGGTGACACTTAGGTAATTTTTAAATAATTTTTTCTCAAAAACGAAACCAATTTTTAAAAAAATTCTTCGTTTGAAAGAACGACAAAAAAGTGTGCTATCCCATTTCCGACAAACTCTATGTATTTTCAAATATTGCAAAAAAATTGTAGCAAACCATTGTAAAAAATCATTATGTGTTGATAGAAATGTTTTTGTTAAATGAAATCAGTTCTAAGAACTCAGATCTTTAAAAAAGCCATGTAGAATTTTTTGAAAAACACGTGGTAACGAACACCGATGTTTACACTGTTCGTGTACACTACACTTGTTCGTTCAGTACCTTGGCTTCAGAACCTTGCGGTCTGTACCTCGCGAGGTACTGAATGTTAATGAATACACTAATGAATTTGAAGCGATAAGCAGCGACAATGATGAAAACCCACCGTTTGTGGTAATAGCCACTACTAGTAGTATATGCTATACTAGAATTATAATTTATAAGTCAGATTAAAGCTATGGTACCCCAAGTGCTTCCTATTCCGTGTCTTTATATTATTCTAGTAACTTGATTATACTATTCTAATCCAAGAACTCAATTAACATAAACAAACACTAGAGGGAAATTATTATTTGGGGGTTGTTATATGCAGGAGTGGATTAATACATAAGCAAATTAAGAACGTGCTTAAGTTCTCGCTCGGTAGGGGACCGAATCATCAGAAATATTTTAATAATTTCAAAAATTCCAAAAGGTGTAGTTTAATATATTAATTTTGAACATTATGTTCAATATTACAATACCATTAGAAACTCCCATAATTTAGTCATGCTTATGGTCCTTAAGGTATTAATTCGTCCCGGGTTACACGCATTCGCACCAATGGTATTGAAAGCGTCCGCTGTGTGACATTACGAGTGAAATGTAAGAGTTTTTCAGAAAAGCGAAATAAAAGTACGTGGAGCACAAACTTCTTGTTTATAAATTTGCGATTTGTACAGAGCTATTTTAGTAATGAACTCCCTTCACATGTGGAATTCTTGGCGAGTGCATCAGCTATACAAAGAAATCCGAACATATAAAGAAATCCGACGCTATATCGTGAACAAACAGCGCTTTGTGTCTTCGATGTTTATCCCTAAGACACGAGTTTATGCTTCCTTCCGAGAACAGCTCTGAAAGCTTCAGGTTGCTCAAGAATAGAGTTCATTTGCCTCTTCATTTGGTTGAACATCCACAATGCCCAAGGTAGTCTGGCTATTTAAGTGGCCTTTAGTACGCTGTCTGGAAATTGAGAAAAGTGACTGAAATTCGAGTCCGCTTCTCACAAAGGAACTATTATACATTTCCCAACCAAACACAAAAGCATTCTCCATCTAACTCATTCCTTTCATCATCAAAAATCGTCTTACATCCTTTTCATATCAATCTACCACTGAACACTCAAAACTCACGTATATTTGAAAATACGATTAATTAAAAAGGTCTCTCTGCAGGCGAAATCCCGGAACATTAGAGAGGAATGAATTCCCAGATGTATCGGCAATGACTAGTTAAAAGATTCTGCTTTAGAGCAGATTCCGAAGTCATACCTCGGAAGTGTTCCCAGACTGACTTACTCGGATGCACAACTGAATACCCTGGCTTCACGCGAGAATATAATACCATATGGCGTTGCAAGTGTTGCTAGTCGTCTGCCGGTGACACCAGAAAACGCAACGGCACGGAAACGGTTCTTCGTCACCAGACGCGCATTTCCGAGCAGTTATTCACGAGGCGCAAGAAACTGTAATCTCATCAGGAAGTTCTCCTATTCTTGCAAAACCATTTTCATAGTGAAGATCGTTAACGATGCTCACTAGGAGGTTGGATGTTACACTTATACGAAAGAATAACTACATTTTCCTCGATGCACCAAATTATCTGACACCACTCAGCTAGTGGCATATTTCATACAACTTAAGTGCTTCACACCTTTTGAATGTGCATCTGCAGGTAACCTTCCAATTGATCTAAGGATATGAAGAATAAATGGTGGCCAAGATGAGAATAGAAGTGCGTTTTATTACTGATTCGGCGGGACGTGCATGGAAAGTATGAGGTAAAAGACGACCAATCGTGACTTATGAAGCGATAAGATCGTGTGTGAACAATTACAAATGGAGTCACGATTTTTAGAATTGTGTCAATTTCAATGTAGGTTTGCTTTGTTCACTAACATTAAACATTTTTAATTAAAACTGCTTCACATATGATAATTTATCTACTTGTAGAAATAGATTACGAAAGATCAGGTTTACCTATTCACCCTATATAGTAGAATAGGAAGGTCGGAGTAAGTTATAATTGTGCTACTTTGAAGATCAAGGTACATTAATTTTGGGGGAAGGTACCTTAGGTGAAGCTTCTGTGACATTTTCCCAAAATTTTCTGGAAAATTGCTAGATATTAAATGTCTAGCAAGTTCTTTAAATTTTCTGCTCGAATAGGAGAAAGCGCGTTTATAAATACGACATGCTTCCAATTTTCATTAAAAACTCTGAAATTCTGAAAAGTGCCAAAGTTCACATTTATTTTATTTTCTTTCTTTCTTTCTTCCTCAATGCAATTTAGTAGTTGTTGAGTAATAACTCGATATATCATGCATTCCCAATGGTTTCAATTACTTATATGTTATCACGGATGTTAAAATACATTTCATGTCTCATTTTTTTAATTCTATGAACTAATAAAAACAACCCTTAATGTTAACATAAAAATCACTCACAAAATGTTCGCAACATAATTTTGCAAAAGATGAAAATCTCGATCTTTCAAAACCATTCGCAGGCTTGTAAGAAATGTACTTGGACACATGAAGATCGATGCTTCTCGCTTGATCGTACATCGAAGTCACTCACCCTCGTTTATAGGAGATGCTCCCGTAATAATTAATGAACGTCATCCAAATCATGAAAAACAGATTATAACTCAGTTTATACATCAACAAGATTATTCCTTCTACCCTCCTCGCACAATACTCCCCATGTGGATGCATGTAACGGTTTTTATTTACTCTCATGACTTTGCACAAAACGTGACTCACTCGGCAATAAACAATACAACCACCAACCAACAAGAAAACGAAAAAACACTGTGTCCACATCCATCAGTCAACTACTAAAGCCCTGCATCGGGACTGTTTCGAAAAGGTTCTGTTCTCTTGCACCTGAACTTCATGGAGAATGTCAAAGCGGCAGGCATCTCAGAAGTGAGGAGAAAAAAATGAAATTAGAAACGGGAACGGCTCAAGACCACAACCATCGCAGCAGCCCAAGGCCCTCTGGAGGAGTTCTTCCCGAGGGCCTTGGCCGGCCGCGCTGCCGCCCATTCTATGGACTTTCCGGAGGCGACGAGAGGGCAGAAAAAGCGACCGCAAAACAACGGCGCCGCGGAGGCGATAAGAGCGCGCGGCCAACACTAGTCCCGAAGAACGGAAAAGAAGGCACGTCCTACTGATATGTCAAATCAAAAATAATATTTAGAAAATGTAAAAATACGTACTACAAAGTGAAATTAAACATAGTACTGAAAATATAAAATAGAGAAACATAAGAGTAAAAAATAATTTCCTTTACTTTATGTACATTTACTACACGTTTACGTTTTTGCTGAGGTAGGTTCGAATGTCACTGACACAAAAGCTTCCTGTATCTCACAAAATGAAGTACACTGTAGAGAGGTTTATTCTTTCTACATGATTATGCCCACTTTTTGGTAAAATAAGAAATAATTGCAATATTGTTTTTACGTATTTTTTACCGTTGTATTTTTACAGTCCAAAAAGCACTTCCAATTCCATTTTTATGTAGTTTTGTAATTTACAATGAACAAATCTTCCTTGACAACATTTAACTCCCCTAATTCTCCCTTTTCATTCTTTCAGCTTCTACCCGTTTCGCACCAGTGTGCGGCGAATAGTAGTAGGTGGAGCGAGGTCGCTGGCGGGCGCGCAGGATCGCGGGAGCTGCCGCCGCTAAGAAGACCTCTTCATCAAACGGGAGCTCGCGATACTCACAGGCCACGGCCTCTACAGATTTCTTTCTCCTTTCTTGTAGTACAGCGCTCCTTACGAGCCGTAGAATGGGCAGTCAGAAGAGTGAAGTACGTACTGACTATAATACTATAAAATGTTTCTCTAGAGACGAACGGACAAATAAACAAATTAAATAAAAGAATACGTCACTTAATCAGGCATCACATAAGTCACAATATCTAAGAAAAAACATTTCATATTTATACAATTCTATTTTAAGAAACTATTAGAGTCTACTAAGCAACAGCACTGCATCTATTCCACACAAATTGATGTGGGCATAACTTAACGTTTTATTCTTTGCACATTTGTTTAAATATTCTTTTAAACATTACGAATGGAACATTTGGAACATTCTTGTCAGTTGTCAAAACATTTAATTTCGTCCACAGTTTAAGAAACTATGCACTTCCAAATATATGAATAAAGTTTTGTATTGACATTCATTTACTACAATCGAAAAGTTGCTCAAGAGCGCTGAGCGAAGTGAGACACACAAAACTCTCACATTACTACCCCTCTGCCACTGCACGCACTCCGTCTCGCCCGAAGCCCAGCTCCTCCCTCGAGCGGGTCTGCGAGTCACGTCCCGGCGCCGGATATCATCTGTCGGCGGCGCGTGCACGTGCGCACGCGTGGGATGCGGGGACGCGCGACAGCTCCCACGGCCGCCAACAAGGCCGCGCGCACCTCCGTCGCGCAGCGGGCGCGGGGCAGGGCACTGCGCATGCGCAACTGCGCTCGCACGCACGGAAAGCTTCGGATCGCCAAGCACGCCCACTTCCATTGCTTAACATTAACAATTGATTTGTATTGGTATTATTAAGAATAAAAACAAATGTTTAAGAGCATTTTTGGAAAGAGAATTGGGCACGGCCTCATATGCCCTGCGTAGGTACACGTAATTCCGCGGGTCTATGCATTCTACGGTTACGTATCCGAAGGTAACAAAAAGGTGTTGAACGGGTGGCTCGAATGGGAATGGAACGCTTTGAATATCCTAATATCCCTATCAAAAATACTTAATGTTAATTTTAAAAATCGGCAAATTAGGTTATAGCCACGTCGCCAGTAGATCTACTTTTAAACTGAATTATAATTGCTGAATTAGTTTCATAAAGGATTGTTGTTACGTTGACACTGCGAGCGCAATGTTCAAGAGCGATCACTTCCACTGGAATTCCACTGAAGCCGGAAACATTTTAATGCGGACAAAACTGTTTGGAGTAGTACAATTTCTACAATATAAACACATTTTGTGGAATCAGCGCGAAATAGTAACACTATTTTTTATCACAAAAATCCCAGACTCTAAGACGTAACTAGTGACCTGCAGCACAAAAATGCTGCGGAATAAAATCACACAAAATGTTTCAAAACTTCAGAATCAGCATGATTATACATGTGTCCGATTTGTTGATTTACCTCTTACAAGTATTATCACTTTAAGATGAATAGAAAATTTTAACTTCTATTACATACATTTTTCATGCTGAAAGATTTTAAACGCTCTACATTTTACAATATGGTAACAGTTAATGATGCAACGAAAAACAAACTAATATTAACATATTATTACAAGCATCTTCCCACGAAAATTACTGGCGCTTCGTAATCGACTAATATCCAGACGAATCTCGCGTGCAGCTACGCTTAGAGCTCACGTCATGGTATCAAAAAGATTAATAGCCGATGCAAGCACAGGAGAATCGTGTTGGTAATCGGAATGGCGTGCGTGAGAAACAGACCCACATATCTCTACACACACTTCACACGAGAACCCACGTGGAAAAGCGAGTTAAGTAATACACAAATGTCGCTGCCGTGGCAGCGGTACAAGTACCTTCAAAACACTGTTATGAACGTTCAGAATAAGGACATTATCAAACATCAAAAACCATGTCATAAAAATTGAGCTTCCTCGCGTGACAAGAATGCAAAGAATTAGGAAAATAATCAGAATATCAAATTGGTGATTTCAAAATCGACTGATTTATAATATGCATTATTTGATGGATTACAAGCAACTTACTTGTATCTATTCTATACAACAAAATAAAGTAATATTGAAAATATTTGACCTTTCCTGTAAAAAAATTTAATACATTACTCATAAAATGTTTATGTTAATACTTTTACGAAACTCTGAAATAGTTAAAATTGTTTCAAGACATATTTCACATGAGTTATAGAAAGTGTATCGTATTTCCTACGTTGGATATAAGTTTTATACGTTAAATTCGTTGGACACGGGGAAAGATTTACGGACTGTAAAATTTAATCATGAGTTAAAAATCTTACTCAGCCACATGATATGTACACAGTTACATGTGTTATTACATTGTAATATATCATATTACATCCGTGTGTGTAAACCCCTTGGACATCGGTCACCGATAAGAAAAAATGGAGAGACACGAGGCTTTGAACAGGAGGAGGATAAGAAAAGTTCGAGAGAGAACGTTTCAATTGTGTGTGTTAAAAAAAAAAGAGAGAGAAGTAATTATGTATAGTGATAAAAGTTCTGTAATACGACGGTATTTTGCAACAAGTGAGACGGGGACATCAATTCGTGTAATTCAGCGCTGAAGTTCGCGAGGAAAAGCTTGCGACATAAATGTGAGCAGGAAACATCCGAGAAGGAAACAAGATAAGTCAATGCATTGATATTATAAACTGAAAGGGAGAGCAATGCTTTTAGTTCACATAAAAATATACATTTTTTTTGAATATACATTTTATTTTACGATTTTTAACCACTTTTACAATTTTGGCCAATATTTTGCGTATGGTCCATGTCTTGAAAATTGGTAAATGGAACAATTTTGGTGATGCATTGAAGAAACAATGCGGGCATATTTATAGATATATTTCGGTACATCACAATATCGATGCTTAAGAAACAATATATGGTATTTCCAAAACATAACTTTCGTATGAGACCAAAAAGAATGAAATATTGTTCCCTTCCACACGAAACGTATAATAAACCAAAGAAAATATTATGGTTGTGAACATTCATGAGACACCATCGAAACAAAACACCGTATACATGCTTTGCACCGTATATTGAATAAAGAATTACACTCTATGGGTGTATCAAACAGATTAAACACGAAACACTTAGAATGCTGCAGAAAATATTATGAATACGGCCCACATGCAACTCGCGAATCATACTGCTACACTCATTTCGACAGTGCATATTCTCCTGAGGATGCATTTTCGGCCCTTGAAGCTAGTGTTTCGAATGACATATTTTTGAATGGTCACTCTACTTGGTAGCACAGCTTGTTAGAAATGCAGAATCTGGATGCGTTGACTATTTGATAATGCGATCAACTTATTCGCACGAGTCTAAGTCTTTTTGTTTATTAAAAAACGTAAAGAAATAATATGTTTATTCATATACAAATCAACAAGGCCTGTATGATGTAACGAACAGAGCAGTTCTTGGCTGTAAAAAGTTATGTTCAAATACGAAACTATTTTCAGTTATGCGTCGATAATGAAACCGCGAAACCGGCGTCGCTAGCCGAATTCGTTAACTACGTGAAGTCGCGTAGCCACATTAAGCGAATTCGAGACATCGCGGGCTCCTGGTCGGGCGACCGACTAAGAAACCCGGGATCCAATGGCGCCGAGGCCGGGACATACAATTGCTCAATACAAATTTCATTATTATTAACAATGAGTGGAAAAATACTCAACATTTATTATTGTTTGTAACACATGAATGTCGTTCTCTTGGCAACGGTTTCCATTACGTTCCCGAATCGGATCCCGAGGAGTTAGAGGGCGCGAGGGCGCGCTGTTCCGGGCCGCGCGCTAATCGAAGATCCAGGACTGAAGCGCAGGGCCGCCTTTGACGCCGCCAACCGACTGACTGACTGACATCTTCATTTTCACACCGCGTTACCGGGGCGCTTTGTCGGCAGTTGTGACCTCGCGTCCGGCTCCGGGCACCGCGTGGCAAGTCAGACAATAATGGGGGACGTGACTCGCGGCTGGGGTGTATCAGGAAAGTAGAAATCGATTGGGAACATACGGGGGAAGTGCTAAATCTAGGCGAACGAATGTTTCACAAAAAGGAAGTTTAAATGCCGCTGAAGAATCTATCATTTGGAAGGTACCTTCTAGCGTTATAACACGCACCCAGCGATGTAGAGCGGCATTGTCTAATCAAAAAAACAATGTCAATTATGTACTGATTGTTAAAACATAATACCAGAATAAGCCTCCGAAGTGAAAGTTATTTGATACGACGCAAAGTAATTTCAAGAATTATATATCACAAGTTAAAGAGATGTAACTAATACTCATTGGTCGTTTGTTTGTAGAGATGTTGCTCTCGTTTTCCCTATTCTTGTGGCTTTCATGAAAATTTATTCTCCTGAAGGAAAAGTGTAATGAAATATCTGAAGTCATCACAGCTAATTCCTCGCGCTCTGAGAAAAACTCACTTCTCACCTTTACAAAAAAGAAAGTTCTGCATAGACTTTCATATTGACGAATTATTTAAAAATCCATGACAAACGTGCTAACGTGCTGTTGTAAAGCTTAGCTTAGCAGAAGCGAAGTAATTTCCCGGGCGAAGAGCAGTCATGCTCAAACAAGAAGGTCGCATAACGGAGGTGAAGTTGCTTCCCGTGAACCGCGACGTTGGAATGGCGCTCAATACACTTCAGCGCAAAGTCGATCCGCATCGTCGATAGCCTGTGACGTATACGAGGAACAGGGCACCTCCTCAACAAGTAACTTCTTCCTCCAACTTCTATTTTTCGTAGTCAGTCTTTAAGTTTAGTAATTATTTCTGAAACTTTAATAAATTGGACTTCGAGAGAATTGTAGCAATTTTCACATACTAAATCAAATAATATCTGAAAAGTGTGAAAAATTTGTGAAGAGGTTATATTTTAATACATTTTTTATTAATTCTACGAACGCTAAATAAAGTAATAAGAACTCAGCAAAACAATGCAAATGTAAAAAACGAGGAAAGAAACTCTAGCCAATGTACAGTAATGAATTTCTTACATATTTTTAAGTTTTAATTTACTCTTTTTCAATTTCCATTTAAAAAACTGTGAAGCCGTTGATGTAAGAAACTCGATTCTGAATACAATGAATAATTATGACTTTTTATGTGTTCATGACATCCGAACACAACAAAATTCAAAATGAACTACTTCCAGAAAATTGTATTTAAATTATGTAATAAAAGAAAAATCATAGCGAAATAATTAGCAAAATAAACTTATGGGAAGGATGAGTTCTTTTCATTTTGCCACGGCGGCGGCGCATTTCCCTGAGGTGGGTCACATTATCTACAGCCAAAAAAAACTAATGAAGAGATGCCCGATGCTCCCGGATGCCGTTTGGAGCCCCAAAATAATCTGATCCACGAGCTCAGAAATCCGACCTCTGATCTGATCTCATCGGACCACCAAAGAATTGCGGCCTGATGTTGACCAACCTCCCACAAGAAAAGTGAACCGCAAAAATTCTTTAGGCAACACGCAGCACGAAGAAAGGGGAGCGAGAAAAAAATCTGCACTCTACCAACGGTACTTCCGGGCAAACGTCACGCGCCTTTCTCGCGACAGGTCGATTCAGGAGCTGGCGACCTTGAGAGGCAGGAAGGCGATGCGTGAAAGCGTCGGTGCCACCGGATGCCTCTCGCCCTGGTGACGGTGAGGAAGGAGGTCCTGACCGTCCTGACGTGGGCGACAAGGCAAAGACTAGCAGATTAATTAAGCCATGACGTCGGGCAACCTGTAGTACACAGCCAGCGCGTGAAAGTACTGGTCATTCCATCTGCGTTAGCTCAGCACCAGCATTGCCGCTGCCTCTGCAGCGACTCAGACCGGGTGGTCGAACGGTTCGACTCCCGTCTGTGGCGACTTTCAACACCTGCTACGCACCTAGGTCGAATTCAGCTGCTGTCTGGAGGAGAATTCAAGCGGTCAGCTGCTCCGATCGGTTTCTCTGATCATACCAGGCGAATGCCGGAGCAGTACCGTAATAAAAAACGGTCCATATACCATGCACAATTTTATCTTCTTCTCTCTCTTCACACACACGTTCTCTTACATGCACTGCTATACATTTAACACGCATACCAGGACCTTTGAGCTTATTCTGGTTGGGGCGGTGCGCCAATGGGATGAGATAGTTGTCCTGCGAGGAAATCGTCTGCATGACGACACGCAGATTGGCATCGAGATCTACCAGCCAACGTGGGAGGAACATCGCCACACCTAGGATAAAACATTCATTACACTGACAGGGCCGACGACCGTAACAATTAACGTACCCCGAAAGGTCGATCAATCACCGAATCACATCCGCCCATTTTACTAGAAGTTTGTGAACACGGCATTCGCCAGTTCCCCCAGATACTTCTTCCATCAATATTATTTTCCGTGTGCTTTAACATTATCATCCACATATTAAATTAGTAGGTAGCCATAACCAAAAGCGTGGTTTCAAGTAATCATTACATCAAAATAAGAGGAAAGAGCCGTGAATGCCAGCGTGTAATGTTCCCTCTCTAGATTCCGAGAAATTCCTGGTCTGCTTGTTAGGGGTTCTTAGAAGTACAAACAAGACAGATACATTTCACAATTTTCAGTCTTTTCGTTTCACTTATCGCATCAACTAATCGTTCTTTTCTCCTGTGACTTACACACACACGTACGCACTAACAACAACATTGTTCCTCACAAAATACAATAGTAATAAACTCTGAGAAATGAGTCAGGGAGGGAGCTGGATAGGATGACATCATGCAATATTCACAGCCATCGCAGGTTCTCGAATAGCAAAAGAATGGGAATAAGGTCGAAGATATTATAAATGATACGTAATTCCCGCGGGAAATAAACAGAAACGAAAAGATTAGCCAAGCATAAACAGATATGGACCTGAGACACCAATCTAGTCTCTCATACATCAAATAGGGATCTAAGAGATGGATATCACGAGTGAGAAGTAGGGCACGAGATGTAATCTAAGAAACTGATGTAATATTAAGCAAGTGACTAAGTTATAACAATATATTCTACACATGTTGACACAAAAGAAATATAAATACAAAATACTTTCTGAATTTTAAATTCTTATTAGATACATATTAGAGATGCTTGCCTTTTAAAACATGATCCGATGCACAACGGAAAGGTCATCTTAAGAATGTGTAAATAAATGGGTGTAAATCACACCTGACATGTTCACCGCCATCACGTTATACACTCGTCATACGAATTACACAAGTATAGTTTGCAAGGTATCCCTTAAGTCCTCCACGTAAACCTCTACTCCCAGGGCATCAATTTTCTGATTCGCGTGACCGTCACGCAGAAAACAGCGTGCGCGAGACGCACTTAATTGAAGCGAAGCCAGTATTTCCGGTTCATTGGGACTCGGGTCACAACCGTCTGGAAGAAACAATTTAATCGGTTCGTGTCTTCGTGCGGCCCGAGGTTGGGGGAATCGGTGAGCAGAAGTGGGCGAAGGGCTTCATGGGGGCGAGGGTTACGAGTGGCGGCGGAAGGCGGCGATTTGGAGGCGCGGGGGCCGGATGTGGTCTCTTGAGCCGATCGCGCCCCGCTCCCAGCCTTCCTCCCGTCCGTTCCGTCTGGGGCTCCGAGCGACCGCACCGGAACCAAAGGGCTCGGGACACGCAGTGACGCACTAACGGCTACTTGCATTCTAGGCATGACCTCAGAGAGCAATCAGCTTTTAAACGAGACATTACCTTTCGTAAAATGAATATTATGCAGTGTACTTATAAATATTACTATTTAGGAATAAGACCAAAACTTGGATATGGAATTTTCTGGAATGTTATACATTACATTCTATTTACCAACTTGCGTTATTTAAATAAATAAAGCCTGGCAGTTCAAGCAATTTTCAGCATAATCATCATCTTCTTCTTCACCGATTCCCGTATGATCTTTTTCTTTTCGGTATGCATTCTTTTATTGTCTTAGTTATTCTCAAATTTGGCATACGCTCAATACGTTCCTTCCATATGGGAATTATTTCAATATACTCAGAATCTTTAGTGCTGCACGAATGTACTGCACTTCTCTTTTTGCACCTCAAGGTGTAACAGCGTGTCTTAAAAAGATCATTTCACAGGCCTTAATAATTAATTATTCTTTTTTAATCGTTTCCTTAACACCCAACATTCACTGTTATGAAGCAAGGCAGTATTTCATTGAGGAAAAAAAACTACACCCAATATTATACATTTGCTATGTTAATTTTTTCCACTTTTTAAAATACGAAGTGTTTGTGTGGACCTCACTACGTTGTTTTCATTTCTTAAACTCGTTTAATAGACTACCTAATATTATGCTTAGAGAGCTCGGACATCGAAATATATCTAGGACAATACTGAAGCGTGGGACAGTATTTCTCGTGAGTGAAGAAAACCTGTAGGCATCAATTAAAGAAATTCAAGAATTTTGACACGTGTCGTTTGGCATTCTCAATGCAGGTTTTAGCACTTCCTAACGCTCGTTATCGTAACTCCTATTGGAAATAAAGAAAAAACACTACAATGTCCAGGTTTGAACATAAATAGAGAAAAACACGTGTTGTCCAGGTTAGAAGATGAGATTCTAGGTTGATCCAGTTCAGTAGTGGAGAAGAAAGAAAGAAATAACGAAAATAGAAGAATGGGAAATAAAGCAAGATACTTAAACTACGCATCATAAGCTATAATAGGAAAAAATAAAATCTTTTAAAATATTTCCAAGCACACGTTAAGTGATTTATATTTTCAAAAGTCAACAACAATAATAAGACATTCTGACAAACTTTCAGGCCCTAATTATAAATTTCATGTCTAAACGTTACCTCACGTTATCCTTCCCGTCATGTGAGGTGTGTATAATTACTAATAATTCGAGCAATTGTATTGACTTTATAGCGTATCATTGTCGCATAGAAACTATACTCAAATTCATTTTGTTTACATAACTGGATATATGTTGGAGCACACACATTTTTCATTCTCTTAAGATATGACAAAATAAATTGGGAAGTAATAGCTTGAAGCAACGTGATGAATGTATGTGCGAATTAAAAAGTATGATATGTTTCTTTAATTGTTTTTTTCCCTGGACAATTAGGAGACAACAATGGTTGCCCATCACCCATTCATTATTTGAAGCAAATACGCGAATACATTGTTCTCATCACTGTTAATATCCATTGCAAGATGTGTCGATTCGCTGCCCAGAGCAAGATATTCAGATGCTGCTGTTTATTCGTAGAAAAACTGTCATTTCAATACAAAATTATGTCTGAGTAAAGGCCAATTTAAACATTGACTACAGACAAGAACAGAATATCTAAATTTTATTTGTATCCATTAAATTTCTATCATGACTTATGCCCTAGGTACAAAAAATTAAAATAGATACTAATAAAACACGAACATTACCAATTCGAAGTATCGCATTCCTCCAGTCAGAGGCGTTCACGGCAGCGCACGCAATTGCGCTTAAGCCAATGGTACGAGCCTGCAATAGCTCACTAGCGCCCCGGGTCGGCTCGCTGATTGTGCGCCAGCAGTACCATTGTCCTCCCGGCATTTCTTGCCCCAGCGCTATCAACGAGCCATCTCTCCTCAAGAGCACTTCCTGCTTTTATGGCAGACGTTCTTGTTTCAGGAGCCCCCTCGCCATCACATCTTTTGAGGGCATCTTCTAGTCTCCATCATCATGGCGCATCGGACACGCCGAATCGCAGGACTTCAACGGCGATGAAATCTCAGACACTTAACGCCTAAATAGTCGTTTCAGTCCGTCATTCTGACAGTCAAGTGGTTTGTTAAACGACAGATTGGATGATAAGCATTTATGTAATGCCCTGTCGAGGGACGTGTGCTATTCACACATTCAGCTCTGACTATTCTTACAAATGGCTCTTCAAGTGAGTTGGTGCTAATTTGTCAGATAGGGGATCAGTAGAATTTGCATTTCATTAGGAAGTGCTCAGAAGTATTTACGACTTTGGATTTAAATTACTTTTGAGTTTTATGTGACTTTACAATAAAACATAATACACACATACACAATAAACAATTTGCTAGAATATTGAAAACAAATAATCAATTACTTTTATTCTTTAATACGAATTATTTTGATTATTTCGACTGCCAAATGATGTAACTAGGTACTTCATTCAACTTACTGAGTACCTTACAAGAAACGATATATTTCTCTATACGAGTCTATTAGAAAATAAATCAATTTAATTCACAAGTTTCTTTCAGATGAATTGATTAGCTCAGCATCTCCAATCGTTGTTGCCAATGAATTGTTTTATTAGGCAACCCGCTTGACGTTTGCGCAATACACGCTTTTGTGCAGCAGTGACCACTGCAATTACCAAGCATTATTATTACCATGCCAGAAGAGAGGGAACGAGAAGCAGGATTGAGGAGAAAAGAGAAAACACAATATATGAAACATTATACATTATAAGAGAAAAGAAAGTGGGACCAAAGAAGAAGCAAAAGAAGCAGAAGAAGAAGAAGAAGAAGAAGAAGAAGAAGAAGAAGAAGAAGAAGAAGAAGAAGAAGAAGAAAGCTAAGCTGACTTAGCCCAATATTATGTGTTCTGTATTCACGTAACGTAGCGCGTACTCAGATAATTCTTATTTCTCGCTCATGAAGCCCAGGAGCAGCGGGATCCCCGACACTGGAATTATAATGACTAAGGAAACTAATTAAATTTATATGGCATTCATTAATATTTCGCAATCAAATCCTTAGAGTTGAAATCGAGGTGAAAGCTTGAAACACAACACAGGGCGGGACGCGCCGCAAACCGACGGCAGGAGCAAAATCCTCAGCACCGCCTATCTCGGCTTCCTCGTCGATTGATTGGTTGATTAGTGATTCCGAGCACGGTAACTGCTAAGGTCATTACTTTCTTAAGTGCAGTGCCTTTTTTTAGTCGCTAGAAGTGATCGCACTGATTTCACCGCTTCTTGACAACATCTGGCGTCGACCAAGGTCGACTTGCGAGGATGTACCCCAAGCAGGTAGCTCCCAACAACCTGGCACCGCCCCAGCCGGGGCAAGCTCTAAGTTGCCGACCGGTCTCCCGACACGTGTGCAAGTGTAGTGCATGTGAATACAAATGTGTGAGCAAGGAGTGTGGAACGGGCAAGGACGAGGAAGGAAAGATCGCATGCGGTCAGTGACCCGTTTGTTAGGAGACTACTCCGGCCTTCGCCTGATGATAATCTGAGAAAGCAAGAGAAAATACCGATCAGAGCAGTTGACCGCTAGAATTCTCCCCCTAACAGCGGCTGAACTCGAACTTACTGATCATATTTCCGTAACTGAGACTACTCATATTTTCGAAAAATTGTATATGACATTATTTCAGATCTGCTTGTGAATAACAGATTTCATTAAGGAGAAAGTGTCTATATCAATATTGTAGTTGTAGAAAGAAGCCGAAATTTGTTTAGAACTTAACCATTATCGAAAAATATAGCATTTGAATGACAATGAGACCTGCACGTCCTTTAACGCTATCCAAGGACAAAGTTCAATCAAGAAATTTGGAGACATTATTAACAAAATTTTGAAAATCATAAGGCTTTAAGTAAAGTACTCCCTAAACTCAAAATGTAATTTTCATATGCGCATGGTCTCAAATTCTATCAGATCGATCTCAAAATGTGAATTTTGGAGATAATCGTCAAAACGAATTGTGCACTACAGACAGGTGGACAGAGTTTGAATCAACTATTCGATATGAAAGATTCACAAAAAATGGATTCAGACGACACAATCAGTTAGATTTTCAATTTTTTTCGTCCACGACTCCCTTGACCTAAATGAAATTTCCTGCAGCTCACCTGGTAACAACTTTCAAATTTAAGAGTTAATATAATAATAAATTTAAGAAAGGAGTAAGTGGCATACGTTACAAATAACTTATAGTATGATAGTACAACATTATTTTGTGGACATGAATGACACAAAGATTAAAGTAAATCAAATCTAAAGATCACTTTTAATAAATCTCCGCGACTCCTCTACCACATGACCGCCATGCCCAGTTTGAAAAACCTCTGAGTTAGGGGTACTAATGTCTTTAACAAGCATTAGGTTGCAGACCCTGATACGTTGCTTGCACCCCAACATTACCCCAACAAACCCCAACATTACTAAGATTGTTTATTAGCTAATAGATAAATGGATGATAACTAGGTAGATAGATAAACATGAAAAATTTCACTTACAGGAATTATTTATTTAAACTTGGAATGTTCACACACATCTGAACATGTTTACATCGCAACTATTATAATTATGAAATTGAAAATTTATTATATTTATATTTACATTTCTGTAAATGCTTCATTAACGTTTGCATCACTTGAACTTGTCAACTGAAGAACGCTTATTCATTTTCCGTTAGTTTCCTTTTAATAACGTCCGTTCTGAAATTACTTTTACAGTTCATGATAATTTACTTTAAAATGTACAAAGCTGCAGAGATTGAAAAAAAAACACATGAGAGAGACAAGACGTACACAGAGAATGAGCAAGCACGATTTAATTACACTAGCAATTCACTAAAATCTACCACTTTTTGGAATTTAAATTGTTTAAGGTAATCAGTCTTATTTTTGTGTATACGTACGTATACAGACGTACACGTATAGAAATTTCCGCATTACATTAAAGTAATTATCATGCACGCACATTAAATTTAATGTAAACATGTATATTAGGATGCAGAGTTACAGCTTTGCGATTACATCTGGAAGGAATGAACGGTGATGGATTGAAGATTATGAATATACAATATGAATGATGAGAGGCACGAAAACAGGAGAACTTCTATATTAAACATTTACAGAGATTATAACTTACGCCTTAAATGTAATGTACAAATATGTTGAGCTCTTTTAATGTACAAGGCTACATTAAATTTCATGTTCAAATGTATTAATCTCTAGTAAATGTTGATGACTTTTCGACAGTGGATGTGTTGCGTCAAGTCCCAATAGTGATCGCAGCCCTTCCTCCCGCCGCCTCGGACGTCGGTGGGCGATGTGCGGAGGACGGGCGCCTTTTTTCAGGGTCCCGTTGGCCTGCGGCGGGACACTTAGCCCCGGACCCGGCCGCAGCTTTCGAGCGCACAATGGGGGACCGTATCCTTTGGATAACCTCAGGAGAAACTGAATAATGAGACGCCAGCGGTTTTTGCAGCCGTATGTAAAATATACGGGAGCTAGGAACGGTTTTTCCGAAAGGATGTGCATGTCAAGATACGAGGCCACGAGGAGAGCACCACGGCAAGGACGATGCCAGGCCCAGTAACTAACTGCACAGCAACACAAATTCCGAGTTTTTGTGTAAAGAAATCTACACAATTGCAGAAACATAAAAGTTAGAATCATGAATCATTACCAGAGTCTTGGAACTCATAAAAGAAAACTCAAAAATGTCTTTTTAGGAATAAATAAACTTTTTGCGAAAATAAAAACAAAATACTCACAGATTTAAAATTAACTTGTACTAATAGTAATTCAAGGGGGAAAAAAACGTTCTCGTTAAAACACATCTCTCCTAAGAAAATTTGGTCAAAAATAGGGAAATTTACAGAAAAATAAATAAAAATGTTGGCGAAATGAATTTTAAAAACGTCGATTGTGTTAGTGTATAGAAAAACAACAGGCCATAAGCATACCAATCAAGGAATATCAATTTGAGTGAAAATTCTGCTAAAAGTTTAGCCGTTAACGCTGGTCAGACAGGCAGGGACAAGGATGCATGAGCGGACAGACGCTTTGCTGCAAACCAATTTTTCGGTATCAAGGACGCACATAAGTGGATGCTGACTGCGCAAAGTGTTAGAAGAGGTAATTTACTACATTTAGGAAAAGAATTAGCCACTTTTTTCGTATGATGGACATACAATACTTGTTGCGCCCACAATCGCCGTGTTCGCTGCAGCAGTACATAACGGTCTCTATACTTAAGTAGTGTATAAGAAAGTAAAAAAAAATCGTAAAAAGTCATCAACACTTGACCGCACTAAACGTGCTCATCTTAAAAGCAATATTTCATAAATTACTTTTTTCCTCTTTTCTTCTGGCCATCTCATGCATATTAACCCTCTCTACTAAGTCATGAGAATAAATCGTTATTCAAAAACCCGAAAGCACACGTGGTGATCACCGAAAATTGTCGTAGAAAAAAAAAAAAAGTATCCCAAACACCGTCCGCACAAAAGGCGCAAGAGCGCGAGCGGAAACGAAACCGGGGCCGCGTGGAGCACAGCCCCTTTCTCCGCGCTGCGCCGACTGCGAGGTGTTGCGGGGCGTGGGGCGAGTGGGGGGGGGGAGCAGGTCGCGCAAAGGTGTTTTTAATAGTTCGCACACGGCCGCAAGGCCACGCAGCAGCAGCGGAGGGACAGGAGAGCGCGCGCCATCTGCGCGACCCGAAGGCGCGCGAGGCGAGAGCTGGGGCAGGGGCGCGCACGACGCCACGCCACGTGGTTGCGGGGGCGGGAGCAGGGCAGGGGTCGAAGTGGATAGTTGCAAACAAGTTCGTGAATGGCTGAGGATGAAACGTTAGGGTTTTGGCCAGGGCCTCTCTCAATGATAAATTGATTAGTGTTTCCGAGCGCGTTACTTCTGCAGGGGATCTTTCCCCGCTGGATGGCGATGCAGCCGGCGCCATCACAGCTACTGCACCAAAGCACTTTCAGCCTTCAAGCTATTTTCATCTAGAGGGCCGACAAGGGTGGATCAGGGCATCGACTGATGTCACTGCAGTGCCTATAGCTGAGAGAGAGAGAGAGAGGACCTAGGCTTCATGATCCGGCGATGGCAGGAGTTTTTGGTACTAGCTACGTAGCTAGGTCGAATTCAGCCGAAGTCTAGAGGGTTGTAGCGCCCGGCTGATCTGATCGATAGTTCTCCGTGGTTTCTCAGATCAACACTAGGTGAATGCAGGAGAAGTACCCTAACGGACTGGTCACGGAGCGCGTGCGATCTTTCTTCTTCGTTGTTCTATCTTCATCCCTTACACGCTCACATGCACTACACTACACACCACTACTGGGAGACTAATCGGGAGCTTACAGCTTGTCCCGTCTGGGGCGGGGCCACGCCGGTGCAAGATACCTGGTTGGGGAAAATCCCCGCAAGCCGACATAGGTCGGCGCCGAATCTCGCCATCCAGCTGTTGAAGATTGTGGGAATGCGATGATAGTGATTGTATAGGTGGGGTGGTAGTAACAAATATGATGGTACGGTGAATACGCCTCCCTCTAGCGTCAGCCAAATTGGAGGAGGCAGCGGAAGAACTCATTCAGCTCAGTCACTTGTAAAAAGAGGCGCCTCTAAGAAGATTTGCCCACTTCGTTTGTTGGATAACAGTGAAGATGTTCATTTCTAGCGATGGGAAGCCCAAATATCTGTGCTAGGTGTATTCCTCTTGACTCTTTAGCCTCCAGAATATCCTTACCATGATTCGTCGTACAAATGATCACTTACATGTGGTACATTTTGTTTCTACATCTACCGTAACATTTCTACTTATGACTTCTTAGTACATCGATAGAGAAAAGACAGCTACTGCGATATCTTCCTTCTCTGTACGAAGCAAACTCGGTTCTCACAACCGCCACCTATTTATTTTATTCTCTACATTTCAATGAACTAATTAACTCCTGTATGGGTATTATATTCCCAAGCCACCTTCCATCCATCCTCGTACATCTCACTGCGTTCTTTTCTTGACTACTATCATCAATCTTCTGGTATATCCAGCCAACACTTTCTTCCTTTCGCTTCGCACTGCACTCGTAAGTTCCTTCGCCATCCTTCCCCCTGCCTGCTGTGACTCATATCCCCAACACTCCTCCACCCACCCTACGAGTGCGTTAAACACCCAGAACCGCGACGTCGCTCTAGGGCAAAATGACGCCGCTAGCAGCCACCCCCACGCACGCTTTACGGCATACAAGTGCACTATTGAAGCACACTCTCCGCTTTTGCCCCGTATCCCTTACCTACTTACGTTTTTCTCCTGCGTCTCCTTTCCCCCGAGGCGGGCGCGCGGGCGGCTGCGAGGGGAGGAGCGTGGGCGGCGGGGGAGATCGCGTGCTTTCTCCTCGCGACGCGTAAAGGAGTCTCGCGGGAGAAGGGCAGCGCGGCGATTTGATTTGCGCGAACGCGTGCTCGAGGCGCGGGGCGCTGGCGGGGGCGGATG
>BOPP01000317.1:299853-316807 GCA_017312745.1 Gryllus bimaculatus
GCGGGCGCGGCGTGAGAAAGGGACGTCTGCCCGCTGGGAAGTGGGCTTTGCCGGCGCCCGGCGCCACGCGCCCCGGACAATCCTGCGCCCGCGATGGAGGCGGCGGCGGCGGCGGCGGCGGCGGCAGCGGCAGCGACCAGGAGAAAGTGCACCAGCGTCGGCGCCGGCCCGAGTTCATTTTGCTCCGGAACAAACCAGCATCGCGTTCTGAGGTCAACATCTCCTCTCTACTTACATCAACGTGACAATAACTGCTAACTGCTGTTTGACATCTAATTCACTTAATTATTTAAATTGGAATTTGGTTAAAAAGAGCGTAGTATTTTGACCACATAATTCCGGGTTGTCTTTTATTCGTTCGAAATAATTCTATTGTTCCATTGCAAATAGTGCAATGATCATGGAAGATACATTTTTAACAGAAACATAGTAGGTGTGATCCACATACTTGATCCATCGTTTGGGCATTCCATCTATCATTATTTGACGCTGGATCATAAATTGTTTAAGTTGTAAACTAGTTTGTATGCAATGGTTTATGCAATTAGACATCATTAAATTTGCACAGGCAAGACCTTTCTTATTTCGTTAACTATGGAGTGTTTTGTGGGCTAATTCTGTAACTCTGTTTCATAAATGAACCTAAATACATTACCAGAAAGAGGTCGTTAGAAGTGTATGAATATTAAGAAAGAAATATTTAGAAAAATATAGTCAATGTAGGTAACAGAACTAGAAAGAGATATCAGACATCTATATGAGGCCGCCAAAACGTCGATGAAGATGTAAATGCCACAACTTTGTAGCAACAGAACTTCCAGGCTCAGATAATATTAACACTCAGCACAGGAAACTCAATGTGGACGAGTGGCATTTGTGCAGCATGACAAGAAGATGTACAGACGTTTTTATTTTCATTACTTCAATAATGTCATCACTCTTGTAACATCTGGCTTACGCTCTCCGAGACAAAAAGACGCAGGAGTATTGTCTTCGAAACATACAATTTTTATGCTTGTCATAGCAAAGGAATATTTTGTAAAATGAATTGTAATAAAATAAAATATTTTAGAAATATATATTGGAGTTACACGCTGATATCACCAAATGACCAAAGATGATCTTCCATAAATTCTTAAGCAATCCGCCGTTAAAGGTGGTCAACCCTTTGACCTGGAGAGGCAATTCACTACCCACACTTCGCCACTTCTTTCACCGCGAGTGTGCATCGGCATGTGATTCATTATCACGACAACTGAAGCGGTGATTTTAAAAGGGAAATAAGTTCGCTTTTTTTTCGTAAAACGAGTTGATACATACAATTTATTTGTTATTCAAGCTACAGATCAATGTAAAAATGAAACTTGTGCAGATTCAATGACATATATTATTACCAACTAAAAATTCTAATGGTTGGAAAAAAAGGAACAAGTCCAGGACTAATTTGTCTTATACTTACAGAGGGCATTGAGAAATTTCTGAATTTATTGCATGATCAGTGATTAATAATAATTTACCTAAATGATTTCACAGCAACAGTTATAAACACTAAGGACATCATAGGCTTGAAACCCTGGTGTTCGAACCGTCGAACTATTTTAAGAAGACAACCAAGTCTCTTGCTCGCCCTGGAAGCCCTCATTGTGAGCCTGGAATGGCTCTTTCCAAGTATAGTAACATTCGTGTAGAACATACTGTCCCAGATGTGAACTGCGAATGTTATGATGATTTTTTCTTTTTTTCTCAAAACTACGGAACAACGTCTTAGAAATAAATTTCTTCGGCTTCAGAGAAGTGATGACATTAACAGCATGGATATTACTGACCCCAATGACTCACGCAGCACTCAAGTCAGCGTGTGTGTATGTGCCGGAATACAAACGTCCCAGAACACTTCTTTCGCCGAAAACAATTTTGCAATCCTGTGATAGTCGTTGACGGGAATGTTAATTGTCTGTCCTCCGGTTTCGTGATGCATATTTTAAAACAACACGACTGCATGTGCATAATGAAACCTAAAGCAAATAGCGCGGTGCGTGGGTGAGTATGCACATACTAACGAACGCATACCGGTCGCTTCAAGCGCCACGTGGCTCGTCGTGCGACAACCGCGGAGAATGTGACAATACGACGCGGCATCTAAGCCGCCCCCCCCCTCGAGCGGACGCTTTCTCGCTTCTCGAAGACACGACTGCGTGGATCTAGAAAGAGCTGGGGATCGCGCATGTAGGCCAATACACGCTATAGCGTCGATCGAATATGGCCGGCTCTTCACGTCGTTTTCTCTCTTCTCACGTACCTTAACGACTTGTCTATGCATACCTAATGAGACTACAACAAGCAGATTCACGCATGCGAGTGTGCCTTAACTTCCTCATCCTAACGCACACCTTTCACTAGAAGTCAACGGAACTTCTCGCGTTCTAGCTACAACCCACAAATGATACGAAGGTCAGAAGCACTTTCTCAGGTCTGGACGACACGGTCGACGCGTCGTGCTCTCAGCGCCAAGCTCTAAAGACTAGTACACACCCAGCAGAATAGCGCAGGCTTATCTAAGCTTCATATCGCATCACCGCGAAGTATCAAATACGATGTCCCCGGTCTTGCCGCCAACCAGGAACACCGCGTAGGTCAGACACACTCGTATGGCCAACGTTTTCGACGTTGTACAAGATTGCAGCGGAAGCAACGCGCCCTAAACGCGCCGATGTCTTCAGTTAATAAAATATACATCAAGTACACTGGCGCACGCGTATCTGTGTTCACACCGGCCAGCCGCGCGCTTGCGCTTCACTCGAAACTAGTGATGCGACATCGGTACCAAAACACTGTTGTTAGCAAACATGGATGTTCAAAATTAAAACATCGATGTTCAAAATACATTATGTTTTTTAACATCGATGTTTTTAGACTGGACTAGTAACATCTAACATTAGATTCGAATGCATCGGAATTTAATTTGACACTGGTTTTTATTAATTCGTAGAATGAGGGTAAGAGAAGAGACCCTACGCCCACACCGTATTTGTTGGACATATCTCAATAAGCGAAATAAATATGAAGAAAGAGGAAATTCAAGGGCATGGAGGTCATCTCGGGCGATAGAGTTTGGTCGATTAAGGCGGTACAAACAGGGTTTTTTGGATCCATCGTATGAATAACAGTTAATAACAGTTACTAACAGTTATTATTTCATATTTTAACCTTTAGAGTATGGTGATCAAGGTATGGTGATCATTTCATTAACAAACAAAATATTGGAAAAGAAAAAAACATCGATTAAAAAAACATCCGGTATTAATCCATCGATATTTTGAAAATATCGCCATCGATGTCACTTCCCCATTCGAAAGCCACTCGAGCACAGCTCTCTCAGGCGGGGGCCAGGCATCGTCCGTTTTACACGGCACAGCTTCGTGCATATTGGACGCACACAGAATGTGCAGTCCCCACAGCACGATTTCTGCTTGGAAACGTTTGAGAACATTCTTTTCCGTACAACACACGTACGGTTTGGCTCTAGCGCTGCTGGCGGCACACTCGTTCACTAACGGCTTTATTTAAGGCGTCCTTTCCAATTTTGTGGTTAAGTTAGGTGCTAATCGTGAGATTTGCTGTATTGGCGTGTCGGTTTCGAGTTTTCGACTGTTCTGGAATGCAGTTTATTTCACAAAATCTTCCAAAAGTGAGATTACTGAATCTCACTACTTCAGCCAAGACATTCGAAGCGGCTTTTCCCGCGCACCCGCTACGCCTTCGCAGCCACAACCGTACTTGTAGCGATAACGATTCTAGTCCCTCCCCCCGCCGTATTTTGTTAATACTTATAGAAAGTATTAATAAAGTAAATCAGATCTCACGTAAACAACAGTTGGGAATGAATGTACTCGGACATTCAGGGATTGACTTGTGTGCTAACAGAGATCCTGGCGGCTTACAGTGGCAAACGTGCAGACCGTCTGGGTAAACACGACTTTTGGCTTTTCTACTTCTAGCTTGGGGTCTTGAAGTGTCTGTAGCAGAAAGTGCACGCCAACTGCTCCGCGTAACAGGGCGCTGGCGCGAGGCGGCTGCGAGGCGGAGGTTCTCGGCCGGCACCTCGCGCTGCGTCGTGAACGGGCGCGCGGCCGCCGCGCAGACGCCGCTTCTTCCGACCATTTTGTTTGCGCAGCCCCAGAGGCGCAGCCGCAAACACTTCTACTAGGAAACGATGTTTTGCAGGAAAGTTATAGGCGCGCTGTAACGACGCGCGCGGTCGCCCGAGACCTCTGAATTACTGCCATTAACGCGCCGTGTGATTTCCAGTCGCGAGGCAGAAGGGAAGGGCGCCTGCGCGTTCATTGTACTACGCCGGGCTCTCAGCGACAGGCAATCACGACCCTACTTTGTGCTCCGTTGCGATGATGGTGTGCGGGTTCAGCCAATTTATTCGCTCTCACACTTTCGCGCAGCGACGACTATTATTTCTGAATAAAGCACAAATATGCGTCTCGCGGCAATCATCTGCGTGAAGTAATAAATTGCGGAAACATAAAAGCAATAGCGGTGGTCACTCATCATCGAACGGCCTAGAACACCGACAAAATGATCATTAAAATGTTTCCAATCACCTCAGGAAGAGTTCGCGACAACTGAAACATTCCTGGCTAAAGCGAGTGTCATTGCACCAAGCATTTAGAAATGCCATTCGCAACTGCAAACATGTAAAACTGTATGTGACGTATGGGGAATAAGATCATCAGCGCACGTTTTCTTGAGTTCCAGAATCCTTTCCCAACATTTTAACTATTAATAGTCGAAAGATGAATAAAAGTTAAATAATAATAATAATAATAATAATAATAATTATTATTATTATTATTATTATTATAAAGCCTATTTGATGGCTGAAATCGCTAAGGCAGTAACACCTTCGCGACCTCGGACCAGAAGATCGCGGGTACGAGTCCGCCTCGAGCATGGTTGTGTTGTGTGTGTCTCTGTATGTTTGTGTGTGTCTATTTCATCATTTATCATCATCATCACCATTTCACCCAATCCCTCAGGACTCACTACCCTGAGATGTAAAAATGTAGTCAGCGTTAAAATGCTGATCCCCCATCAGAATATAACGTGCACCACCCGATATTCCAGATTGAGCCCCAGTGGGTGGCCCCATGATGTCCGATTCGCGAAACGAACAAAATAATAATAATAATAATAATAATAATAATAATAATAATAATAATAACTATAAAACCTAAAGAAGTGGGAGATTAGTAACATTCGTGGAAAGTAGACATATTCGTTCCCAAGTTGTAGAAAACTTATTTGCAACGGTAAACGAACTGCAGATTGATTTTTCTGCCCTACTAACAAAATAGTAACTCGCCCTTACCTCTACTCCTACCACTATAAGCAAAAGGAGAGCTCAACAAAACATGCGCATAGTGAGGCTACATTTATTTCCAGAAGCAAAATAAGGGGACATCTCAGCATTTGCTCAATGGATCAGGGAAACTGGACAAACTCTGATCGAGACGAGGGTCATTGACCCGTTCAAATACATTAACGTTTGTCACATATGTCAACAGCATTTGAAGGAAGATATAGGTTGCATATAAGTAACTAGCTAGAATTAAATATTTCATTTTAGTGAATAGTACAGGCTTTGGAAGCATTCTATGTTCAACTTTACATCCACTCACAAAATGTAATCAATACAAATTTAACGTAACTGTTACCGGGGACATAACGTTTTACACAAGGAAGTTTTTCCAAACTTTGATTTGTTTTTAATAGTTTCAAAAGGTTTACATAAGACAAATACCTGTTATTTTTATGATATAATACCTACTGTGACTTATTACCTTTCTCGGAGGATGTTTTTCTAGACGTGGAAAACCATAAAACAAATTAGCTATTCCTTACGACATTATTGAATCTATTTTAGAAATCTTGTTAGTAGTTAAATGATGTCGTAGGCTTCCGCGGCCAGAGTCATGATCTGGGCTGTCCGGGTGACGCCGCGCCGATGGCTGATGCGCCGACGTTTCGACCGACAAATTGCGGTCGAAAAGTACAGCCCTGAAGAGGACCGCGATATGTCGGTCGAAACGTCGGCACATCAGTCATCGACGCGGCGTCACCCGAACAGCCCAGATCATCTTGTTAGTAGTTTTTTGAGAAGACTACTTCACACAAATCCCATAAAACTTTGAAGCTTGAGTGTTCGATTACATTTAGTTAGTTCCTTGCGAAAAACGTCAGAAAAAACTGGGTTTTGTTTTGTCCAACTAAAAATGCCACTAAAATATTTATCATATTAAAACTTACAGGTTTTTAAAATAGGATGTTTATTTTCAGTTAATGAATATTCAGTTGGTAATAAAGATAAAAATAAAAATACTAGCATAATTTCATTAGTAGTGATCTTTGAAGATCTTTACAATACAATTTTTTGTCTTCCATTTTCATGAAAATAAATCTGCCTTAATATATCTATATGTTGTTTCATAACACTTTATTTCTTCTTGGCCTCCGACTTTTGAGCATTTAATTACAAAACACTGTTATTTGTAACAAGATTTACATGATGCGATTTTCGGTTAATGATTTTTACTTCAGAATAAAAACAGTAATATTTTTCTGTAACAAGACTTTAAATTGTAATCATGAGTCATCTACAATAATTATGACAATATTTTCTCCTTGGCATATGTAAATAATAAATGTTAATAGGTTCTCTTTGCCATTGTCTCAATATATTTTTAATTTCCTTCAAATTCACGATTTGCTTATAGAATTTCTTTCTATCGAACTTCCCACATCATCCCACAAAACGATGTATTTTTTTCTTTCTTTTTTTTTCTCTCTCTCTCACAAACACTTGGAACAAACTGATGTTGCATTATAAAATTATCGCTACAGTGGCAAAGTGAGAAGGCTTTTCCCCCGATGAAATCGAAAGAGACTTCACTTTCCGCGCCACGAGATCGCATCAAGACGGAGGCCGATGGCGGCGGAAGTGTTTGTGGCGGCGGCGGCGGTGGCAGCCGAGGGCTGCACCGGCTTCGTCATTATTGCGCGCGTGATTCAGGGCGCCAGCCAGAGCGGACCCGTTACCCGAAACTAAGCAAATCGTTCCCGGAAAGGAATGAGAAATTTAAAAAAATGAATATGGAGTGATAATGAAATATCGTCATCATCGTGAAGTGCGACAGTTGTCATTTTACTACAACCGTTCCTTCCTAATTCCAGGCGCTCTCTTTACTGCGATATTTACGTCATCAGAGCACATCTTTGGTAAAAATCCTTTTTTCGTCAGAATTCTATTCATATAAATATTTTCTCTGCATTAGTACATCAGTTTTCTCTTTTCTCTTGTCCTAAAAGCTTTCCATTTTTCTTCACTTCTAAGTTGTGTATGTAGGTTTTCTCTTCTGTCTGGGACGCATTAGTCATCTTACTCCCTATCTACTTTTGTAGTGCTTCTGTCTTTTACCCCCTTTCCCTCTTCTTTTCCTCGTGTAACTTTCATTGTTGAACAACAATATAATACCAACAAATGTTTAAGCAATGTTCCTTTTATTTCTAAATTACTCTCTAAGAAAATATTACTTTTATTAACATTCTCTCCTTTTTTATAAGAGCATAAATTCAGGATTGCTCTTTTAATCGCAATTAGTTGCTTTTTTAATCTCATCTTTATGAAAATGGGGGTCTTTTCATTTCACAAGTATGAAGTTACTATATCTTTAACAACCATTTTAAAATTTTTCATATAAAGTTACTTCACTAAGTGGCTGGCATGGAACTAAAGTGGTCTTACAAAACTGCGCACACGACTCACTTAATCAAGTATCAGTTCAGTTCAATCTAATATTTCTCTGTTTTCATCAAACACATTCATTCCAACTAGGCTAATGTTCGAAATTTTAGATTTTTTCTTAGTGGTGATTTTTTCAATTCACTTGCCAGTTCTTTTCTCTATCCCCACAACTTCAACCCTACGACATATACTATGCAAAATACTACTTAAAATGTACTACATATGTTTAACAAAATGCTAAAGTAATATTCATTTGTATCAGATTTCCAACAGGAAGAGTGATTACAGAACCCTAAGATTTCCAGGAGTCATGACCAAGAACATGGGGGGAAATGTCTTTAAACTCGTACAACCACAACATCAAGCAGAAACTGAACGATTAATATCTCAAGATCCTGTAACAGTTATTCCCAATCCAAGAAGTTGAACACAATAATGAGTTGAAGACTATATATATTCAATGGTCAGTTTCCCACACTGATGATCTTGAAATGACACTTCACAAGGCAGGTAGACAATGTGTCAAATGATGCGAGCAGACAGATTTTTAACACTCTGGTGAAAGTTAATTTGTCATGATTAAGGAACAGATTATAATGAAAATATTTTTTTCTTTTCACTTTAGAAATATGTCGTATAAAACAGAAATTAATATAATGTTATGGCAAAACGAAATGGCCCATTTTTATATCATTTTTTTGTTGCATTTTTCATCGATTTGGACTAATACGATATTACGTACCTTTTACGCCATTTTTACTCATTTTTTCGCTAATTCCATCGATTTTAATATCATTTAATAGTACTTGCGTCAAACAATATTTACGAGGTGTAACAAATAGTCATCACAAAATTTCTACATAGCCTATTCGATATCGCCTCTCGTATATTGTAATGACAGCCGTTGTGAGAACTATGTAATCTAAGGTTCCTGTGACGTTTGTCGGCGTCTTGGTCAGTTCGGCCGATTTCGCCATAAGGCAAATATTTTCTGTTTTGATAAACTTTTTACGTAATTTTTCTTTGTTTTTAGGGCATTCTAAATCATTTTAAAGCATTTTAAGAGCATTTTATTGATCATTTTTGGCAATGTTTTATATCACCAAAATCCGCCCCTTACTCATGATCTTTAAACTCAAAATAATGAAAACTTTTTCTCACGGCCATTATTTTTTTAACATTCCAATTTGGCCCAGTTCAAGTTGTTAGGAGTTATATATCAGTAACGAATACTTGCGGAACGAGTGATAGATTTTAAAATGTTTCAACCCAGCTTTAAAATTAAGTATGAATTGAAAGTTTGATCCACTCATACAGAAAAAAATCAAACAGTAGATTGGTAACCAAATGTCAAGGGGCGTTTCAGCAATCGTCGAAAGAGTTAGTAACATTTAGACTAGTGAATGACTCCCAAAATTGTACAATAAATGACAGGATTAGAAATAAAGGAACAAATAACGACAGTTCTCATATTTGAAATATATTTTTGTTAATGCTAAAAGAGCGTAGCTCATGACCGTCAACATTTCCAAATAAAATGTTCATTCGATAACATTTAAACAAACTCTCAAATAAAATAAATAGCAATAAAACTAAAAATTATACTACATAAACAAAGAACGCAAATTTTATTTTTTTGACATATTCAATAAAAAAACACTTGAAAAACTAGTAACCCACTAATTCGAACAAGAACTTTCAGAGATATATTAATGCAAAATTCCACCACGTTTTTGTTCATATCTCTATTAAAATAACTTCTTTTAATGTAAATTTATTATTACGAACAGGAAATGCAAATTCTAACACGAATGTCTGTACTTGCAAAATTATTTCTAAGTAAGAACTTTTTTGATATTCACAAATTTATGCGTCCGTCGCGCGTATAAATTAGGGATTCATACGTATTTACACCAATAACAGATGAAAATTCATAAAACTACTTCAAATTCAATGCTTTGACTGACCATTTGCATATAAAACCATTCTTTACATTCAGGAGCATCCTTTAATCATGCATGCATTCTAGGAAATACAATAGAAATGAAGCGTAGAAGATGACAAAGTAAAAGGAAAAGAAATTGACAACGAATTTCTCAGACGAATTTCCAAGGGTGGTTTCACTGCTTTTGGGGTATTTCTATGCACTGAGGGACAACGATCTTAAAACCATTTCAGATTCCAAGAATTATCTGACGAAGCAATGTCTTATTGAAGAGAAATATTTAAAAACAACAACAAAAAAAACAAAGTGGTTCCAAGAGCACCTCCTTAGTTCCAAAGGTTAGGAGTATATTGCCAATATTCCGGGTATAAACAGCACACGAGGAAGGGACAAAAGCAAAACGCCGAAGAAGGCAGTTCGATGCCCCGATGGGAAGCTTCCGCGCGGCGAACGGACAGACGCCGCCGCGGCCGCGAGAGCAAGGACCCGGCAGAGGGTGGGTCCCGTTAGGGCGGCCTCCCGCCCGGAATGCCTCGCGAGGGGTGAGCTCCACGCGCACGCCCACTCAGCCCTCGACGGCGGCGGCGCCCTTTGCACTTCAACATCTTCGCTCCTTCTGCCCTTGAGCGACTCTTCAAAAGGGAAGGCACGCCAACCCTTCACGCGGAAGGGCCACTTTCCCCTTTTCTCCTTCATCTCAGAGATATATTTCTTCGAGAGCTCTGCGATTTAAATGCTACTAAAGAATTCAATAATGTTTCCACACATTCCTCCTCATTCTTCTTCTTCTTCTTTGGTCCTATCTTCCATGTACGGAAGTTAGGTGACCCATTACGGGTTTTCTTGGGGTAAGTTATTCAGGGTGGTTTCCCGTTGCCTTCCCTGATATGATGATAGGGGGTGAAATGACGAACACAATACAACCATGCCTGAGGCGGGACTCGAACCCGCGATCTTTCGGTCAGAGTTCGCTACGGCACTACTGCCTTGGCGATCTCGGCCACCTGATCGGTCATGCTTTTATATCATGAAATAATTATATCGGAAGAAATAATGAAGTTAACATACTTCTTGAAAATTTAAAAAAATAACCACTTAATTATTCTTTTATTACCTAATTATTTCGAACATTATCTTCAGTGTCAGATGCATAGTCAGTTTCATTCGGGAAAGGACTCGGCATCTTTTAGAAGAATTTTTGAAATAATGTAATAATGCTATACGCAATGCAAATGCGACTCTTCTAGACTTACTTTTCTTCCCAACCAATTTTCTCTAAGTAAAGGGTAATGGGCATTACTGATCACGTATACAGAGAAAAAAATGTCACAGAAACCGGATTTTAATATTTAAAACTTCCGTGAAATTATATCTAACTGCAATCAGCAATTCGATGAATGTTGAAACTCGGTGAATAAATGAATTTCTTTTTTTAAATCCAGACAAACATGCCCACCATGAGACACATCGGCAACTTCCATTGTCACAGTTTCTTTGCTTCTCTCAGAAATGTCAACATAAAAGAGTTGTGCTTTGTATACGTTTCTTTTTATGACAAATGCGTTTTATAACCTTGACATGAATCAGGTATTATTCATTTATGTCATTAGATGACAAAAACCAAGAGGGAAAATGCTTCGAAACACGAATACTTTCAATATGGGTAGGAACAAAAATCTTAGCGTATCATCTCGTCATAATAAATTGGTATGTCGCAAATAGACTTTCGTGAGGCACATGGATGAAAGAGAAATGTACAAGATTTATCGTCATCATCACTAACAAGAATTAGGTCGATTTAACCTGCATCGACAGACCTTTAGAGAAGGCAATTTCTTCCTTGGACATCCCGACGTTTTCTCGTTTTGTAAAATATAAAACGCCTAACTATGCGTTTAATTATCCATTTAGTTTTCTTCTAAAGGCTTGTAATTTATCTCCTACGTTTTGATCTTCAATTCCTTTATCACTAAATGACTGAGCCACATTTATTTACAGTTTAGAATATCAACGGAGATTACAATATTACTTTTCACAGCAATTACAAAAAAATGTCATAATTGCACCAAAATATGGAACTCGATAGCTTAAAAATAAAAAAAAATTGAAAAAGTGAATACCACTTTTTTCGAAATAATTTGTAGAAGGTGAAAGAAGTGACACATTTTTTTGGCCTTTCGATAATCTTAATTAAATGTATTATTATTTGGAATGTACAACAATTTTCTACATTTTTGCTTTTCTCGTTTTTCCCTCATTAAAGAAAAACTCACAAACAATTTCTTATTCAACAATATACTGAGCCAGTAACAAGTACTTTTAAAGAGTACTTTGTAAGTGGCTTCCATTTTTCCATAAATTCCACAACTACATCTAGCTAAACGGATACAATTAACAGTATCCTAACTGGCAGGTAAAACTGACTCATTTTTAACAAAAATGAAGAAATGAAATATGCAAACTTTCTCCTGGACTTCAAGATTTGAAATACAAATTTTCAACAAAGGCAACAGGCATTGAGGTCGCAAAAGTAAACCTCAAACTTGTGGCCAAATTCCGCTTCTGAGTAATAGTTTACTCAGCAGTTTACAACAAGCAAATTGCCGCATTGTAAAAGCAACATCCGCGACGTCCATAATGCGTAGAGTGTCACTCAAACGATTCCTTTTTCAGAGCTCCGCTGGCATTGGGGACGGCGGCTGTGGAGAAATGTGAACATAACGTTTAACACCAAACACTACCCTAGAGTGAACACGCTGCACTTCAACAATAAATGGAAGTCGTCATAACATACTGCCATAAATCTCACGGTATGGATTTTTCCACGTTGTGAACCGTTCTCAAGAGAGGCAAACATTAACGAGATTTTGAAAACGGAGAAACTGAAAAAACGATAATGATCATTCAATAAGCAATGGCAAATAATTCGAATTCCTACGAGAAGCCAAAGTAGCTGATACAACACAACACAAGTATGTAGCTTATCACGTGCATGTGACCGGCTGAGTTTAGCTCATTGCCAGCATTGTCGCTGATTCTGCGGGTACTCTGACCGCGAAGTCCTTAGGGTCGAGTTCCGATGGCAGATTTTCGACACTAGCGAGAGAGCTAGGGCGAATTCAACATCTTTCTGGAGAAGATATTCTTTTCCGTGGGTTCTCTGGTCATTAGCACACGAGTGCCCAAACATTTTCTAACGAGTGCCCTAAGACACGGGCCACGAACCGTAGATGATCTTCTCTTCATTCCTTCACATACTCTCATACAAACACACACACGCCTGCGCCCTTACATGCTCCCAAACAAACTGGCCGCACGCGATTTTTCCTTCCTCTCCCATTACACACACACACATATACACTACCACACATTCCACACAATTTTTGGAAAATTACAAAAGTTGAAACTATTTTTCTTTTATTTTGTCTTTTGCAACTTCAGTATTTAAGATAGAGACTTTTTTCAAATAAAATTTATTCTTTCCTCCTCACTTTCCATTAATGTCATGTTTATTGTTTTGCAAGTATTAATAGTTTTCGCGCAACTCGAGAGGAATAGGGACAATTAAAAAAAAACAAGTTTTTTTTTCTCAAAATAGCAGCAATTGTTTTTAGCTTTTTTACGGGGAGAGTTAAATACACTGAATACATGGATTAAATGTAATTTTGATGTAATTACTTGATTTAAAAAAATACACAATTGTAATGTTTTAAAATATTTCTCACGGTGTTAATATGTACAATATGGGCGTTTTTATACATTATTGCATTTGTGAGTAGAAAGACTTCAAATGATTTCTGATAACGTATCGCGGAAACTCAAACGTTTGCTGTGAAAATGAGCTTCATATTGTGAATTTTCAGATATGCTCAAACGACATTTTCTTAAAACGACTGCAATTTTTCGATAAAAACGTGCATATAAAAACAGGTTTTACCCCTCTATAATATTCTTAAATAATATTTCAATCTACTATTAGGGATCGAGTGTGGGGGGGGGGTGAGAAAACGTGACAAAATATCTTTTAGGCGCCAAATGATGGCAGCTGAGACGAGGGTGGGGCAAAACCGAAAAACAGCAGAGACTACAGAGATAAGTCAACTAACTAGTAAGAGAAAGTCTGTAACACTCCGAAGCTCCAGTAGTTTTCCGTGAGTTCGTTAGATTCTTCGTTATTTATCCGAATGTCCGGCAAATCGGTCTATTTGAAGCTTCGTCGTCACTGAAAGACCGCACAATGACACAACCTCCGATAACAGGCCAGGAGGCCACGAGCGACGTGCGAGGTGCGGCGCGCGGGGCGCGGGAGTGCGTTCCTGCGTAGCGCGTGCGAGTGCGTGCGGGTGCGTGCGGGTGCGTGCGCGCCGGCAGGACCGGAAGGCCGCTGCCCCAGTTCCGGCCAGCAGCGCCGGCTGGCGGTCGAAGGGCAGCGGGCGGCGGCCGACGCACGTTGCGCGGCGAAGGCAAGCGGGCGTTTGCAAGGCGCGGGCGGTGCCTTCGCAAACACTCCAATCGCACAGAAGGGATATTGTTTGATTCGAGGACGTGTTTGTGAGTGACTGACAGTTTCTTTGCTCTCATGATATTTCGTGTGCCCAATTTCCTTTCACGGAGAGGATTAGGTTAAAATTATTCCCATTTTATCGATTAAACGGAAGGGATTAGGAAAAATAAATTATGTTTACTTGTTTACACTTTTACACATCTGATGACGTCTGGTGCAATATTTTAAATTGCATATACCAAGAAAATAGTTCTTTAATATTTTACATCAGTTTTAAACCATACGCCATACAAACATTTGAGCAAACTCATCCATTTGCAATGTACATTGTAAGGACGTTCTTACATAAATATAAATTGCTTCTCATATTTCTTGAATTAATATCCTACTCCTAAATATTAGTATATCTTCAGTGGTGTCATCCGTTATATTTTAATCAACTAGAAAGAGAAAATAACAAAATACATTGTAGGCTATATATTTTTTTTGAGTGATAGTTCGATTTCCTGTAAGCAAATGAATTTCTGCAAACAAAGAACAGTGCAATGCGGCGAAATAGCTGAATTAAAAAAAAACATCTGCACACCATGAACTGCACTGACTACACTGTACCAAAACGCAGTCGCTTGTTCTAGTTTCAAGGAGGCTGGGGAAGAAAATGGCGAGAAAGGAAAGAAAGTGAGGACTGAGGAATGTCTCTTCGGAGGACATTCACTTCATTGTGGAACTGCTCAGCAGTCACTGTCGACAGCAAAAATAATTTCGGGCACTTTCTGTATGTTTTATTCATTACTTTTTCACTCTCAACAATAGCACGAAAGTTGCTCTAAAGGTCTGCGCATAAAACCATTCTTTACACAGGACAAGTTTGAAATGTGCAGACATCAGTGCTTCTATTCTACAAAATTTAATAGAAATGAAGCCTAACAAGAGAAAGTAAAAAGGAATGGAAATTGAGAACTTTAATTTCTTAAACTAATTTTCGTGTGTGGTTTCAAGGTTGCATATTTCGTGAAAGAGATAGGCAAATGCCTTTTTAATATACCTAAGACCGATGCACTATTGCAAATTGTAATGGTCATGCTTATTTTGTAAAAAAATATTCACAATTTGCACACAAATATGGATCTTAGCCTGAAAGTTAGCCGTTTCAAAGGGTCTCACACACCTTAAATAACACAAACAAACTATTACAGAATTCCTTGAACTTCACACTAAGGCATATGGATGCTCTAGGTTATTCAGACAGAACAACGCGATACGATTCGCTATTTCATAAACTTCAATAAAAGACAAATATTCAAGGACATTTCGCGAGACAAACACGTTAACTTCATATCTAAAGCAAAGTCAAAATAGTAGACTACTGGAGTGTAAATACGTTTTGTTCCAAGTACAAACCATTCATTGCCATGTGCACATACTTCACCCGAAAAGGGAGAGGGATATGGATCGCATTCGTTCGTTCTTTTACTATAGAAAAAATGTGAAACCACTCTACATACCTCTACCTCGTATTCCTCAAATGCCTAAACACAGCATTTCAGTTCACCACCAAAAACCAACGACTCCTAAAGAGCAAACACTTCAGCATGAACACGGCCACGCGGCTGAGCGTCATAGGAAATGCGTTCCTATGCGTGCTCCGGCACAAGAAAGACATTAGTTGCTCTTTTCCTCGAGCAAACATCAAAAGGTGCCCAATAACTGAGGAGCAATTCAAACATTTCTGGAGAATAAGCAAACACACTCAGCCCTCGCGCGAAGTGCGCATCTCCTGAGTCCACACTTACTCACAAATCACACACGTCATCGCAGTGCGTAAGCCCTTCACGTACACACGACTACACATACGTGCACGCAACGATACGCACCTGACGGCAGGAGACGGTTCGTCGCGCGCCGAAGTTGCTCTCGCTGCCGGTGGGGCTTGAATCTTTAAGCGGCTCTCTTATCCACCGCGAACAGAATATTCTCGAACAGAATATTGAATGCTCTCCTCCCATTAACACGGGAGGGTCTAGAGATCAGGAACAGTAAGAGGGGCCAACGCGCGCACATTGGTGCCCGAAAGGGCCAACCGGATTCATCTACCCGCCCTTCTAATCATCTGCTGGCCTTTATCAAGTCATTAAATTGGAATGTTAACATTTACCGCGCATTGCATTATCCCTTAATTACTCGTAGTACTAGCTATTATTTAGCCTACCACAGAGACCAACAACGAAGGCGAGATAAGGCTGGTGATCACACGAAGAGAATGTTACTAGATGAGCAAGTTCAATCAAGTTCTATCGTATTTCCATCTCCAGCCCCCGCGAGGGGAAACTAAGAGAATGAGCACGAAACCTCAATTTCCAGACAAACGCATTCACAATTCTAGTGAAACCGATTGAAAATGTGAAATTACAAATAGAATTGCGTGTTCTACATAGAGATGTGCAAACACAAGGCACAAATATCGTTATAATACTTCTTTTCTTTAAGTTCTGTAAAATTGCTGTTTCACGCATAAGTGATCAGTGTCACGTTAGGGAAAATCGCATTTTAAAGTTGAAAGTGGCCACGCACACAAATTCATTTGTTGTGGGGGGATCTTTGCTTTCGAGCTGACCCATATCGAGCGAGTGATTAATTCCGGATGCACATTTATAGCGCACGACATTCACTCTCCTAGCGAGTGAAACCCGGC
>BOPP01000317.1:317352-342083 GCA_017312745.1 Gryllus bimaculatus
GTGGGCGGTGGCGGTGGCGGTGGCGGCGGGCGCCAGCGCGGGGACGATCGAAGGCACCGGCAGCGCGTGGAAGCCCATTCGCAGGCACCGCGGCATGGCGCTCGCTTCCATCGCCACGGCCACCAGCACCAGCAGCACCAGCAGCACCAGCAGCACGAGCCCCAGCCCCTCGGCGCAGAGCGGGACGACGCCGGCGCCAGCCACCGCAGCGGCGTCGGGGGCGTCGATGCCGCGCCGCCAGCGCCCCGTGGACCACCGCAGCACCACCCTCAAGCCGCACGCGCAGGTAGGCCTCTAGGCAGCGTGGCGAGGAGAGGGCGCACGAGAAGGCCTTGCAGGATTGGATAGGCTAATGCTGTCACAACGTGTTCTGGGGCAAATGTCCACGGAACGCACCAACAAAATCGTGGTTATGAGCGCTTACAAACGGGTCTAAAGCACAGCATTTATGCGACACGACGTTTTCTGAGAAATGTTGAAATAGTTTGCCTTTACCCCTTACGAATTATGAACTTGATATTTAAATTAAGAAAGTTAATTAAATTAATAATTAACGTTATCTTTATAAATACGTTAGTTTCAGCCGAAATAAAAAGGGAAACATCTATATTAAAACAGAAACCTTGAGAAATGTAAGAGTACAGTGAACGTCTACTACTTACTTTCATGATTCTTCTAATAATATATTTTGGAAATACAGTTCTTTGAGTGAGTCAAAAGCCATTTTTTAATGTTGGGTTGGGTTTGGAATTACATAATAAAATATAATGTGAAAAATATGGAGTAGATTAAACAGCTTGGATTGTCAGAAACTTTACAACATACGTTACTTTTGCAAACAATCAACGAGTCACGCATGTAGACTATTATCTAAGTGGGAAATGTTTGAATGAATGGCGAGATTAAATCATTTCAATTTGAATACCGAAAGAGCCGTGGAAAAATAAAGGTACTTGTTTTCAGGAAATATTACATTAGCATTCTTGATCTTGTCAGTTAGTCTGACACAGTAGTCGCGTGACCACAAAATCTTCCCCACTTTACGCTCTGTCGGACACTAACGACAATAGTATGCAGCAAATTCTCATGCACGCAGCGTTCCAATTCCAACCACGTATCGTCATAAGCCATTTATGACAGGTATCTACTTTCAAAGAAGGACTTACAAACCTCTTGAATACTTCCTCCTCTAGGTCCCGTTAAGCAAACGACTATTGATATTCGTCATGAGGTTCTGTTAATATAGCAAAATTAGGTTTCATACGTCATTTCATAATATCATTATCACTGGTAGTATTGCATAACTTTTGAACCTTTGCCGGTCAAGCACTCAAATTAAATATGTGCAGGATTCGCGGTGACATCAATGAGATAGGCAACAAAGCGACAGACATTCACGTTCAAGGCGGGTTTCGAACCCACGTCACATCTACGTGATGAGCCACTCACATTCGCCGCTTGTCTTTTGTTATACGACTGACTCGCTTCACACTTTTTCATACGGCATTTCAAATTTCCTCTTAAACACACTTTTAGTTTTTCATTGTTGTTTGACAGACCAGATATGCCAAAATATTTTTTTCAGAATCTGTAATAAAAAAACATTTGTTATTATCAGGGGAATTTCACTTGCATAATTTTTTGCCTTATCAACCGGGTGCCCTGATAGATGTTTCAATGAATATTTATGGAGCCTTTGCCAGCTGAATCTACGACATGGAGGTCATTCCGAATTCCACCTAATGCTAAAACGAACAGACGCAAAAAAGGACACAATTACAACAGGAGTTACTATCTGTTACCAACAGAAAGAGGAGAACATAAAAATATTAAACATCATAATCTGCAATCATGTGCTTTTGTAATTCGAACAAAATTGAAGATAAGTGATAGTCGAACGCGATCAGAAGTTTTATTTTTGTGCCTATTAAATGAGATGTGTGAAACTATTAAGAACTGTCGGTTTTGAAAAAACGTTTAAACCAAAATGGTCAAATTTTCTCCTGCCCTAGGAGAGGATTCGGTCAATGAAAGCTCAATGGAATGCATCAGCAGACACAACATAAATTTCCCTACGATTGTTTGTATTCCTTGGGTCAACTTGAATTACCACCGGTAAAGACTTTGTCATAGCCATACGATTCCATTCCACGCTACATCTATGTAAGTACTGGGGAAAGAAATCGTAGATAAATGTGACAATTCGAGATTGCGAATATTTTTCTATTTCTTAATGCACCTGACGTATCTAATAGATAGATAGATAGATTTATTATTTCTGCAGGTAGGTATAGAACCTGGTGGCAGAACACTACATTTTACATATTACAACTAAGAATAGTAATACACTGTAATTTTAAAGTATTTTAAGGCAATAATAACAATATAACAATAAAAACTAACAGCATTACCTATACAATCTATGACTGCCGTGCACGGAATTTTTAACTAATAAATACACTGCACTTCACTTCACTTCACTTCACTACACTTGCATTTCACTTCGCTACACTACACTTGCACTTGACTTCTCTATTGTACTACACTTCACAACACTTCACGACACTCCAATTCAACATGGATAAATGGATAAAAGAATAAATATCCTCTTATAGTTTACCACACAGCTTTAAATGACGAGGACAATCATTTATGCCAAGAAGACAGTGGTGGTTGAAGCGACGTGCAAGACGCCGCGGCCACGTCGAAGAGGAGGAAAGCGGCAATCGCGGGGGAGGGGGGGAGGGGGTGATCGCCGCAGCGAGGATCTCGAGCGTGAAGACGCAGCCCGCGAGTCCAGCGGCGCCCGCCGGACACTGGGTGAAGGGAGCCAAAAGGCAGGACAAAATATATTTCAAAAAGTAAACAGTTCATAAAAGCGTACGCAATATATGTCTTGTTTTGAAGATAAATTATAAATGTTTGCAAAAGAGAGAACGAATTGGTACAAGGAAATTAATAATAATACTACTAATAGGAGATGAGATAAAAGAGCCACTCATACATAGGGTTGAAACGTTTGGTAATTTGCGTATATCTTGCGCGTTAATAAGCGTTTTGTGCAAGAATATTCGTGGATGTGTCATTCGAACATCTAACACCGCGAAAATATAAGTTGAAAGAAAATAGAAACATTGAAAATATTTATTCTCGAAGGCAGATTGGCGTTTATCTTATTCATTTCCAAGGCAACAAACCCCAACCAAAAACAGTTTCAATTATGACAGCAAATCGAAAACCGTATTTACTTCATTAAAATAAATAGCTGGAAGTTAGTTTTTATACATTTTATTTAAAATTTTGGAGACTTTTGCCCTGAAAGAAAACCAACAAAAAATTCGATTGACGAAAGTTTTGTAGGGTTATAACTAATTTCTAAATTACTCAATAAACATATACGAAAACTCTTTGGAACCGTCTCAATATAGACAATGCAAACGAAACCAAAACTTTTTGAATTAAAAATTGATACCCAAACCGAAATATTTTATTATCCGAACATTGAACTTTATTTGACTCGTTTAGATATTTTTTATACAACAAACTGATAATATCATAGACACATTACACTATATATTTATTTATGCATATCCTTTTGCCGGTGCCAATCATCAACTTCATATCGGCTTGGACAAGGCAGGTGAAAAAAGATGACCAAAAAACGATACTACAGACTAGTCATATTCGTTTCGTATTTTATTTTCTAAACGTGATATAAATTAATGAAGGTCTAATGATTGCTTGCTTCGCCTTGAATGGAACACCGGCGCCGCGCCGCGCCCTTCCGGAGCTGTTTGGGCCCACAGGCGGCAGCGGCAAGGCCGGTGCGGAAGACCGCAGAGTCCCGTACCGGCGGGGCTCGAACCGGGGAACGGGGTCGCCGCCGCGGTGCCGAGTTATGGTTGGGGCAGGGGGGGGGCGCTGTACGCTTCTGGTCGCCGCCAAGTGCCGAGATGCCGCGCGTGGGTGTAATGCCTCGCGCAAGGAGAGCGACTTGGGGCTTCACATGCAGTAATTAGATGCCGTATCTTGTTCAGATGCCGGCAATATCAAATATTGAGAGCAGAAGGATCAGATATGTCATTGATTTGGGTCACTTTACTACGGTAGAAACTAGAAACTTAAACTCGCTATGAATCTCTTAATACATCAAAGTCATCTCGAAAATTTGAATTAAAAACATGAAGTACATTTTAACTGAATATTACCAATCAATGATTTTATTTTATTTTATCAATTTATATTTATTGAATTTTAATTGAAGGTCACTTACTTATTCCATTCTATGAAATAGCGGAGAAGAATAACAATTTCCATGATAACACTGAGTTTGACAAGAGTGTTTTCGCGGCAATGGCTTCGAGTAGTTCTCACAGTTTACCACTCATCTCCTGATTCACTTTTCTTCATCTTAGCCATAAATATAGATGTCGTATAATCACTAAACCGTGAAAAACATCAGCAGATTTAGAAAAAAACAACAACCAATTACGATTTTTCCTCCAATGGACGAGTCACGCACTAAACACAATCGCCAAGAAAATTGGAAGGAATTTCGCCAGAAAACGCCGAAGTCTTGCCAGAGGTTCTTAAAAACGAATCAGGTCCGTCGAAAAACAATCGCACGGCGCGTTGGCCGCTGAGCGAGCGGGCTGCTTCGAGAACGGCACCTCCTCCGCGGCGGAGGCGTCGGGGACAGAGAACGAGAGTCTTTGACCGCCGTCGCTCTGACACGCACCTTCCGCTTCCCAGAAGCGCAGAGAAGCGCCGGCGCCTCGGAAGCCGCGGGGGCGAGCGAGGGCGCTTCCGGGCCGCAATAAGGAACTGCCCGCCGCTGCGGGGGTGGCGGCGGCGGAGGCGCAACGGGACGCCAGGTAGTATTGTTTTGCGAAACATGAGTGGGAAGATTTCGGGGTAGAAAAAGAGAATATGGGAGAAACCGCGAGGTGGGAATTATGCAAGTAGTACGGTTCTTTTGAGGGCGATAGTCTCCGTAGAACAGGAGCTGCTCGGTGAATCGTTCAGTGGCTGTGTGATAAATATGGCATGCTGCCACAAGACCAGCTTTTATTCTTGAGATTGTGGGAAAATTAATGTATAAATACCTGTAACGAGGAATCTTTCAAGAAAAATGAGAAAGAAAAGAGAAATGAAAAAGAAATTCATGCGTTGTTCATATACTAAGGAGAACCATATAATGAACTTTTTTAAACGCCACACGCAAGAACTCTCTAAAAACTATAAAGTTTCTTGTTAACACAATAATTCAAGCGTTACGTAATGAATTACCATGAATCAGAAAGGACGAATGAGAAACAAAAAAAGGAAAGATAATTTATGAGAATGAGACACGAGAAGCGGACTACTAATGAAGTCTATATTGAAAGCAAAATGGAAAATTAATGGTCAAGAAACACGAATCTTTCATTATTTATTGAATAATGATTTATAACAGCGTTTGAAGGGAACAATGAACAACAGAAATATGTTCGTAAGCTTATGGAAACATAAATTATTGATGATTAGAGGAGAAGTAGAGTAAAAAAGAAAACATTCCATTGTTTTACTTCCAACAACTACCAATTCGAATTAGGATTTTCACTATTCACAACTCGGCAAAGGTTCGCAGATACGACATTACAGGTGGAACAAGCGGATCCTTCTACATCCGATGACCACCCCTACAAGATAAGCATTTCCTCATTGATTATTCCACGAAAGGGGGTCGGAGACCCGCATGCGGACTCTCCCAGCACAATAGCTGCGCTGTCAAAGAGCGGAATCCAGAGCGCGTCGTCTATTTGCAGAGGTGACTTCAACGCGCGGGGAGCGGGGCGCGGCGGCTGCGCGGCGGCGGGGCGGGCCCGGAACGCCCGCAAATCAAGCAGGCGGCGCGACGCGGCAGAGCTCTCGAGCCCACTCGCATCCTCCTCGTTCTAATGTTCTCTCACACCGCATGCAATTGTTTTTATAAAATGCATAATCTTACAGTGTTCTTAATTTAAAATTCAATTATCAATGCGTCTACTTAAACCGTATTTTCGCTGCTTAGTTGAAGTAAGTATGCATCACTCTTCGAATGAGCTTTAAAAACAAAATGTTTATTTAGATCGCAACGCTAAAGAAAAAAATGTTGTGTTGATATCATGGCTTTTTCTAACTTTGGGTCAGCCAGCGACTGGAGGTGGCTGCAGGGGTGACTCTCCTCATCACACTGATAAATCCGACCCTTCCAGCAATTGAGTCAAGACGTAATTTCGTTTTAATTATTTACTTTTATTATATCTTCTAAAGAAATAAATTATGAGCCGGGTAGGAGGCTCGCTGGATGGCTGAAGACTCGAATGCTATCCTAACTAAAGTTGAATTAAACTAGGCCTTGGTGTGTTAACCGCACTTTTGTGTGTGTTCTGTTCTCTTTACAAAGGAGTCGCACGTATGTTTAAATTTAACACGAAGCACGTTGCTACAGGAATAATAGGTTACCTTCGTCAGAACAAAAATAATAATAATTAACTTTAATATTAATTACAATAGTTACAAAACCACCAATCTGCAAATATCGCCCTTGCCCAACCAAATGCAGCGTGAAGGCCGGGGAAACGCGAGAGCGCGAACGAGCCGTGGGGCAGCCACGCGAGTGGGGCACGTCCTCTCGCCGCGACAGCTTACGTGCTGTGACGACCGCCCCGTAACGGTCCCCCAGTTTGTACACGCTTCCGCCGCCTCCACACACGCCCGGCGATGCGCCGCCGCCTACACATGGCACATTTCACCTCAACACACGTACTTTACCTAAACACGATATTTCGATACGTCGTCAAAAGGTTTTCGATGCTGATGAAAACATTGACAAAAAAACAAGGATGTTTTAAATATGATAAAGAAATTGGTATTTTTCTCATCCTATTTCCATTTTAATTATTGTACTTAAATGAGCTATATTTTATTGTTTGGTAGCGTATAATATAATGTTAAAAATAATATTTATCGAATGTAAAGGAGTATTCACCACTAAACACAATAGATATTTTGTTAAAATTATACTAAAGTGAAACATTCTGGATAAATCCCAACAAGTACCCATAACGAATTCTCTCCATCTCAGCATCGCCAACAGTGATAGATGTTAGTGGCTGTTGGTTTTGGATAATTCACAAAAAATAGCTTCTTAAAATTTTATTTATATCATGATATATTTCTTTTTTGGAAATATTGATGTTTTGGGAAAAAATGTATCGATGTTAAACCGATTTTATTTTTTAATTTTTTTCCCATCGCTAGCGCCGGGAGCTCCCGAGCGCGCGCGGTCGCCCGTAATCTCGCCTTTGTGGCCGCGGGCCAAAGTTCCCTGCTTTCGCGTCACGAGCCGCGCCGCCTCACAAACAACTTCGTGCTCGGTGGTTTCTTTCGGGCGTTGGAGTCTAATGCGGTAACAAATAGCACACACAGGCGGGGTTAATGAAGGTGCTTCTGAATAATACGCAATCAACATTTATTTCTCCAGGAAAGGCGAAAGGCAATATCTGGATTTCGGGAGATTGTAAGGTGGATGCTAACACACTTGTGAGATTCGCGTCTGACCCAATTCTCATCAGAGTTACGGGCACGTTAGGAAATATGAAGGTCATCCAGATTGTTGTATAGATATTTCTTCCTTAAAGAAAAGTAGTAGGTTTCATAAGGCAATAAATATATTACTACACAAGATCATGGTTTCTGATCCTAGTTAATTCAATCAATGATATATAAAATATTTTGAAGGGAAGATGCATAAGAATTAGAGTATGTAAGCACGAATACGAAATAATAAAGAAGTTTATCCAACATCTACACCCACTCACAAACTCAGAGCGAAATTGCCAATGGAGAGTTGCGGGACGGCGACGCCTTGAGAATAGAAGAACGAGCTTCCCGGGAAAGAGTGCGTCTGTTCGCGCGAAGCGCAAGACCAAGTCAGGGAGGGAGGATGCCCGGGAACTGGCTCGAGGGGAACCTCAATGAGCGAGCGCGTGCGTGAGTGTCTGGAGACGGCGACGCGGGCGAAATTCCGAGGCGGAGGCGGAGGTGGCGCGGGGCGGCGCGGGGGGAAGGCTGCGGAGACGCACGCAGAGTAAGCGTGCGAGCGCACACGCGGTGTCGCCTCCGCGGCGGCGGCGAAGCGTGGCGATGCGCCGTCTGGCGCCGGTCCCGTTACTGAGGTCGGAGGGCGGGTCGCCGGAAACCAGACCGCGCCGTCGTCTGCATCCGATTGCTCCTATCTCGCCCCAGCCATCGCTCGCGCAGGTCCCGTTCCCGCCCTCCCTTCAAGAGTCGCCATTCTTTGCGAAACACCGCCTTCTTCTTTACCGTCGATATAGTACAAGTATTTTTCCGACATATTTTCCATCTATACAAGTACGATCTGAGTCTCCGATCCCATAAGTATATCGTATATCTCCGATCACCTTTCATCACATGTCTCTTTGACGCAGTGAAATCAAAGTCGCGATAGCAGCTTCCGAAATAATTTTGAGAGATGTCAAGGCGCCGCATTAAATGAGCAGCAATATGTTAATACGCTACGGCCACTTGCCAATATGATACTATCAATGGTTTTCTGACTTCCAATACAAACTATTATAGTGATATTCTTATCTAGACCCCTCATAAAGAATGTTTAAAAATAAGGCTAGCTTTAACAGTTACACAGGCTATTATAATTCTCCCATAATTATGTTCAGATAAGATAAGTATACACGTCTCACGATCTTCTGTTTTATGTAACGACCATCACGCATTACGTTCATATCGCAAAGCTGGAAGCTAAGGTCTAAAAATTAATGAGCGAAACCGCAAATCGAGATACTTTCACACAGAACACTGACACATTACTCTGGGGGCCACAACCTCGACCAATCAATTCTCCCACCAATGCCTCTTCAACAGTCAACTTCAACGATTGAATGACGGTGAGTGTCATTAAGAGCACCGCTGCAGTACATTTTCCCTCATCGCACTGCCGCCAACCCCACCGCCGCAAAAAGTGTCTCGACCGATCTCCTTATCCTCTACCATTGCTATGCCCCGGGGCGGACGCGCCAAAGCAGGGCGTAGTGGCCGTTGCGTGCGGAAGACAACGGGCCTGTCGGCGTCCCAGCGCCTGGCCATTGCACGTTGCCGGCCTCGCAGGGTCGCCTCCGCTCCGTCCAAATAGCGGAGCCTCGTGGCTGGAGGGTTCCGTGTCGCTCCACACTGCATAACTCACGAGATACGCGGACGAAATGAACCCCTCGGGCGGTGTGGAACTGGAGCAACAAAGCAGGGTTTCTCGATACGAAAATGAACGCGATAGAGGAAGTGCCGCTTGTGGAAAGAGAAATGTTCTCGACGTTACCGGCGGAGAACCGACAATGCCTGTTTAGGCCGACCAAAATGTGCCTTGTATCTTGCAAGCCGAAGATCGATACTTCTCAAAGGAAAGGATATAATAACCGCATGATCCATTCTCTGTAAGGTAATTCAATGATCACAAAATTATTCCTCTATAAATATTACGTGTTTTGCATTATTTTAATCACACATATTTTTATTGCAGAGAATATTTATTCGTCATCACTCATATTCGGCTGTGTGAAGTGCTTTCGAACAAGAAGGACATTGATCTTAGAAAATATATTTATAACCCATGAAATCCGTTGGAGAGAATCTTTTACTTAGGAAGTTATTTAACATATTGTCTGGTAAACTGATATCTTTTAGTTGCAACTGTTTATAATATAAAATATTTCTTTAAATTCAAACTCATTTTTAACATTTGTAAATAGCCAAACTTTCAATTAGTTAACCAATTATAGTTTTCAATTTCAATGACACACCGTTTCTATTCAGATATCATTTTAATTTTAATTATGCTTTCACTGCCGAGTCTATTACAATTGAAACCCTAAACGTATCGTGACTAACAATAATTTGATTATCTTCGAAGACACCACACTAGGCGACCAGTGAAAATAAATAACTAAATTGATACTAGATTTGATCACAGCCGATAGTAGTGCTCTTCAGAAAAATAATGAATGGCATTAGCCCCCATATCAGATCTCCATTCCAACAATACTATACCTGGTCGAGAATCATTGCGATCACGACCTCTCAATATAGAACTACAAGCAAACAACGCGCATGCCAACACAGCTTAACTGCCGCGAAGATCAGAGTCGTGACATTAAGGAAGTAAATAATGGAATTCCTCCGCCGGAGAAGCACAATCGCCTGGGCGCGCAACAGCAATCATCGGCGAAGGCATGCACTCAAAAACCGTGCGCGAGTTCGAACCGACGACTCGGAGGGCAAACTATTAATGAGACCAGCGCAACGGTATACGAAGGAGCGCCCCTCCGGGCGGTTGCGTAAGAGCGCTTCATTAGCTTAGATCATAACCCACATCCCGCGCCCAGCAGAGCCGAGACGCGCCGCTGCAACCAGTTCTGGCGGGAAGAAGGCTGCGGGAGACACGCGCCGGCGCCGCGCCGCCACGACCAGGACCCACGCAGCCCACACAGTCAGAAATTTCCGCATTACTTTAATGAAATGTATATTACAGTAATTATCACGAAAGCACAGTAAATTGAATGTACACGTGTACATTAGGATGCTAGAATCAAAGCTTTATGGTCACATCTGCAACGAATGAATGAATGATCTTGATGGACTGATGATTATGAATATACGACATGGAAGATGAGAGGAAGGGGAAACAGAAAAAACTCTACATTATATCTACACATATTTTAATTTATGCATTAAATTTAATGTTTAAAATAATAAGCTATATTTAATGTATTAAATTAACATTAATATTACATTATAGCAACATTACATTTAATAAATATTATATTAAATGTACAATACATTAAATGTACATTTAATTTGCAAAAACGTTAATGACATTTCTGACAGAATCTATATTTTCTGTCATCATCCCTGAAAAGGCACATATTAGTTCCTACTAACATTCAAGAGTTGAAAAACGATTTTGAACGTTCCAGCGTATGTATTTTAAATCTAATTACTTCTATTGTAACTATGCCTTTGGATTTTTTTCCATCTCAACTAGAATAAACCGAATGTGACAACTGCTTTTGAGTTTTGGCAAATAGGACATACGTGTAATGCCCACAAAAATAGTTAAATGATTGGATGTATTAAAAAGAGATATTCTATTAACCCCCTAACAAATTCATACTTTTGCTTCAAACTGCGACAGTTATTATTAGACACAATGTTAAAATTGAATGCAATAATTTTGTAAATATATTTGTTATCAAGCACTCACCCACTCATGCATCGACACTGAATAGGAGGTCCTAGGTTTCGAGTCCCAAAGGGTGGCAGGATTTTGATCACTAACTAGATAGCTACGTCGAATTCAGTTCGGAGCAAGTCACAGTCACGAAATCACTGTTTGGAGGAAACCTCTAACGACCAGTTGTACTGATAAGAAGTCTTTAGTAGTTTGCGGTGGTTTCACTGATGAACTTCAGGTGAATGCAGGAGCAGTCTTTAGCCCGCACGATCTTTCCTTCCTCCTGTACCCCCGTAATCACATACACTTGGGTGCATGCACTACTACACATATGGGCCGCCTAGTCGGGTGCTTAGAACTCGTCCCGGTGGTGAGATGAGCCTGGATGGGGAAAAGGCCGTCGGCCGGCGTGAAGGTCGGCGCCGGATCTCATCTACCAGCTGAGGAAGAACACCGCCACCTCCCATGATAAAGCATTACAACTAATGACTATAGTAGTAGACGCAACCGGAAACAAAACAATCTATCAACACCACACTCATCCACAAAAGAAAAAAAAATCGCTTTTAACTTCGTCCCGGGGCAATGACTTCAAACAACCAAGTCACCCGACCAGTGTGGCAAATCTGCCTCCCTCGCGAACTATGGTCCTAGGGCACCGTACGTTTCGCGACTAGCTGGCAGAGTACGCAACAAGCTACCGAACCTGGTGGTGAGGTAAGCGAGTGTGAGATGTGGGGCTGCGCAAGGACGGACGGCGCTCGTCAGGCTGCATCGTGAGGGGAATGCAAACGAGAGCTACCGCGCGGCAGGCGACGAAGGCCTGTTGAGAAACAAGTTGAAAATGGTTCCAAGAACGTGAGGAGAATAAACCTATTCTAGGCGTGGAATGCGGACGGAGAATAAACAGTTCGCAGTGAAATAATGGAACGTAACGAATGCGAAGTGCTTGGTATCATAAAACAGTAAGAGCAGTTTGAAAATTACCGAAGACATAAATCCTAGTATACACAGAACACAAATACATTTTGTTCCATTTTGTGCTCGATTGGCTGAAGGAATTTTAAGAATTAGGCGAAAATAGAATCATCTGTAATTTAAGACTGAAAATATCTGGTAACCGATCAATGACGCATTATGTGGATTTAGAACACAACATAAGAGGGCAAGAAAATATCAGAATCAGTTACGATATGTGTAAAACGTCTGATCATGAAAAAAATCAACGAATTAAAGAAAATTAAATTGAAGTTTAACTTAGCAATGTTTTTGCACATCCATTTCTCAGCAATGCCAGTTTTATTTTTTATAAATTATACATGTCCGAAATATATTGAAGTCAAAGAGCTCTAACTTCTTTTGGAATTTATTCACACAGATGATTTATAAACATTGTTTCAAATAATTCGTAATTCTAATAAATCGACGGGTTCCGGAAGTATATAATGGTGTATAACTTTTTAGGCGAAATCCAAGATTATTGATTGTTGTGAAGAAGAGAGTAGCTATGTCTCTAGTTTTTTTTCTGTAAACAGGAAGATGAAACTTACATCCGGAAGCGTCAATGATTGATTTATAAAGACATTCGATAGGTTTACGAAGAGACATCTTCCAGAGAGGTCACGAAATATGTGCACACACAACAGAATACGAGCATACGAGAATGGAATAACGTGTCTCTGTCTCCCCCAAACTCGTAATTCTATTAGACTTGTGTGTTTGGCTGCATCGCTCAGCTGGCGAGGCGACTGGGCGCCGGGCGCCTCCCTGGGCAAATCCCTTTCAGCGGGCGCCGCCCGTGCGCTGCTGCGCGCACTGGGCGGATATTGGAACACAACAGGCGCGAAGCATTTTACAGAATTCCCAAGCTTGTCCCGGCTGAGGCGCTGCTGCTGGGAGATACCTGGAGAGGGAAAATCCCGATAGCCGACGGAAAAGAAGGCGCCGGAACTCACCATCCAGCGGTGGAAGATCACGGCCAATTTACGGGATAAAACATGCACTACACGTACGGGAATACTGACTTTAGAAGTGGTCACGCTCGGAATCACCAATCAATCAACGAAAATGGCATTTAACATAAAGCTACATTGCCCGTTTGTACGCAAAATGAACATTACAAACGGATTGATCCCTTTTTTGATTTCCTCTTTTGTAGTTTATGATTGTTTTCTGGTTCTTGGTCGTTTCGTATCTAAACGGAGATAAACGTACTCTCACATTTATGACTTATCAAATTGAAAAAAAATCCAGCATTTAATCAACAATTTGTCGTGGGTATCAGTATTTTTGGTGAGTGGAAATCCATTTTGACACCTCTTTGTTTGTTTTGCTGTGCACGAGTGCCTACTTGCGCCCACTGTGTGCGGCGCCGCCCAGCCTTGGGAAGGCCGCGACCCCTCTCCGGGGCGGCACGCGCTCGCGTGGGCGGCGCCTCCGCGTGCGGGAGGCGGCCGAACCCGGAACTCCTGGTCGGGAAGACGGACTCATTCGTCTCAGCAGGAACTCGCGATCAGATGTCCGGGAGCTGTGGCAGCCGCTGTTCATAGTTGGAAAACGTATTGGGTGAAAATTGCCTTTGTCATAATTGTGGACAAAGCATTATTACCCGTTAGAAATAGAATATTTGATGATTTTGTGTGTTGTGTGAGTTCAAAATCTTTTAATTTGATGCAAAGAAAAGAGAAACTTGTTCATTGTTTGTTTTCATAACTACACCATTACTCGAAAGTAGCACGAAAAATCGAGAAAATGGTTGGCCTTTGATAGCAGCTCAAGACTATACGATGGTAGAACCAATTGTCTTCTGGCCAGCTTGAGAGCTAACGTCACGATTCCATTCTTTCTTTCAAATGAGATACATGGAAGACGTATTAAGACATTAATATAGCATGAAAGTAATTCGTTTATTTGTAATTCACAGATACTCATCCCATAAAATAAAGAATACTACAATCGTTCAATCAGAATAACCTCTTAGAAGGCCGAGATCTTGGGAATTCATCTGCCAGGAATTCAACATAAGATTTCCTGGTCGGCAAAATCTCATTTCGTGGCACGAAGTGTCATGTTTTCTGATAGGCGGGCTCGCAGTCTCATTCCTCGATTCGCTACTGCTTTCAAAGAAACAGAGAAAACGTGATCAAACCTTCTCAGGCGCACGCAGGAGTCGCTATTGGAGAGCAATAAAGTAAACACGTGCGTCATACGAGGAAAAAAGGCGTTTCGCTTGCTTTCAAGAGAGGCGGCCGTCGCGTCGTGCGCTTAAATGGCGGAAACAAGGCCCTTTTCATTCAGCGTTTTGGGGGAACCTTCGAGTGCGCGCGCGCGGTCTGCGCCGCGGCCTTCGTCACAGTTTCCGCCCCACGACGGCCATAACGCGCGCGTAACCGGGGCACAAGCGCAGACGCCGCCGCCGCGCGTCGGCGGAACGCGTGTGGCACGCGTGACATGAGGTAACGCGCGGCCTCTCCTCCAGTAAACCCGGGCTCTGTTCGCTCAAAACGTTCCGTGAAATTTAAAATATCTACGTTTTCGCGACTGCTTCAACTACGGTAGATATTGCCGAGGTAATAAGGTTTTTTTTTTCTTTCGGTGGAAAGACTGGGCATTTGAAAACCACATTAAACTCTCGTTTACACGAATTGCATGGCACTGAACTAATCGGTGTTCCTCTTATAAAAATGCATGTTATTCGATTATTACATACATGCGTTTTACTATATTTCCTTGCTGGATCCAAATTTCGTTCGTGTCAGGCCGAAATTTGTGTTTCGCGATTTTGTACTAACAGGGGTTGAGAGATGATGTTTTCTCGTAGCAATGAAATTACATAAACATCCTGGCCATGACTTCATATATGCTTGAATTTCCGAGACAGAACTACTTACTGGCAAGACACTGGTGGCAATTGAAAAGCAACGCGCGAGATTTGGAAGGAAATAGTTTGTTTCTTCCACGCGAGTCCTGATACGACCTAATGGGTTATTTATTAAGCGACATAAACATGGAACCAACCGGTTTACAATAATTCAATCGGTAAGTGTTTCTGGGAGGGGGGAGTCACGTATTGATAATGCGAAGTCTTTGATGATTATTCATTTTAAGAGAAATTTTAAAAGTTGTCATAAATGCCATGAAACCCAGCAACTGGCACGAATATTTTATACATTACGGATGTATGTTTATTAACATGTTAATTGTGAAAATAAAAGTAGTTTGGGTAATTTAAGGACGCTAGTTTTTCTTTGCTATTAGTTATTGCATTACAATTGCAATATTTCTATAGCTGCTCTTCTTCTATTTATTCATTTATGATAGAGTCTAGCTCGAAGTTGTCACCAAGTTATTCTACGTCTCGAAGTTTCTTTGAAACTATTTCTATAGCAGTCCAGAAAAACTGCCAATTCCAATGGGAATTCCTTTAAGTATTGGCAATTTTTTTTTCATTGGAGACTGTATCTTACATCACTGATTGACCGAACGAATTCTGCTTCACAAAAGTTCGTTTCGGAAAGCGATGAAGAAGCTAATAGAATGCCAATTTCAGTCGTAAACACTAATACACTAATCGCAAATACAACTCCGCTAGGTGGATGGCGCAGCGTCAGTCACGCGCAATATTCTTCGCGCGGCAGACGTTCAAACGTTTTCTTTCATACGCCACGGACGCAAATGCTCGTACGGGAGCTTCTAAATGCCACTCTCAAGAGGAAGTAGGATTTTAAAGCATGGAACTGTGTTGGCGTGTTCAGCTCCATTCGTTTCACAAAAGGGAGGATTTCACGTAACAGGATGACACAAGATGCTGAGATAAAGAGTTTTCTTTGGATAAATTATTTCATTTCATTACCTTCTATAAAATGGACCGAAATGCAATTTAAGTACGTGTAATATAGAATGAGACACATTCACGCATTTGATACGCTATTTATACAAAGTATACGATTGGCTATGTTCTGTGGTGGGGCATTCACTTGCTACACAGGAAAGTTTCTTTCGTGAACTGGAAATACGAAAGGCATCAAAGTCATGGATGTAATAGATAAAATATACTTTTTTATTTTTACAGATTCTACTCATTTTATGAATTAAAAAAATAATTCAACTAATCTTCTTTATCAAATTACACGTTGGTTCAAATTTTCATGTGCCAAAAGAGACGAGTAATTATTAAGAATATCACATAATTCACAATTGAATATTATTTTTACACGCACATATATTATGTAATACACAATCTGTGTTTGTGTGCTCATATTAACATTTTAGTTCATATACCACGTACATCGAAGTCACAGCAATTCATAACGTGAGCAACATAATAAAGGAAGTTTGAAATACCTCGTGATGTTGCACTTACGCAAGGAAAACGAGACTGACGTGCAAGACCACACGGAAGCGTAAGGAGTGAGATTAAGAGATTTTTGCATAAAACAGAATTAAAGGCTCATTTTTCTCTGGACGTACGCGTAAAGCTGTTTATTCCAATGACAGATACTGCCAGCATCATTATTTGCGACGAGGCTGGGTTCAGCTTTCACGTGTCATTTGTATGGCTAGGGATATGTGCAATTCATACCCACTGACCTACTCCACATTTACCAAGAATGTCACGGAAATATGAAGAAATTCACTATGTCAATAATTATGAGAAACCGCGGCACATGACGATTATAAGAGAACCCGGCTGCAGAAGGAAGGCTCCCCCTCGCAGTCCCACGGAACACAAGGTCCGCACGCAGTCACTCGCTCGCTGCGGGCTTGAGAAGGCAACACATAACTTTCACAAACATGTTCACAGGTCCTCTCGAAAGAGAGTGCAAAGATTCGGTACGTGAGATGTGTTCATTGTCGGAAATGTCCCTTATGAGCATTTGGAAAATAGGAAAAAAGGCGCCAAGGGAAGGAATGATTTGGGAATATACTCGTATACTGTTTTTAAAGCAAGGTGTCCAATGTAACAAAGACATACAAAGCACGAATTACTCGTCGCAATAATTGCTTTCATATTTTTTACTTAAAAATCACGATATATTCCCTTCTTTTGTATGCATCCTAAATAGTTTTCTACTCAACACTATTCTCCGCGTAGGCATACGAAGAGATAATAAACAATTACGAAGAAATGTGCCTCCTAGTAAGTACATTTTAAAACGTGTATTAACACAGTAGTGCATTAAAATAAGATCGAATTACTAAGAAAACTAATAAAATTAGTCTGAAACACATGACAGATGAGATGTTTCAAATATATGCACGTCCCAATACATGTTACGCGACATAACAGTTGTTTGTTGATGGCGGGTCAAACTGAAAGCAAACAAAGTAAGAAACGCTAACACAGGGGAAACCTGAAGGTATCAAACCATAATCGCCAGCCCTGCGTTCCAACGGCGCATGAACGCGAGTTACAGCTTAAGCCGCACGTCCCGCCGCGCGCGACCGCTACTCGATATCGCGCGCGTGAGCGGACGGCGATGAGGCTGGCGGTGGCGGTGACAGCGAGTGAGGAAAGCATCGAGAGACAGCGGAGAGGAAGGGAGAAGGGAAGGGGGCGACGTCGGGGGTAGCGACGGCGCTGGCAACGGGAAGGGGAGGCGCGACCAAGACGGCGAGGGTGGGGGATACGACAACGGAAGCGCAGGAGGTGCGCAACGAGGGCGGCGGCGGCAGACCACTGTATACCCAACGGTGCGCGCGCGGTCCCGTACCGGCCGCCAGCTGCCGTCGTGACGAGTCAGCGCGACCCCTCGCGCGCCCTCGGCCCCGCCCCCGCGCGAGTGCGCTGCTCCCGCGCTTCAGCCGTCATCGGCGCGCGCGCCCAGAGGGGCTTCTCCACACACTAGTCAGCACTTCAACGACTGGGGTGAGACAGCCTGCGGTAGTACTTATACAGTCTACGGGAAAAGTACCTAACTGATTCTTTTACGCTTACTTGTATATCTAATAATGTCAATCAAGCAATGCCAGTGTTTTTTTTCTGTGTTTAAGAAAACGAAAAATGAAAGCGATAGGGAGTCGAATCACGATGAGATAATGTGACAGCGACGCGGTATTCAGTATAATCTTCCTTGAGTCAATCTGTTACCACTTCGTTCGCAATCCTTTTCAGGCGAACAATGCCCTGTCATCAAACCATCCGTAGAAAGATAGTCTTCCAGCACAAAGCCTCCTCGCATTAATTCCAAATGATGATTTGATATTTTCTGTTATTGAGGACGCATGTAAGGTACACTACTTTTCTTTCATAGTTTTATATCATGAATTTAAAAAATTTCTCTGACTAGATATTTGAAATTTTAGTGTGTTACTAACCAATAATTTCACATCATTTAGTTCACTGTCGTTTTAAAAAAATATTGAAGAGGTTGTATCTAAATGTCGTGCTGTTTATATTTACAAAATAATATCTGATGATATTTACCTGATATATTAACTCTTGGAGATCAGGTAAATTAACTTATTTCCCACCACAAAGCAACAAAACCTATTAAAACGAGTAAACTACAGTTTCCCCAGACCTTTTGAAATCACTCATATCTTCCATTGCTCGTCTAATCATTTGAATCTATCTACTCTAAAATAATACTTTCAATCTATCGAGCTTTAATCTACGTATTCTGGCAGCGAATTTCTATACTTGTATTTTTAGCTATTTCTCCAATTTTGTCGTAAAAAGCTCAGGAAAGGGAGTCGGACTAGATACTTGCAGTCATAGGTGGCTATAATGATAAAAAATCTTGAATTCTTGATTAAAGGCAACACCTCTCTAAGGTGTGGACCACTCTAAGGATATATTAAGAAACATGCATTTAATATTTTCAAATATTACGAAACACGTCAATTGCCAAATGGTAATTCCCAGTAATGTCGAAATCAATGCAGTGTTATACGAATATTGTTTCCAAAGTATAATAAAGTGTTATCTGAACAAGCGCTTCATTGATAAACTAGAGCTTTGATAATCGTTCATTCATTATCTATCGCCACCGCCGAATTCATTCACTAGCTCTCTATGGGGTCTCCTCTATAAATTTCCTATATCCTAAGCATCTCTCTTGGCGCTCAGCGAGGGAAAGGTGCGAGTCGCCGCTTAGAAGACGCCGTGCGCAGCGGCCGCCGCGCCGCCTAGCCGCTCGCACCCACCCAACATCAGCCGCGGGGCGGGTGCCAGGCTCGCCCCCGAGCGGACGATTCACGGCAAGCCGCGCCGCCACCACCACCCTCCACGGGGGAGATCGTGACCGCCGGCGTCGAGGCACCACCGCTGCGGGGGCGCGCGACGCGCGACACGCGCTCGAACCCCGCGCTCGGCAACGGGGCCTCCTGGACGACTCCCCATTCAGCGTTCTTGAAGACGCAAGGAGTGTTTTTGCTCACGCTCACGACCAGAGCTAAACAAAGTAAAAGAACTCACGCAAACAGGACGCGGAACATTTCCTAATTGTTGGGTATGTCGTAGATCGTGAGCAGGAGCGCATTTGCAGAGAAATTTCATCTGTAAAGATTTGACTTTTACGTGACAAATAAAACACTTTGACCAATTATGGTTCAATTTTATTTCGTCCAAAAGCAATATCTATATAAGGTGTCATTCAGAATAAGCTTTACATTTCAAAATGCATATCACTTCGTTGTAAACCATCCCACGTAGTACACAGTAGGGAAAAACGGGCAAATGAGCATACTACGCTTCTTTAACATCCGTTATTCTTACACCTAATAGAGGAAATCGTTCTGTCGGGCACTAGCCTTTACGGAACAGTCACGTTCAACAATTGCTGAGGTCACAAGATTCGAGTACTCGCTATCCTAAATTGTTTGAGGACAACTATAGAATATTTTCACGAACTGATAACATCATTTTCTAAACGAACACATAGAAATTGTGATGATCACTTGCTTGATATAAGTGGCAACATACCTTAAAAAGTAAAAAAACTTTTTTTAAGTACTGCCATTGACAAAACAAAACAAATTACTTTGCATCTTTATCGACAGTGTTTCACATACTCGAACAATGACAAACACCTACACATTTACGCGGCATACACACTAATTTTGGGTCGAGAAATATTTCTTATTTACTGGTCATACCAACAGCGTAGTTTGTCGTGGAGTTAATCCAGAGTAGAATATCTTAATGAACGTGATGACATCAAAGAAACAATGAACCGGCGTCTTAGAAGAATAAACTGTCTAATGTTTATTCCAAGACACACTCAACCTCACCCTCTTTCCGGCTCTCATGATAAATTATTCGCGCCTGCCCCCTTGCCAGAACGGTCGCGAGAATGATGAATGAACCTACAGCTGAATATTCCGCTATTTTCTGCGCCTGTTCACACGTCGCAGAAAATCCTTGCGGGAGAATGGTTGATGCAAATGCCGCCCGTTTGCTAACCGATCACCCTCCACTCAGCATCCGTCGTCGAAAAAGGCAGCATCAATGCGTAATAAAGTACTGAAAAACATTCCAAAACTTATATTTTGGTGAATGAAGATTCACTTACAAAAAGAGTGGGAAAATGCATTTTGTATAATGATTGTGATTGAATAGAACTTTTTGAACGTTTAACAAAATTATTTTGCAAGATTCGTATGTTGTATGTACAGAATTTTACATTTGCTCCAATGTATTTTTTTTAAACTTTTTAATATTCAAGAGAGTAAAGTTGTGCGGCTGCATTTTTTAGTATACAAGTAGCCTATTAGTCATCATCGACTCTTTTAAAGTATTCTAGACATTGTTTCTTATAACACTGACCTTACTTTAAAATTACTTAAGTATATATTTTTCCATCACTAAAATGTTCATAAAATAAATGCTTTGGATGCACCATTACGTAACAACATTATCTTACCAAGAGAGCCCATTATTATATAGAAGATACTTCTCTTACAAGCATTTCAGAATGTTTGTATACAATGTGTAAGAATGCCATACAATCAAAAATAATTTCTTTGTAAAAAAGTGTTTGCTATCCTCGTGTGCAGAAATATTAACTATCTAAAAAGTAGACAACATTTCAAATTTGCTTGCAACTTTATTGGGAATCTCAAGTAATGACTAAAACCGGTGAGTTACAACAGCATCCCTTTGTGTACCCAATGTTTCCTAAAACCTTGAGAACTCGACGACTTTTTTACTCGACTCAAAAATCGCATTACGATTTCAATAAATACATCACTTACACACTTCATCAATTGCAAATATAACAGTGCCATTACGGTAATGTACACTACAATTGCCGTAGTTAACGCACATGAAATGAATCAATTCTCTCTAGTTCCAACCGGTACAGGCCGCCTCCGGCAGACATTTGAAAGGGAAGAATTATCGCACGTATAGGTCATTTCCGCTCTTAACCGCCCGGTGAGCGCATGGCTGGGCGAATAGCTCCCGTTAAGTCCAGAGCAACGAAACGCATACGGAAATGCGCCAGTCATGTCCATAAACACTTCAAACGAGAACAAATACTTGTTCGCTATTCGAGCATGCTCCTATCCAGCGGTTGTTTAAGAGAACAAAAGAATCTGACCCACATACACAGATACGCTCGACTCAAATACAAACGTAATAGATTTTTCCGGTTCGAAATGATCCTATAGCACGCTAGTTCAAATAGCGTTTCTCTACTGGGACGAATTCATTAGCTATTTAACTGGTGATATGGCATGTACAACGTTACAGATGTTTTCACACGTACGATTTATTGGCAGAAATGTTTTCCCGGGATGTCTCTATCACCATTCCAATCAGCCAAGTAGTGGGTCGCTAGCTTCCATTTTACTATAGCAAGAGTAACGAAGCAACGAATTCCTATTAATATTCTTTTCTGTTAACTAGCAGTCGTGAAATGTAAATTCAAACAGCTGTTGTAAAAGAAATGGACGACACCACAGAAAGAAGTGGGTTGCCAAAGTTCACGCGAGGCTTATACCGTTCAAGGGTATACTAATTACGCCAGCCAATGTGAATAAGAAACCTCCAAACTTTTCCCTTATATATCAAAGAGGAAGAAGTTCAAAAATCGTTCACAATAAATTGTAGTGCATTCTGCGAAAATGCTCTGACTACAAGGGGAAGTTTTATGCTTAACAACTTTTAAGATTAGCAACGGAATTCAGAGAGCAATGACAAAAAGCGGCCCTGGAAAACGCTTGATAAGCCCGGCGAACGGAGAGCCGCGGGAAGGCGGAAGCCGCCGCACGGAAGTTCGCTGCTCAGCCGTGCATGCAAGTCTCCCGGCGCGCGGCCCCCGCGACGCGTCTTTAAACGGAGTCCGATGTCCCGGCCGCTTAATGGCTCGCGTAAACGGGCTCCCAAGCGCTCGGAGCGAGTGACTGGTCGTAATTCTCCAACCAATTGACGGGAGTCCCGCCACGCTCGCCACCGCAAAAGCAGCCACCCCGGCTATCGCAGCGCCCGCTTCCTCCCTCTGTCACGGAGAGCGCTACGTCCACAAACCGCTCACACTACCACTACCAAGGATAAACGGCGACTGATGCGTCCGCAGTGAAATGCCTACTGATACATTCTATTCCACATCGTCCATATATTCATTCAAAAATTAGAATTAGTCTATTCGAACATTTTAGATAAGGATGAACCGGGAATAAGAAGTAAATACTAAACACGAATAAATAAAGATTAATCATATATGTGTGAAAAGACACATAAACATGAAAATAGATCGTTAGGTCAAAAAGACCAAGTCAAAGAAACGTAAAGTATAGGTAGATTATTGAAAATTGTATATTTACTTGTTATAAGCCATCTTTTTGTAAAAATCTTATAATTTACGAACTATATCGTTCACTAACGCTGCAACTGTTTATTAAATTATACAAAAAAATAAAAGTTGAAACATAACGTCACGTTTTGCAAGCAGAATTTATAAAGATAAAATGTCACTGTACCGCTCTAAACAAACCATCACATCGCAGATATCATCCTTTAGGTCAAATGACACCGTCAGCACGCCAGCTGTTTATTATGCTTCCCTCCCGTGTGATGAAGCAAGCGTCTTGTTGACGTCGTGAGCGCCCCCTTATCCGCGGGCGCTTCGGAACGGGAACCGCGGGCCCAGGGCGGTCCGGCGATCTCCGGCGGCGGCCGGGCGCGACCCCGCGCGGGACCCACAAGCGCTCGCGAGCGTGACAGCGGCGGGGCGCGGGGGCGGGTGGGCGAGGGCCTTAACACGCGCTACTTCCCGACTGCAGACGAGCGACGCGTGACGCAACACTGAGAGCCCCCGAAGCAAAGCGAGCAGGCGCCTGGTAGCCAGACGCAGCATGTTGCGGCTGCCTGGCATTTCGCGAACTTCACCCGCGAGCATCGCTCACACCCTACTGTTCTTCAAATCTCACACGATACTGTCTGTTGTTGCCATTAACTACGACTCATCACTTGCCGGTCGTCATAAACGCTCGCGACCCTAGCTGTACACTCCATCTATCCATCCATCAACACACCATCTATGATAGTAAATAATTCTCCAGTCTTCCTCCAATAGAACAGTCTCTCCTTCCCTCTCCTTCCATCGCTGAACGAAACATGCTGCTCTGCGTCGCCTTCTAACACATCATGCCATCGCCGTGGTTCCTTCCCTCACCCAAACGCCGTGACCACACGCCGTGGCCACACGGTTCCGCTGCTCGCTGCGTGCCCATTCGAGCCGAGCCACCGCCTCCGCGCGGACGCGGCGCACGCGCTTCACGGCATTCACTCTCTTCCTTCTATTGCGAACAGAACGCCTTCCGCCTCTGTCAGTGTTTAACGATCTTTTCTATTCCTCGATATAAAAAGTAGGATGCGGCTAGGAAAGAAGAATGCTAGTGCTTCAACAATGCTCCTGTTAGTATGAGACTCAAAATTAAATCAGAATGTCGATTCGTAGATTTCATGAGCAGGACCGCAGCATTTAATGTATGCTATCTTACACCTAGTTATTCGCTCTTCTTAACATTTCCAAATATTTACACATACACACACACACAAGATAATAACTAAAAATATAAAATTCTAGAAATATTACTCACTGCTCACTAAAAAAAGACTAATTTCGTTACTGCTCTGGTAACTTCTTTCAATTCAAGTCAAGTATTTGACATTAAGAATTAACCTTCACGCACAAAAAAAAGAAGCTATTTTAAAATTTACATCGCAACTTTCCAGCATTCACTCAGATACCTTGAGCTTTCAGGTCGCTTTTTCTCGAACCAGTGCTCGGAACAGCTATCCATGAACGATGGAACAAAGAGACGCACTGTAGTTCAAAACCTATTTCGCAATTCCGCGAGTAATTTTAAAACGAACGGTGGACTCCGCGTCGGCCTTTGTGAGCGCGGAAGCGGAGCTTGCATTTTCGCGGCAGCGCTGAATTACGCCTCAGCTGGAGCGCGGAGGCGCCAAAAGGCGCGAGTGCGGGCGGGCGGG
>BOPP01000317.1:342088-492601 GCA_017312745.1 Gryllus bimaculatus
GGGGGGCGTTACGGGAGCGCGTTTCATTCACATAACAATTTCGCGCGCGGCGAGTGTGTGTTTAGCGGTAAATGGCAGCCGCGTTCCTCGGCAAAATTCCCTCTATTACGAAACGGGAGGAGCGTCTAAGAAGGCACGCGGTCAGTAGTGGCAGAAAGGCAGGGTGCGGCCTCGAAGCGTTTGGGGCTCTCTGCGCTCATAACGGACACGCGCCAGGGATGCTCAAACCTGTACGACATACGAGTGATTTTATTTTACATTTTTAAGCACACTACTGATGGATAATGTGCAGTTAACGTTTAAAGATTATATTCGTACATATGTCAAATAGTTTTGTTTTAAAATACGTTTATTATAGTTCATCTTGTTCTTTGGCTTAATACACTATGTAGTATTTATAAATTTTAAACATTATTTTCATATTTAGTTAAATAAATTCACATTTACAAAAAAGTAACTTAATAAAAGCCGACCTGGATGGCCGATGTGGCGGGTATACCGAGGGTGAGAGGGTCTACCGACCCAGCGGAGGGGTGCCGGTTCGAGTCCCGTCTTGGGAATGCTTGTTTGTCTCTTGTCTCTCATCAGTAATGCCCGCAAGTGTGCTAGTGTCTTCTTTTTGGTCGAATATACGTCCCCTCCAGGTGTAAAGGATAACGGGCTGTCGATATACGCCTAGGGATAAAAGCCCTACGGAAAAATAGGTGGAATTGTTGCATAATCATATTTATTGATTACTTTTTTGAAATTATTATCACATAAGAATCAAACTATTCTGATCCTGTGTTCACCCTAGCCCTCGAACGCCTGCACACGGAAGCGCGTTGCAGCTCCGATGCTGCTGCCCCCCGTTATCCACCATCGCCCACCTGCCCTACCGCCCGCACTCAGCGCGCGCCTGCAGCGATCGCCAGGGCGGGCGCCCTCGTGTGGGGGAGGCCAAATTTGCGTGATTGTTCCGTTGTGCGCCCACGGGGCAGTCGGCGCGGCGCTGAGCGCTTCTGAACGCCAACGGAGCAGTCGGCGCGGAGAGGAAGAGAGAGAGTGCGGAACGGGGAGGGCTCTTCTAGCGAAACTGCAGACTCCAATGCTATAGTTTTTGTTTAGCCGGGCGGAAAACAAGCGGGCGCGCGTGGAGGGGGTGAAGGCGATGGGGGACGGGGGAGGCAGAGGAGGTGCGCGAAGAGGCGGGGAGGGCGGGGCAGCTGGGATAGTGGCGATGGCAGATAGGGGTTGGAAGCCGCTGCGGAGAACGGGTACACTGCGCTAGGTTGGGCAGCATATGAAGACGAAGGTTTTTCCGTTATCTCACATGACGTTTCACGCGTCTAGTTTTTAACCAGCAACTACGAAATACTCGTATGGTCAACGCCATTTCCGCAGATTGGAAAGCGACCGAAGTTAGCGAACCCTCACATGCGGAAAATCTGTACTGCATTGTATTTTGAGAACGAAAGGAAAACGCAGACGTATCCATATTTCTGATTCGCTCAGAATCCCGACAACAGCACTCACAAAATATTTAGCAACTTTCTTGAGGCCATTTCTAGTGCGTACCTCTTTGGAGAAGTCGAATCGATAATATACAGCTTGTACTTACAAGATGCAATGAAAATTCATTTGAATTCAACGTGTAATTTATTGTGTGTCAAAGATTAAATATAAGTGATTTAAAATGCAAAATATAAACGTGAGAATCGAAGCGAAAGCAAACCTTGACACGTAACATTTGCGAATTAGGAAAGGGGAGAAGGCAGAAAGTTATAAAAAAAAATAATGGCAAAGACATACGATGAATTGTTATAAAACATGAAAGTAAAACGGCTAAGCTGTGCATAACCATCAACACCCGGGCAGGAGTACAGCCCGATGGCTGCGACATCATGACAATACCACTGACACGCACCAAACGCCAGTTTCATCCCACCTCCTTGAACCGCCCACTTGCAGCTCGCCGTCCGTACCTGTCCGTGCAGCGCGCGGGCTGCACCACAACGGACGGGCCGGCCCGCGGCGCGTCCGTGCTCGTCCCGTTGCGTCGCCGCTACGCACACACGGCGGGGCGCGCGCCGAAGCACGCGGTGCCGGCAAAGCAAAGCAAAGCGCGCCACGCCGCCGGCCAGCCTCCCAGCGCCGGCGGACGCCGACACAAAGGTTACTTGCGCTAAGAAGAAGCTTTCTGCGCAGAATCTTGTAGGTTTCCGAAGGCGTTTCTTGAGGACTACTCGCAACAACCGTCTTTCTTCTTCTTCTTCAAAAGCCTATTCACCACGCTCGGTGGCTCTTTGCGAAGATGATAACCGTAATCGTTTTGTTGAATGAGCAAAATCCAAGGGTGACTTAACTTCCTTCTCGTTTCGTCGATGCCAACTCTCGGCACGAGCATTCGGAACAAAGTGACAGGAAACAGATGCCGCAGAAATCTCAGCCGAGACGGGAGGGGCAGCGAAGCGAGGGCACTCGGGGTCCAGTGTTCGAGAGGAAGTCAAATAGCGCTGCCGCGCTCTGTAGAGAAGGGGTTGGCACCTCCCGGGGCGGACTTCACCGCCGCACTCCGTCGCGCTACACGGGTCATATCTCGCCACGGTCCGCTCTCACCTTGTCCTTTTAGACAGCCTGACAACAGCGACAGCTGCGTGCTTTGAGATATTCCTCAAACAAGAAACGAATTTTCGCAATACCGACCCACCCTTTAAGACTGAAGGTGACAGAATAATAGCTCCTTGGAACACTGAAAAAAAGGTTTATATTACTTTCTCATCGGAGGAAACGTTTACATTGTAGATAATATATAACTTGTAAAACTACCACATGCCGTGGAAAATTTCAGTGATAATTTCATTTATTATCTTCGCAATTTCTTCAGGCTGAGTAGATACGCAATAAGGATATATCATTTTTTTTTTAAATAAATAGAACAATGGAGAAAAATGTTTAATTTTGGCAAAAAATCTAAAAATTATTGCGTAATTTTATATAATTGTTTTCTATATAGTTACGAATAGCACATTATTTCAGTCCACGTTATGACGAAACACTCCTCGCTCTCTGAACTTCAGAGCGACTCTCGACCACGTGACGTTCTACATGTGCGTAGAGACGTCAGTGAAGAGTGCGTACACGTCTTATCGTAACTGTAAACTGCGGAGTTCCCCCTGAACAAAGAAACCTACAGCGAGCGCTGACGCCAGTGGCAGTAGAACGGGGGCGGCCGAGTTGAGCGAGACGTTGGTAATGTGGGTGTGGCGAGAGCTAATACAAAAATAGCTGCGGTTACGGTTGTAGTGACGATAGTGACTGTGAGTGTTATCATGGCGTATTAACAGGGTCAGTGGCAGAGATATATGCCTAGAAGAAACTGCAATGGAGGTATAAATTGACGAGGCGGTGACAGCAATGGTTACAGCATACTTGCGCGTTTAACAGTGGAGGAGGAAGATGTCAAGGTAGAAGAGTTGGAGAAGGCATGACCTCATGCGCAGATGACAGTTGGTGGTTAGTAAACGCAGCGGTGATAGTTATCAATGAGATTCATGGCTACGAGATAGCATGCCTGGGCAAAATCTATAGAAGTAAATAGACCCTTTCAACTTCATTATCTTTATAGACTCGTAATCACATAGCATTATAGTTCCTTACTCAATCCACGACTCAACGTGTCATGTAGTTTCCTATTAACTTGCACCCTCATCTTAATAGATAAAAAGAAAAAGATAATTCCATAAAAACGTAATAAATGAAATAATGTAATTATTTGTTCTAACATACAATGGTAAATCACACGCGACATTGAAAATGTAACAGCAATTGGTTAAACTTTCAGATTGTGCATATCTCCTTTCTTAACGAAAAAGAACAGAAACAACATTAAAATGTGTCCGTTTATTTACGTAATTCTCTTTCAAATCTACTGTCAGAATGATAATGAGCTTTCAGGGGGGAAATGGATATTTTGAGAACAGAATGTACACATTAAAGCAATAATAATACTAATAAAATAACATGAACAGATATATAAAAATTAAATGGCATAAAAGTTTTGGGCATGTAGAGAGGTCGTTTAAGGAGGAGAGGAGAGAGATTTTGCCAATAAACATAAAGTAAGAAATTCATATAACGGGGATGGGAAATTGTGATATTTGCCATTAAATTGGCAACTCCTTATCCATAGGTGTTCTGCAGGTTGCTTTCTCACGCAGTCGGTGAGACCTCATGTACCTGCCGAACACATGTGCAAGATATTGCTTGGCATTGAAGGCAAAAATAGGATGGGTAAATTCGTATTATCAAATTTCCCAATATACTTTCATTGGCAAAAAGTAATAATGTTCGACACCTACACACGCTCTAGAAATTTGTAACATTTATTCTGAAACGATGTATTTTTAAGAAAATTTCTTCTAATCGTATTCTTTTAGGGGAACGGCTCTTTTAATTTTTTAAATTTCCCGAGTCAGCAAAGTACTATTAGCCCAAGACTCTACAATATCCAGCTCCGGTATAGCGGAGCCCTGCCAAACAGGCGGCGGCGGCGACGGCGGGGGCAGCGCGGCCGAGGCGCGCGTCGCCGAACAAACCGGCGGCTTCCGAGCGCGTGAGGCGGCGCGTCGTGTCGTGTCGTGTCGTGTGTGTTCCTCGAAACGAGACGATTAACACACGTCTGACCATCGCGCCGGCGCGACGCCCCGCCTCGCCCACGAGCAGGATGCGGTGGCCCAGCTCTGTGATTTCAGGAAGAAATAAACTCTCTGTCATTCACCTCATGTCTGAACACTCTGCATTAATTGTTTTCAAAACATCTCCGTCTTCAGGAGACCACGACACACAACACTATTTCAATACAATATTAAGTATATTGCAAGGCGAGTAGGGGGATGATGAAAACAAAACTGAAATGTCACACGATGCAAGAATCAGGTGCTTTAGAGAAGAGGCGATGGGAACCGAGAACCCCTGATATTTGACCCGCGTTCGGATTCGTGGTCACTTGATGATTTGTGACGGATGTTTTCTCTGCCTGGATAACATTTCTAAAAGTCAGCTGCGCTGATTGTTATTTTCCGTAAATTCTTCTGTCAATTATCGTTTGGCATTTTTGTTCATGTTTTTTAAGCCAAGAAAAGCACGGTAAAAATATCTATTTCGACTGTAATGTATTAAATTACTGCATTTATCATAGTCCTATTATTACCAACTGTCACACATGTACTTCAATACAGCACTTATGATTTGAATTTTATTAAATTATGCGACGCTGTATAGTAAATCATTATTACATGTACTATTATTACTATTATTATTATTATTATTATTATTATTATTATTATTATTATTATCATCAGCATCACGCAACAGCAACGCGCGTGAGGCCAGAGCCGTTAAGTATTTACTCTGAAATAAGTGTTTGCAATCTCTGATAAACAATGATGTACAGAAACGCACAGGGAAGCAGTCCTGGAGCAGCATTGGTGGCGAGAGGTCGCACCGGTGAGCGCGCCGCCAGGCGATGCTCCGTCAAGTGCTGCGCGGCGGCTCCATCAAGGGCGGCGGACGGCGCCGGTCGCGCTCGAGCTTCAATGGATCCACCTCGTGAGAAGATAAACAAGCGCGCCTCGTCTCGAACGGAGCCGCATTAAAAAGGGATGATGCATCACACCGGAGCTTCTTCCATGATACAGCTATAAGAAACGGCACACCTATGTCACGGCGCTCGTGTGGAACACATATTCTTCATTTGGATGAGCCCGTTATTTCGTGAAGTCGTGGTTTCGGAGTTCACGGTATCCTTCGATTCTCGAATGATTTTGCTTCGTCTCAATCGTCTGAAATCGTTCCAACGGATTGGAAGTTAACAGCTAATGTTGACTTTATTCTCACTCAAGTTCATAAGCTGTAGCACCGACGATGGCTAGTAAATTCTACCAGAGTCTTATGTTAACAAATAGAGCCTGTATAAAAAATGAACTTGAACTTGTAGATTAAATCATCACAATTTCTCCTCCAGATCTCCGCCAAACACAGAAGTCGTAACAAAACGTAAAGCAAAAAATATATCAAGATATTGCCCCCATAAACTCCCAACAAGTTTGTTACTCGAATAAGATGAGACGAATATAACCTACTTTCTGAACTCTTTTTATCTGATGGGATGAAGCAGTTCGAAAATTGGACGTCGCAAATCTCAGCCAACACTTCTCCATCCCTCCACCGAAGCCTGACGAGCACAAAACGAAAACAAACGACTGAAAAGCACGGGGGATGAACATTTATCTGGCGCAAAAGCAGGCCGAAATAAACCGGAGGAAACGCCTCGCTCCCGCGGGGAGCGGCCCGGGAGATCTGGAGCTGAGATCCGCGAGCGGGGGCGGCGCAACTACCGCTAACCGGCTTCGGCGAGTAAGTAATAGCTGCTGCCCGCGCGCGCGCACACACACACACACACACACACACACACACACACAACGCAACACGCGAAACGGCCGGGCAACGCGCAAGCAAGCGAGCGAGGCGTTCCTTGAGAAAAAGCGACGCCATCCAGCATCGGACTATAAACGATCCGGACGCAGCCCGCGCAAAAACACAAGCACAGCGCCCGGCGCTCGCCCGCTGCACGCCCACCCACGGAGGGCGAGGGCGGACGAGGAGGCCCGTGACAAACCGCCACTGACGCACACCAACGCGGACAAGCGCTGCGAATGCGCTGCCTTACAGCTGCCGTTGAATGCAATACGATTTACTCCTTGCAGGTTTGCACACGAAGTCAACCGAATGAAACTGCAGATTTCGAACCCCGCGCTTTATCTACTGCGAAAGGGGACAGGTCTCGGGTTCTAGCGCAGCCGATTGCGGAAACACTCTGCATTCAATAATAATACTTATAATATTGCGTACGCTTCTGCGAATTGACTATTAAGTGTGAATTCATATGTGGCTTTCGATCGACTCCTTGTATTTTCTCATCAACAAAACCACAGGACCAACGCAGACCCGCAAATGTATTGTGAAAACGTTCGTTGTCAGAGAAGGAAATCACTAAATCATAAAGCTTAAAACTCGTTGATAATCGCGCAATGAAGTGGTTTCAAGAATTCGCTTAACGCTTTCCTTTTAAGCGTTGACGTAGATGAAGTCCATTTTAATACCAATAATAATAATAATAATAATAATAATAATAATAATAATAATACCTATAGAATAACTGCATGATTTGCCGCACAAAGAAGAAATCACTTGTGACATTGCGCTTGTTCCTTAAACAAATCGTTAGAGCAGTAAAAAGCTCCTTTACATATAGTTGTGCAAACAGTAATAAAGAGAAATGTGTAGGAAATACATGCATGGTATTTGTGCAGAAACATTCAGACTAGACCATACGTGTTCTTGAGCAGGGGAAGCGAACAGAGGGCAAACAGCGATTTGTCAGGAGCAACCGCGTCATAAACGCCGGGGAACAGGGCCCCAAACAAGCGCGCGGGCTCGAGCAGCGGAACTGCCACCCGGCGGCATCCGGCGCGGCCAAGTGGGTCGCCGCCGCCGCGACGCGGACGGTCGGTGGCGGACGCGCGCGCGTTTAATCGGCGCGCCGGGCGCGTGAGAACGTCGCCTCGCCGTGCGTGCGTGCGTGCTCCCCTGCCCGGCGCCCGGTCCGCGCAGACGCGGCAACGGCCCGTGCTTGGTTGGCTGGCTGGGGAGGAGCGGCCGAGGGGCGCGGTCGAGATGGGAAGAGAGGGGCACGGTTGAATGTGGAGGAACGGGATGGAACGGGGTGGGGCAGGGCTCGAGGGAGGAGTGGGAAGGAACGGGGCGAGGCATATCGAAGCCGATTGGGGAAGGAGGCGGGTGGGATGGGGACGGGTCAGGGAGAAGCACGAAGGGCGGGGCGGGACATGCAGTAACGAGCATCCCGTTTAATGAGTCGGAATGTACGGAGCAGCGGCTCTAGGCAGCCTGCGATGCCCACGTCCGCTTTCAGAAACGTCACGGAGGCGAAGTGGAGACTTCGAGGATGAGACGAAAGGAGGATTAAATGGCTTATGTAACAGTGCCAACCGCATTGGGAAGGTAGTAAGTTAACAGTACGGAAGGGTGTAAGTTATCAATGATAATAGAAACTCATGATATAATCAAATATAGTGGACAGGAAGAAGCATCTCAATGAAATAATACATTCCACAAACAGAAATATTGGCAATTCTCAATAAGAATAATAACAATATCAGTAAGCTAATGAGTATACAAAATTAGTTTTAGAAATATATTTTTGTGTCTCCTATAGTTCATAACCCAACGCTTTATCATCTCATTATACACATTTCCCGCCAGCAGATCTCACATTAAACACATTTTCTCAATTCTGTTTACGAAAACATCCCTAAAACATGTAATTATATTTTAAAAAATTCCGACTGATGTCATTTTCATTTAGCGCGATAAATTTTCTATGTTTTGGATAAATTAAAATTTGTTTACAAACTGTCCACAAAGTTATTTGTACAATGGTAGCTAGGCTTTTATGCATATACAACGTCGTTTTATGATTAATAAAGTGCGAGATAACTGATGCTTCTCATGATGAAAATCGTTGAGCCTGATGAGCAAGCATTTGAAAGTGTTCAGGTAAAGAACGCCTTCAATTTGAATCACCTACAAAGTTGATGAGTCAGGCAAACAGAGAATTCCGCATTCCATGCTTCGAAGCAAACAAGTTAAAGGTAGGAAAATATTGAAAAGTGCGTTTGTCACTTTTATCTTTTATCTACCTCTCATGCAGTTTACACACCAGATGGTCAGCGACACGATAGGTCACGTACCCGAATGAAGATGTAAAAGACAGCTTTTACAAGTTTGCTGGTGTTTCAAAACGGTTCAGTACGCAAAGCAAATTGATAACTTAGTGATATTATACTGATGAATTTAATCAAAAATTTAATGATATAATAATTTTATATTGAAAAATCCATCTTTTTCGACAGTTAACACAGAAATGTAATATACACAGAATAAGAGTAGCGTTCATTAATGCTTTTATCTTTCCATTTGATATCAAAGTAAAGAATTGTCTTCTAACTGGGTGTAAAAGAATTGGCATGTTCCTGTCCTGTTTTTTGTTCCTCTTCGAGTTAGCAAGGGAACGCTACCGTGCTGAAGCTGCCGTATGGAAAGACTGAGATGCACTGAGAAGTTACGTCGGGTAAGAATAAACCACAGAACATCGTAATTCGCCTTCATTAGGGTAAGCACGCGATTTACGACGTCGTTATAGTTAACAAAGCAAAGCGTTTCTTATTCGGTGGCAATAATCACAGAGCACATTCCAATCAAGGCATTGAGAAAAGACCAGCGGTCAAGGAACTCAAATCGTCATGCTGATGAGTACACAATTTAGATATTTTAACGTAAAAGCGCTTCTCGTTTTTCAACAAATTCCGGAATCTTTTACCAGAGTTGAAGGTAGAGAACTCAATCCCACTGGATTAAAACGACAAGTGTCACGACGAATGCAAAGAAAGAGGGGTTTAGAGAACATAACTGTACGCGTATTTTCGGAAGTGGTCCATTTGCAAGCCACACGGTTCTCAGAAAATAGCAAGCATTGCTAACAATCGTGTGGTAAGAGTTCTTAGGCAAGGACGAGGAGAACAGAGCCGGTCGCGACGACCGACGAAAGGCGCAGAAGCGGGCAGAAAGCGAGAAAGTACGTCCTCTCGTGCCAAAGTGGCGAGGAAGGGAAGCAGCGCGGGCGCGGGTGGGTAGGGGAGGAGAGAGGATGAACAAGAGCGCTTCTGCAACGGAACGGGTCCGGGCGCGGGAGGGAGGAGCCGCGCGCTCGGCCGCGACAGCTGGGCGCATAACGGGCAGGCAGCTGCCACCGCCAGATGCAGCAAGGTGCGCCCGAAGACGGATCGCCTGGCGCAGCACAAGGACGCGCTTCTCTCCACACGCCCCGTACGAGTGGGCGGGGCCACGTGACCACGCGCTCTGGGCGCTCTAGTTTCGCCGTTTCAAAGAATCATAACTGGACGCTCGGAATGCAACGCATTAGCCATTGCGCATTGTCAAACAGATATGTACACGCTTGTCTTACATCAGACCTGGGGAGTTACAATAGCACATTCATAAAATGATGAATGAATGTTACTGCCTATTGCGAAGTAAACCATCTATTTTTAATTTAATAACTTTTTTAATAAATAATATTAATTTCAAGCAAGTACTATGCTTAAAAGTTAGTGCTCACAAGCCACACGAGTTATTTGTTTGTCCAAAACTGAAAAATGTGACAGAAATTTTAGGAAAATAATTGAAATATCATTAAGAAGGGATGTTGTACGAAGAAACAATTACAAGAGGACTTCCTCAAGTACCATGTTCATAATTTTACATAAAAATTCATTTTATCTAATTCACAAATACGTCTAAAAGCATTGAACTATTAGGAACCGTTACAAGACATTATTCTATTGAACTACGATTTTGTTCCTTCTGCAGAGTTTCAAATATTAAGACCTACGTGAACATTCTGCGACAGTCTTCACCAAGCCATCGTGATCCTTTGCTACGATAGCCCTTAAATTCTCAAGATACCAACTTCCGACTGCAGTCGGGTGCGCCCCTTAAGCTTCAGACCTCCACCTCCTTCACCACCTATCGCCACCCGCCACCGCCCGTCGCGCCCCGCCCGCCGCCGCCGCCGCCCGCTTGCCGCTCAAAGTCCTCCGCCCTACGCCACCCGCCGCCCGCCTTCGCCCGCCCGTGGCCTGGTGCAGGTGCGCAGTTAGCACCTCGCCGGCGCACGAAGCGCCTCCGGCACGATCGGTACTTTCTTGGCCGCAGCCCGCGCCGCGCCGATGGGCCGGCACTCGCGAGCAGTCACGACCGCCGCGCCGCCCCGACTTGTGCCTGCGTCACTGTCGCATGCATTCGCTCGGAAGGGAGAAAACGGGATATTCATTGCGGCACACATTCCGAGTGTCTTTTTGCCTTACAGACCGCGTTTTTATTTAATATATCCCGTTTTCTAAAACGCAAAGCGGTATGCACATTCGCCTAAATGTGGGTGTACTTTGGTAAATGCAATTGCTTTTTAATCTCGTATGTTGTTAAAGAGAACAATAAACAATAATAAAAAAGTTTGTACTTAGCCGTTTATTTATCTTATCTGCAACACATAGTTTAGTCACATAACTGACTGGTCAAGTTTGCTTACGAAAATGTGAATTCACAGGTCATTTTGCACTACTTTTTCGAATTATTCCACAACCCCCAAAACTTAAGACCGGATGAAGTTGCATACCGTATTTGCGTGTCATGATTTGATTGTGTTCCGCATCGATTTCTGCATTCCACAAGTATCATGACTGAAAATAGTTCAGATTTTTTTGTTATTACCATGCAGTTGTACGGGTTACGTACTACTTCACAAAATCACATACGTGGAAGTTTCTTTCAGTTAAGTTAACAGTTATTTCTGGAAATTCTTTACGCAATGAGTAACCTTTATCGCGATATTTCTTGTAAAATAGCTACATAAATATTGACTCAAGAGCATAAGCCCTCGTTAGAATTTGGAGCGAGCATATACAAGCTAAATGAGCACATCATGAGTACGAACTCATGCTCATCAAACTACACAGTTTCCCCATTCGAGCGCTCTCCGAGCGGCATGTGGCCAGCGCGCCGCAGGGTGACCAAGGCCGATTTGCTCTTCATCACCTCGCGCAAGGCCATCGCCGCCCTACTCGCAGCACGCGCCCGCCCTCGCGCCTCCCTCCCCCCCCCCTCCCTCGAGAGCTCCCTGGCGGTCGACGGAGACACCGAAGGGCGCGGCGAGGGAGCGCGACGAAGGCCCATCCCGGTGATCAGAGGTTCAGCGCGAGCGGAGAGTGGAGTTCATCCGAAAACATTTTAATTCTCTAACAAACACCGTACGAGAAAATTAAGCAGAATCTGTATTATTTAGTATTCATCGCAGACTGACCTCTCTACTACTTATAGTAGACATGAAATTTTTCATTTCTTCATTTCGTATTCAAATTTAATGTTCACGAACACATCAAAATCAATAGGTAAACTTCAGTGCATTTCAATTATTCATTTTGGATTCCACATGATTTTGAATATAGATATCCGATTCGAATTAAGAAGTACCTAAGCCCATAAATAATGCAGATTCAATCATTCTTTTCTTCGTTCATCTAAACGCACTGAGCCTTTGAGCAAAGCATACGCATGCTATACTTTACGTGAAGCTGTAAAGGGGTCCATGTAAGATCGCACAGAGTGATGCAGCTTCCTAGGTTTATGACGTTCCACTCGACGGAGCAGAGGCTTCGAAGTGGTTCAACGTCCCAGTCGGAACGATAGGGAAGGAAGTGAAAAATCAGATAGGTACTCCTTGCCAGGAGACTTGTATGACGCAGTATGGGGGATTACGAGTATTCTATAGTGACACACTAACGTGAATCATTTTAGATACCAATTTTTGTGATAGAGATTTTTGAGATAAAGTCAACTAGCTCGTAGTAGTGAGTTCATAAAAGGAGTCACGCAACTGTACGAGGGGGAGCAACATTAGGAAAACTTTCATATACATTATTAGTGAAAAATAACAACAAATTTCTTCATTCATTACTTTCAAATATCGTAATTGAGGAAAGAGCAGGACAGATTAATTCAATAACGGCATTTTATCTTAGGTCAGTTATTCTATTTCTAAACTTCCTTCTTGTCAGGGTAACTATCCAACCAAATGAATCTCTCTAGGTCCAGACACCTCGTCAGGGGTAGGACTACATTTACGCAGAGGATCTCAGACTACGATGTAATTGCACGTGATGTATAATGGCCTCAGGAGAGAAAAAAGAACGAGGCAGCAGCAGAGTTCATGATCTGCGAGGAAGTTCGCACGCCGCCGTCACGAACGCGCGGGGCCTCCCTCAGCCGCCTGTATACATTACGCCACCCGGAGCCACATTCCGGTTCACGGAGCATCCAATACAATCTCGAGGAGGAGACGCAGAGGGGAAGGCAGAAGAAGGAGGGAGGAGGTGGAGGAGGAGGAAGGATGAGTGGAAGGGTCCGGGGGCGGGGTTGCCCGCGGCAAGGCTGGCGGTGAGTCACGCCGCGCTATGCTCCATCTCGCATACGGGACTTCATTTGTTGCGGCGGCGAAAAACCGCGAATGCTCCCGTACCGCTGGATGTCATGATTCCGTCATTTATCACTTCGCGGGCAGCGGCGGTAGGCGGCTTCGTGGGATTCGCAATAGGGGGGGAATATACACGCCCCGCAGAGCTGTGAACCTGAAAAGCTTGGTTAAAACTTCAAAATTTTCTACTAGTATACCAACGTTACAATGTAAACGTGAAAAGTTTTGAATTAAAAAAATACGCTTTCTACTAATAGATAGTATATACTCTTTCACTAATTCAAACAAATTAAGATAGTTTTCTTTCTGACATCGATACCAGAAGCATATAAAATGTTTCCGAAAAAGTTTACAATGTAATACATGAATATGACATCTAAATATATATTAACACATTTGCATGAAACTGAAACGTTTTCTGCTCGTACGATTCAATTATCAGTGTTTCGCACAAAATTCTGAAGGAAGGTTTCAAACTGCAATGACAAATACAGGAACCAAAGGAATAGGAAAAATACATTTTCAGAGCTCTTACATTTTTCTCAAACATTAATCAGTGAATATTTCAGGAAATTGCATTTCGGTTCGGAGATACTGATACATTAACGAACTAGAGAACTAGCAATTTCCAACCAGATTTATGTAGCTCCTGCAGATTAATGGAGTTCACTGAAGTGGTAACAATATAAAAGCTTTTAATACTTCTTTGTTAAGGTGTAAAAAAGCAATTGGAGCACGACAGCGCAAAGAGTAACGAGATATACAATTCTACCCAAACCCCGCTTTTACAAATTAACCACCATCCTTTCACCGTCTCTTGAGAAGAAAATGGCAGGGAAGACAGCTTCTAAAGAACTAAGAAAACCAAAATGAAGTTTCCAAAAAGTGAAGTAGGAAACGATCCCGGAGGGCACGACAAAATTGAAATGATGGAATTCTAATGAGGATCAATTGTTCGATAAATGATCTAACTGTAACACGAATACTACAAGATTGGGCCTCAATTACAAACTTTTTCAATGCCGTAATGAAGACGTTTCAATACAATTCCATCGAAACGCCAAAAGGACATTCCTACCACACGGCGACACATCTTGTCCAGAGAATGTCTTTCAGAGCCGAAAACTTGCTTAACCTGTTCCAAGGACGGTGTTGCAGAGCAGTCGAACAAACGCAGGAGACATGCAAGTCCAATTCCATCCACTTTGCGGTCGGGATGAATGCCTGGGCGGCGGCGGCAGGACGCTGGGCGGAGCGGGGGCGGGCGGAGGAGAATAACCGCGAGCGCTGACTGCCAATGCAAAGAGGAGCGACACCTCGGGCGGTGGCGATCGCGTCAACGAGGTCGAGGATGGAGTGGACGTTCCACCAACGGCAGTGGCAGTAAACGCTCGAACCTCGCGCCTCAGCTCTATCGCCTCAGAAGACGCTACAACCAGGACGTCTGTGACGCCAATGAGGCGATGATCTGACGCCGGTCGCTATCGCTGTATTGCTCGGACACCGCTGTTTACAGCATGTGGTTTAGGACTTGGATCATTCGGCAGGGAAAAGGAAAGTTTCATTGTCAGTAAGATAATTATCGTTTTGTACGATAATTTTGTTAATTGTAGTATATACGATAGTGATAATGGAATACTCCCCTTTTTTAGGATAATTTCGACCTCAAAATCATATTCCAAAATCAATTTATAAGAATCCAACGTAATGTTGTAGAATAGGAACTTGCAAATGTTAAAATTTTCTTTGACAAGCCGCCTGATAATACATTGAAAGAATGTATTCATAAGAACACCTTTGGAAACATTCGGATTAGGTTCTACCAAAACTGAATTGAAGAGTGGATAGTGGCCGTGCCCTGAAAGAACACCCGAAAAGGAGTTGCGTCTCACATTGTTGTATTTTTTTATTTAGATGTAATTATGACTCACGAACTACTACACTATTTACTGGCTCTTCCGATATATTATTACAAGATGGGACGTATTGTTAGAAAGATTGTGCTGATTATCTTCGTTTGCACGAGAATATTGATTGTCTCAATGCAATTTCAGGCGAAAGCGGGAGTAAAGAGGCCAAAGACGGGAACATGCGAATAGGAACAGAGGACGACAAAGGGAGGTCGGCACTGGATGGGCCAGGAATGCAGTCAGGCAATGAGTCGACGAAGACTACGCCCGTGAGCGCCTCCGCCGTCGCCTCGAAGCCCGGAGGGCTCGCGACACATGGCGGGAGGCACTTGTCCGGAACGCCAGCGCATTCCGGGCGGCCACGGCGGCAGCGCCAGCGATCCACGGAATCGTTCCACCGCCGCCATCTAACGCCAACGAGGCGGTGCCGAACAATAGCCTCCTCGCTTCCGCGTCCCCCGTGAGTAAACGAAAATAATGGGGAAATTAATCCAGGGAAGAGCCTTCTTTGCAGGGAGGCCGGCAGCGTGGGTCAACCACCTGTTCGTCGAGCACACTTTGCTCTGGACCATGGATCGAAGGCGGTACGGACGGTGCGGTGGCTCCGTGCACCTTCAGCGAAGACTTTAAAGAGCTTGTGTAGGTCCATGTTCTTGAAGACCTCAAAACATTCGGCAGAAATCGCTACAAAAGTAAACACATGACGGAACAAAAGAACATTAATGATCATATGGTTAATTAGTATAGGCAGAAAGTTGAATCGCCTCATTTCGACACTACGTTGAGAAACGAATGTATTGTAATTACATAAAATCCTCAATGCCGATACATTTGCTCATGAAATGCATAGCTGTAAAGGAAACAAACGGAAGTAGTTGAAAAAATATCTTGATGCTTAATTGTCGGAGAAAGGGCAAGCAAGGAACCGTTCCGTGAAAAATGAATGCATCGCTAAAAACAATGATTAATTCTTCAACATTCAAATCATTATCCCGGACAAGTTTCTTCTGCGTCGAACCCCATCTTGCGCAGCGACCAAACATTCTCAAGGAATAATTACACCCTAAATCTAAGTAAGTCATCATCCTCCTTTGTCACAGCAATTGTAGACTCAATTAGTGACTGGAGAAGACTGCTCGGTGGCGGAAAGGCGGAGAGGAAGCCGAGAGAAGCCTTGCCTCTCGCGCTCTGCTCCTCCGGGACCGGGTCAGGTCGAGCGAGGCAGGCGGGCGGCCAGGCAGGCGAGCGGGCAGGCACGCCACACAGATCTGGGCGAGAGATTCTGTCGACGGCACGAGGCACGCACGAACTTGCACCCATCAGGCTCGACAGAGCGACGGACGGCTGAGATCCTGTGAGCAGCGTTCAGTAAACTAACAAGGTCAGATGCATCTCCGGCATTCGAGATTATCGAATGTGTTCAATTTAGGAGACGACGCGGCAGACAGGTGCTCGGGAGTGACTCGAGAGGCGCACAGCGATTCTACTGCGGTGCGATTGCCATTACTGCGAGCTCAAGTGCAGACTAGAACTACTAATTTATTCGTTCATTCGTTTCCAGTTACATAATTACTTATTTACATTTGTTACATACTTCAATAATCCATACTTTAGTCTGTGTTCCCCCTTTCCTTCATTTCTTGATATTTCTTATGACTATTTCTTTTCTAGCTATATTTAGCTATCCTCTCGATTCCTCTCCCTCTTCTTTGCCGCATCAACTCACCACTGAGCCCTATCCTCGATTCCATACCCACATATTCTGTTTTCTCAAGCTAAGACGAAATATATCACACTCGTACAAGAATAAAAATGCATTACAAGTTTCATAAGCAAGCCCGTTGCTGGGTGTACAACGCAAGAAAACCTATAATTGCAACCAAAAGCCTCATGGCTATTTATAAATCAATTTCCCTGATAATAAAAATAATAATATACATATACGTTGTCAAAATGTCCAGGCGGGGCACGGCAGGGCAGGCGGAACAGGGAAGGGCCCGTTAGGGCAGATTAGAGTAGCGTAGGGTGGGGTAGGCCAGGATGGACCGTGTCAGGGCAGGGCAGGGCAGGGCAGGGCAGGGCAGGGCAGGGCAGGGCAGAGCAAAGCAGGGCTAAGCGTGATACGACGCGACGGGGCGTGGTGGCGCTGGGCTGAGCGGGGACGGGGAGGCCGGCCACCGCCGCAGCGGGGCCGCCAAATTACACAGCGCGGCCCAATTACCCGGAACGGGGCGCTCGGCGCAGGAGGGGCATATCTCACCCGGCGGCGCAGCGCTCGCTCGCTCGCTCGCTCGCTCCGCGCGCGCCGCGACCTGGCACGGCGCGCTCTCAGAAACGTCCTTCGACAAACCATTAACCAGATCAACGAGTACCAACGAGGAGGAGTGCGAAATTATTCGCATTATCGTGTACTTACTACAGAATAAAAAACAAGTGTTGATGTAAGGATGTCAAAACGAAATGTCGCGAAGTTAAAAAAAAAAGTACACTTGGAAAGCAAATCCTACTGTGTCGCTTATATGAATTGATCTTTCCAGAATGGTTCAAATATGTACGTAATCAGAAGTATTTCTTTAACTGTTTAAAAAAGTTTCCTTATATATTTAGCAGTTGGTCCTACAAGGAAAGACTCGAAGCAAATGTCTGTCGACTGTGGGAAACAGCAGACACAGTCATTTGTGCAAAAATGAAAAATCACTCCATGCAACAAATAGGTTCTGGGCAAAATGCATCTCGAGCACCACGCGGATGCACTTATCTGCACCAAAACGTTACTTCCTCGCCCACTCCAGGAGCCACGAGCAGAACACAGCTTACAATGGGGAATGACGACACGGCGACTCAGCACAAGAGACCGGACGGCGACTAACGAGCGTCGAACTGTTCGTGCTCCGGAGACTCGCTCCCAGTGAATTGCTCTAGCTCCGAAACGGGCTGCCATAGGGTACCTGCACTCAGTTCCAACAAACACAGGGAAGAGCAGGGCGACGGCAATAGGAAGGGGCGGGGTGGAATTGAGCGGAGCACGCAAGGGCGAGATACACTGCAGATAGAATGAATTATTTTTCCTGTCTAGGAGACGATTAAATATCTGGGCAACACAGAAAACGTCTGTTAATTTCGAATACGTAATGCACACAGTTCACTTCATCGATTTCCTAATGAGTCCATTTTCATACAGGGAAATGTCATCGACAGACCTGCTCTTGAGGCTTCTCAACTTGGTGACGCAGCTCTCGCAGTGCATCTGCCACTGGTCTTTCAACCAAGTAAGGGATCTTCATAAATCATCATGACGCTTAATAAACGCAATCACAAGCAAATACATCCCCACGTAGAAGCACGTTTTACTTCAAAACTGTAATCTCGGATCCTTAAGAAAAAACATGGACAGAGAACTTTAGAGATCAACTGGGGGTCGGGGACCGTCGTCAGCTGAACAAGGGTCGGGCCCGGGTGAACGAGCGTGCAGGCGCGGCGCGGCGCGGTACGGTTCGGTTCGCGGGCGTTGCAGCGCGCTACGGTAGCCTGAGCTGGAATGCGGCGAGCGCTGCTGTGGCGCTCTCCGAGACAAAGGGCCCCGCGCTCGTCGTCCGGGCGGCGACACACAATGCCTGCCCGCCGCAGAATGCGCCAACGGGACGACGACTACCACGACGGACGGAAAACGCAGGCAATTTTCCCTTACGCGCCCCGAATAATCGTTCGTCGACATCCCACTCTCGGCGGCCGCACGCATCAAGCGAATGAGATTGAACTGCCACTGAACGGCGTTTGCTAGCGCGGGAGAACTTCCTCAACATCAGCCTCGTGAGGTATGGATACGTAGGAACGAAAAGTATGTTTTTTCACGTTTTCTTATCTTATTCATTTAAATAGAAAAGCCAAAATAAACAATGTCTAGCAAATAATACAACAATGATTAAGGTCATGAAAGCAAAAATGAATTAAAAATATAATGAAAACAGCAATCATTGTAACGTATTTTCAGTTATATCGTATTTCTTACAAACAGTAATCATAGAGCTTTATTTGCGACCTCTCTCCTTTGTGTTTCTTCATGACACATGGCACATTTGTTCCAGCCGCAATGTCCTCATTTTAATTTCAGTTGATGATGCAATTGAGCTCATAAAAATGAACACTAAATACAGGAGATAGAGACGTTACTGTAACAATTTTTACATGTTTTTTCCAAGATAATTTTTACTCTGCATTCGTACAATACAACCGACATATTCATTGCACGAGAAAAATACTCCACACGATGAAATATCGTCTGCAGTTCGCGTAGTGCCTTTCCGCACCTCGGCTAAGCCCTCAACCATAATTTTCATTCCCGGCCACCATAAATTGCATTCCGTATGGCTGCGACACGCTATTACTCTCAGGGCCCGTCTATTTCGGGTCCCGCCACGCCTGCGGGGCCAATCTGCCCGGATTCTTTCGGCATTCCGCAGCCACCGTCCGAATGTACGAGGCAATCGCCTGGGCGTAAATAACTCGAGCACGATCCCGCCCGCGCGCTCGCGGCGCGGAGCACAGTGGGCGGCGCACCCCACGACTAGCCGAAAACAATAAATTGGTTCATAATCATGTTCAAGTACTATTTGGAGTACACTATTTAGGATCCAGTAAGCAAATAAAACCAGAGAAACCGCCGAACATAAGTCTCTATGTATTTTATTACTAATGTCACTTTAAAAAAAGAAAAAATTGAATACTTACGTATTTTGCGAGTGTATTTTATGTACTGTCTGGCCCTAATTCACCACCTGTTTGACGCTTTTATGGATATTTTAAACGCGTAAGACGCGATATCACGATGGTCTCTATTTCTTCACTCCTAGTCGTAAATGTACAGCTTGTCCTTCCCTATCCTAAATATTGAAATCAGTATAAAGGGTTATTCAAATATAAGGCGGAAGAGCAGGTCTGAGCCACCCCACTAATCTTTATATTATTATTATTATTATTATTACTATTATTATTATATCTTTTATTATTATTGTTAAAATGTTATGAATATATCCATCAGTATTTTTTTAAAATATGTTTCGAGAAAATTAAAAACCACAAAATGTACATTTGAAGATAAAAATCGGAATAGCTACGTTCGTTTTTTAGAAATGAGTAAATAATATGTAAATAACTCTCGAATAAAAATATCGTGACAAAGCTTTGTTTAAAAAATATTGCTTTTCAAACATTTTTCGATCGGATGACAAATTTCCCAAATATTGTCCTTATTTTAAAATGTTTTACTTAATTTACGATGTTTTGACGATTTCGGACCAATGTGCGGGGCAGTGTGGCGGGGTCGGGGGCGGGGCCGCGGGTAGCGGCGCACGACGCATTTGCAGCGGGGAGGGGGCTGCCGACGGGTTCCGTTCCGGTGTGCGAGTCGCGGGCGAGAGGTTGGAAGGGCGACAGCTCCAAGAGTGAAGGAGACAGATATGGAGGAAAAGAGAGGGCCAGATTAAACGAGAGACCGTAAACCTGAGCAGCGAGCGTGCGGGAGTGTAGATACATCAGCGAGAAATGGGACGACGGAAAAAGGTGAAAGAGCTAACGAGAGGGCGTGTGAGTGATTCGAGGTGCAAGGAGGCCTGAAAGCGAGACCGGTACAGCGCACGGAGGAAAGGAGTGACGAAGCCAAGATCCAATGTTTCCGCGCAGAAAAATGAACGCCAAGAGCAGAGTAACGAGAAGAGAGGGGAAACCGATGGGGCGATTAGATGCGGGCGCCCGCGGTCGGATACCCGAGTTCATCGCTCGTCCTTGTCGATCGAGGTCACGCGTTGCGACCCCCCCCCCCCCCTGTCGCCGTTTTCTCCTTTCCTCCGCATCTCCCGAGTGCGTGGCCCCGCAAGGTCACTCCACCCGCCCCCGCCGCCACTTCCGCGTTGCCCAACGCGCAGGTGGACGACTCTAATGTGCACGTTGTGGCAGTAGTTAGTCATGGGGGAAGAGGTCAGGGGAATGCGCGAAAACGGGTTGCGGGAGGGGGAGGATGGGAGCGTGGTAACAGTGGGGTTTGTTTGAATGATTAATGATTCCGGGGACGTCAACAGCTTAGTTCCGTAAGCATAGTTCATATTTTGTGGTGGTGGGAATGGCTGAGATCCGGCGCCGGCCTGCGCTGGCTTGCGGGTATCCCCAACCACGCATCTCCCACCAGCGGGACACGCTCCCAGTTCCCAACAACTCTCATAGTGTACAGCATGTGGATATAAGTGTGTGTAAATAATGCATGAGAAAAGTACGAAAAAGAGCAAGGAAAGATCGCACGCGGTCCGTGTCTGTTTCTTAGGGTGCTGCATGGGCATTCGGGCGGAATTGATAGGAGAAACCACAAAGGCAAGCTACCAATGAAAGCAGCCGGCCGATGAATTTCACCTCCAGGCAGCGACAGAACTCCACCTAGCTACATAGGCAGTGTCGAAAGTCCTGCCCCCGTCGGGCCTCGAACGCTAGGACAATGAGCCGCCCTTGCCGGTGGGTGAGTGGGTGGGAGAGGGACGTGGTGCCAGTGGCGAGGGCGCAGCGCGGGTGGAGCGGAAGCGATGAGTGAAGGGCGGCGGGGTGGGGGGTGGGTGAAATGCGAGAGGGGGGCGGCGGTCGCTCCCGGGTGAGCGCTCGCGATGTAGTCGCCTCTCACGCCCGCGTCCGCCTCGGGTTTCGACACAGCGCGACGGCGATGCGCGCCTCTGATACCACCACGAAGGAGATGCGCGCGTCAGAAGAGCGATGAGTAATGAAACGTCATGCGCCGAGGAACACGGCCCAGTGTGAAATGCCAGTCGCGCACAGCGATTTCTCATTAGAAAGATGCCATCAAAATGGATGCTATATCTAAATATTCATAATGAACTTCTGGAGACATAAACGCGCCTTACATTCTGGCTTCAAAACAACAACAATTTATAACTTATGTTACGTCCACAAGAGGAAATCACACCTAAACAACTACGTCATAAAAACCAATGATAACACACAAAATATCTAAGGATATATAATTTTCTTTGCACTCACATTTGTGGATTATCATCCGCATCACTTACCTGTAACAGAAAGAATGAATGTACAATACAGTTACATTACTCACAACGGATATACACGTAGCAACAATAAGAAACAATATAAATCACTTACATGGCAAAACAAAGAAACATTATTTTGTGGACACCACTAATTCCAGAATTTAAATCTTTAATTGAAAATCGTGGTATAAATAATAATAATAATAATAATAATAATAATAATAATAATAATAATAATAATAATAATTCGTGCAACGATCAGAGCCTAAGGAAATATGCATTTAGTCTCGTTCATAATGGCAAAATACCATTAACTGAAGTTGCGCTCAAAATGACAAAATGCTTTTTGGACAGGCTGAATAATTCGAGCATTAACTTTTACAGTTAACTTGAACATTTGTCAACCTCAAAAAGAAAGAGCTTCTGGTGAACGCACGATTATTTAAAAATATAGTATTGTTTAGATGCAAAAAACAAAACCTTTCGTCAAGATTCGTGACAAAGCTTTCATCTACGGCAACAAAAACCCACTACAGCCGTCCAGCACCCGAAAACGGGCACACGAATTCGCTGAGGCGGCCAGCACTAGCGAGGCCCTGCGCCGCCCCGCGTCGCGCGGACTGGGGCGCTCGGTCATCGCGGTTGATTTAGCGATCATGACGGGGGCGTTTCCGCGGGCCGGGGGCGCCAGGGCACCACTGGCGCCGCGCGCCGGCCTCCTTCGCCGCCCGCCCACGCGCACCGCGGGCCAGCGGGCGCTACGCACCGGGGCAGCTGGGAGGCGCGCACGGCGCGGCGGCCGCCGCCACCGCTGCCACCGCCGCGCAGTGGTCCGAAACCCACAAAACCTGCCCAAAAGTCACAATGTTATCCAAAGCGGACAAAAGTCGGTCGGTCATAGTAGATGATTGTTTTTAGTGAATAATCTTTAAAAGTGTTAATTATTTAAGGGACAAATAAAATTAAAATTAAATATTTAACTTCTTCCATCAACTTTCACTAGTTCTTGAAGTACTTTTTATATTTTTTTTATTGAATTACCGAAAATAATTTTCAATGAATTTATAACAGAAAAGAGGATTTTTATGAAATGAAACCTGGTAAAAGAACCTGCATTTTAAACTTTTGAGAAAAGTGTAAAGATATCGCGCTTGTTGTGATGCGTTTTTCCAGCTAAGCTGGACTACTAAGTTTGACTCGAAAGCCACAAGCAGCCGGGCTTTTATACCAGCGGAATTTAATAGCCCTAACATTATTGTAGCTAATCTACTACTTCGATTCCCTACTATTTTTATAATTTATGGTCAGTAAATTCCTAGTGTGGACGCAATCCCACAAAAATGCTTGTTCTATCAGGGGGCACAAGTCCCCGTGGACTCGTGAGCTTTTAGCTTTTATCCTCCCCCGGCACCGCACATGTACGACAGCAGGCCGATATCCGCGTCCAGCCGGACCCCAGTTCGCCCCCTCGGCAACCTCCCCATTCGATGCCTGGGGTGGGCCGCCCCGCAGGAGTCACTATCATCGTGTGATGACGCGCCACTCACATGGCCCAGAGTATTGGGCCAGCTCTCAAAGCTTCCCGGACGCGGGCGCGCGAATCGGGGCCGGACGCCGCCTTCGCCGAGCGACGCAGCGGTGCTTAGGCGCTCGGTGTGCGCCGCCGACCGGATATTAGGGCCCCGATTAGGGCTCCTTAATACACGAGTGCACGGGACGTCCCCGGGACGCCTGTGTGTACTACCTGTGAATTCGTGTTTCCAGTGCGCGGACGCGTCGGTATGCTGGAGGCAAAAGCACCAATATCTGGATACGCGTCTGCGTGAGTCACTCTGCCCTATCACGTTCGCGAGACTTCGAAGGAATAAATGTTTCCGCGCAGAGTGTTGTGCTGGCTGATTGAAGAGGGCAAAGAAAAATCACGGAAATGTGAGGCAGAGGCATGGCATTGCAATAATCTTTAATTCACACAACAAATATGACTCTTTGTGTTTTTGAATTAATGTAGGCCAATGCAAAAATAATAGTTTGCTACGCCGTTGCTCATCTTCAGGTGTTCGACACCAATATTCACGACGGTAGAGGAAAATTTTTAACTGAGAATCCCTGTCTAACTTTTTCATAATAATTCAACTAGCGAAAACCTTCTGAATATAATAAATAAAAAAATGCTTATTGAGTGGTACTTAAAGAACATTTGAATATCAGCAATAACCTCTTAAATATTATTTTTTAATTAATTTTAATTAACATTTTTATTGTTCCAGGTATGTTCCTGAGCTCACGCAACGTCAGGTGACTGTGGTGTGTAAGGTAACAAACATAATGTACTCTTTTGCAGATTGTATTTTTTCGTTATAACTTCGAATAAAATATATCACTTAAATTCTGCGGTTTAGTCTATGCAAATACAATAACGCAATCGATTCAGTTGTAAAATAGAATTTTGTTATCTCATATACATCGTATGTAGTTCCTGCAAGAGTTGGAAAGTGTCTTTTCATGCCCAATACATAAATTGACTATGAAGAAATAGTTCATGATGTATGTATGTAGACAGAACATTGTACTATACGAACATTGGAGTTTCTGGTTCTTTAATAGCACCCGTTGTGATTTTCATGTATATTTTTATTTTTCAAATGAAATACTCTTTATCACGAAATCATTAAAAGCGATTGTAAAACAGGAGAATTAATTTAATAAATTAGTTACCATTCTTCAGAAAGTGACCTTTGCCATTCCTATTTCTACGGGAGCCGGAAATATATATGCACGAGATTCATTTGCTTAATTTGTACAATAAAATACATATTCATTCACTACCATTACGATAGCAAATAAATTTAATCTTCATTAAAATGATTTCCAGTAGTGGTGGTAAATAACTGGTATTTTAAAAAGGTTTGACATATAGTTAAGCAGCAGCACATGTACTACATAAAATAAGTAAATCATTGCGACTTCCAGAAACGTCATTCTCAATTTGTCTCAGTTGCTCCCTTGTCCAAGCCTGTCAAGTAGCATCGCTCTGCAAATATCGGTTGACGATCTTTTCACAAACATCTGCGTCAGAAAATAAAATGTATCACTCTTCACAATGTGCACGAAACAACAATCCACTACGTAGGTTGCCTCGGCAGCAACCCAACGCGGGCCTGTCTTTCCTCAAACAGGCGCATTCCTAGTCGATCGTCGCGAACGCTGCTCGCTTTGTAGGTAAAGAGGCTACGAGAACCGTTCTAGCGCGAAGAGAAAATAATTCACCGCCAGCGCGATCGGCATTCGCCACGCGGGACAGCGCCACCGCAGCAGAATGGCGTCGCAGCAGAATGGCAATGTACACTTCGGCCACCCCAGCACCGCCGCCGCCGCCGCCGCTCGTCAGATTTCGGTTCGCGTCGTCGTTTTCTGGGGCTGCTCGCCAGACGAGTGGGGCCCGTCGCTCTTTTCGCAATTTGTACTTGTCGAGGCGACGTCCCGCGCTCAGTGCCGCCATTTTCTTTCTCTCTCACTCCCGGTCTTGAGAGCCGCTACTTGGTTTGGGTCCTTTCCTCTTACTTCGCGGATGGTATAGTATATGCGTTAGGTGGGAATAGGGGGCTGATAAAATGTTAAACTTTAAACTTTATGCAAAATGTAATTATTGTATCTGAAAAGTAATGCATGTTTCTCGTACGTAAATAAGATCAACTCGTACGTAAGTAATTCTCGCATCAACTCGTACGTAAATAAGATCACGGTTTTATATTTAGTGTTAAGAGAGTAACAGACAAATCAAATTTAATTGAATAGATGTGAATGAAAATTAATTCCTTCGAATGTGACGATCTTAACTTACCCCCTTATCTAAAATAATCTTCCAACAACTTATTCTTCATAGTGACAGTGACTATTTTTGTTTTTAGGATTATTTGCACCAATTTTGCCCAATAACTGCTAGGTAATTCATTAAAGCTAATGTGCTTCTTCACACGAGATTTCAAAATAAACTTATAAAATTTAGTTCTTATGACGTTACCCAGTGAAAGGGTAATGTTTAAATCTGGAATCATGAATTCTTACCGTCGTGTAAAATGAACTTCTTAGAAGTAAAAACTGATTTTGTTAGGAGTAGAATATGAAACTAATGTAACAAATACACACATGGAATGGAAGGAACGTAAAATTCGTGTGAACGGAGAGAAGATTTTGACGTCGATTTTGTTACAGAAGATATCATACCAACTAACTTTCAAACATTTTTCGGTGTAGCCATTAGACAATATGTATTATGTTGTTCATATTATATTCCACTTTGCAAAAAGTTTTAATATCTGGAAATAACATAATTTAAATTTCTTAATGACTGCTGCAGCGACAGTGACCACGGAAGTCTGAAGAAATGCATTTCACTTGTGGTTCGTGTACCCACGGTGCCGGATGTCACGAACAAAAATAAATCTACGTACTAGTGCAGAGCAGAGATTGTGTGTGTGAGAGAAAGAGATAAATTGAAATCGGACAGTCATTTGTATATCACAATAGCTCTTAGAATCAGAGATGTATTCTCGAACAATAAAAGAGAGGTGAAAAATATTTGCGCCAGTTGGAATTGAAATATACTCTAATGTGCTTTCCATTAAGAGCACACATTGCTGTAACTGTGACTCTCAATACAAAATAAGCAGCAGAAAATGATTTAAGAATTGTATTATTTTTCCGTATCTCGAAAGAATAAATGTAATATCCAGCACATCGTAGGGCACTTTTAAGTTAGAAGATAAAACAACTTGTAAAGAATAAATATTTTTTCGGTAATTTTACATATTTTTCGTAATGAAAATGTTTACGAGACGCACTGAGGAATACAAGAAATAAATCAATATAAAATGTACAATTGAAGAACGCATCGAGGAACACAGCACAATCCAACAGCATTCGAGGGCGATCCGAAGCGAAACAACTCTTCCCCAACATTCTCGCGCTCTCGGATACAGAGGTTGTCACGACGCGCGGTACTCCGAGGCAGTTGCATCGAATGCACAATTCACGTTTTTCCCATTGAAGAGACTCTTCTTAGATGAAGGTAGTGTCTGCGTTGCAGAGTATAAGGAAAATACAGTTGTAGTATGTCCAAAAATGGAAAAAAAAACAAAAAAAAACTGGATAAATAAATCTTTGAGCTCATATTGATGCTTTTATGGCAATCACGTTGTGCACTTTTGGAGACAGTTAAAACAATTAAGAATCAAAATGCATTGTACAGCCATTGTACACCACAATTCAACCAGATTAAAAAACAGATTATTTAAAAGTAAATAAGATATTCCTCATATGTTTACTCTTATGATCCCACTAATGGCTGTTGGTAGGTACTTTCGGCGAAGAAATTCTTATGTTAAACATTTGTTCACAAAATCCAACGATAGATAGAAATATTGTGTTGGAAAGTTTTTAAAGGAGTTCCCAAGAAAATAAATGCTCACGGATATAGGTCAATAGGGCTCGGAAAAACGTACACTAATTCAAAAATTTGTATTTCGACATATTATCCCAGAAATATGAAAACAGCATTTTAATTGTTGGTAGTTACAATATGCACTTCTCATTAATTATGTATGAATTAAGTAAAATAAAGGAATGAAAATTTCCGATTTTCAAATTAATTCAGCATCTCAATCATTACATACATTTTAATAAATTTATTATTCAGAACTGGGCGAGCAGCACCATCGCTTGACTACCGCGGCGGCGGGGCACGAAAACCATCTGACGCCGAGCGCCGTCCCCGCCCGACACCCTCGCGCCGTGGTCACGAGGTGCGGCTTTCTGGGGCGGTTGTGGGCGGCGGTGGCTACCGCGGTTCTCACCGGCGGAGACGTGCCGACCCCGATGCCCGGACCGTGACCTCCGAAGCTCCTCGGCTGGGAAACGTTCGATATCCTCTCGTTTCCGCTCGAAATGATCCTAATGTGAGCAGCGTAGCGGTTCCTCCGGCCCCCTCCCCCGCCCCTCGCGCCGACGAAGCCGCGCGCCGCGCAGGCCCTTCTTGTGGACGCCGCGATGGGATAAAAACGCGCCGTATCTCACGGTTCCGCACGCCCAGCGCTCCCTCAGGCGGGTATCCCTCAAGTGGTGCGCCCCCAAGCACCAATCCCCTATCCCTTGAATCTCAGTAACACTGAACTCCTGTACATGTCAGAACAGAAAGTGTTGGGGGACTTCGGGTCTTGTAGAACTTGTTGGGCATTTATTGGGTAATAATTTGTAAATTGTAATGTGGTTATACCCAAAAATTGAAAATATTTCTAAGAAGAAATTAATCCACTTATTGTATATACCGAATTTGTATTCCGATACGTTGTAGCGCTCAGTGTAAATATAAATATTATCAAGTCGGTTTGAACCCTTTGTTGAGGCTTATGATTCGATAAATCATCGAACAACATAGAGTTCATTTTCACTAGTCAACACTACAATTTGTTAATCTGATAGCTTGGAGCTCAATATTATGTTTATGTTTATGTTTATGTTTATGTTTATGTACTATTAGGTTTCCTTGTCGGGAAATCGTGCAAACGAGGATTTACTGTACTGCTGACGTACGTTTTGCAGTGGATTCTAGGAATCGAAGAGCTGCAATAGTGATCCACTATTTATAGTCATCAGCTCTCTAGAATAAGACGACATCCTATCATGCTCCGGTAGCCGTGACTCCCAAATTGCTTCCGGTACTTTGCCCAGTCTATTGAACTGACCGAAGAGCGGTTCTGGATGATCGACTATGAAGAAAAACGTAATATGAAGCTTTTCAGAACAGCTATTCAAAGTGAATGTTATTTTGAGAGTCTTGAGTCAGTGCTGTCTTTACGGTACAGCGAATCGAGGATTATATTTACAAAGCACAAAGCTCTTCTCGGAACTCCACAACGTTTAATGTTGTTCGTAGTGTTTCAATAGGAGCGTACACAATGTATGAAAAACACTCCCCTTGAGCGTCGTCAAGGAATTTTAGAAGTAATTCGAGAAAAAATATTAAATGATAACACCCAAAGCACGTGTAGAAATCACACTCGCGCGAAATAACATCTTAACGTTCTTCGAACCTTAAAACAAGCAAAGAACAGGAAGCATCTTACAGTACCAAGTCCAACATCTAATATAGCATGAATTTCAGAAGCCACAAGTGGCTGCATTCGATCCATCACGATCGTTTCATGTGCATACACGCAGCACTCGACGACCTCTCGATTTCTCGTAACGGAATATTCCTGTACACATTTTATCTCTCACTACCTCAGCACTTTACTACCACGAAGTAGTTCACAAAAACAAGTGTTCACTCATCATGAGCAACGAATTGACGGACATCACAGGAAAGAGCCTTCACATCTCTTAAACAACAGCCGTTTGAGCGAAGCGTTAAGGCAAACGGTATACAACTACCACCCGCACCTTTTTCCTGGCGCGAACGACTTGCGACGTGCAAGCGCGAGCGTCAGCAACGACACCGCGAAGAGATAACTCTCCGTTGACGGCGTGCGGGGCCCCGTTTGTAGCAAACGGACTGCCAAATACTGCCCCTTCCGAGAACACTGGCCGGCCACAAGCGTCACCTCTGCGGCAAACTGCACTCCACTTGGGAGCGACACCGTTGTCCGGCGAGTGCTCCGCGCGCCGGACAATCGCCGCTTGTGGCGCGCAACGGGCCGCGCCGCGCCGGCGCCGCCCCCGCCAGGGGGGCCGCGGGCGTGAAGCGCTCCAGTGGCTGTCGCAGACGCGCCGGTGTGGTGAAGACACAATGGGAGGGAGTATGCAACGGGAGAAAGATGAACGCCAGGTTCATTGCTAATAGTGCTTTATGCAATTACTGTGTGATATTAAGCTTTATTGCACGAGTACATGTTTTGAAAACGAGCGACGTTAGCAGCGATTTTCCAAATTCGTATTTTTCAAATTCAATAAAGCACCATTATAAACGAATTGCATACCCTATTTTTTTCTGTAACAACATGGTAAATTTATAAGAGAATGAAAATTAATTTTGTAAAACAACTTTTTGGTAACGTCTTAGTTATTTGAGACGAATGCGAGAAAATGGTGGTCAGGTGAACCGTTTACCTTTATCTCCCGACGATTCTCTCGCTGCGATTGGCTAAACGTGTGATGACGCAATCATTCGTGCCCTATAATAGTAATACGTCATCATTTGTCCGTTAAAATGCCCGATTATGAACGATTTCTTGCACCGAAAAAGGTCGTTTATAATGAAAGTATAGAAACAGCGGTTTATTACGGGCCTTGCTGCAAGAACACGGTTACATCGCAACAGCGGCTGCGCAACCCAGCACTCAGCCGGTCGTCGCCGTGAGGTGTCCGCCTGGGGCGGGGGGGGGGGGCGCGAGCGGCTCTGCCACCAGTGTCGTGAGGCGGAAACGTCTAAGGCGCACAGGAACTTGCGTGCGAAATGTAGCGTGAAGGCCTCCGGTACCATATGTATTCACAGCTACGCCATTTTAAACTGTTGTCAGCCGCCGGCGCTGAACTCTCGACCCACGACGCTGTGAATCGTACGAGACAACGTTTTTAAAATACTTTGCGTCGCCGGTCTCAGGGGACATGAATTCGACAAGTCTGCTTTTCGTTTTAATAAATGTGTTCCGTTTTAAAAGCCCTTATAGTATGACAGGATGACCTGTGATAAGTGACCCCATATAAAATTGAGAAGGATACGAAATACACGGAACTTCATTTATCCTCACACGGTGTTATTGTGCTTTTATTCAATAGCGTCGTTGATTCATACTTAGATGTGTAAATCGCGAATAGTAACATTTTCCACTTTTCTATTTCCACCATCCTCTTTTTAGTTATCACACAATAACAATGTGAAATAACAACTCTGCAAATCACATGAACTGAAAGATTAATTGCCCACATAGCCTCTGCATGGGTTTACCAATAAAGACATGATCCCGATGGAGACCAGAGTGTACCACAATGATCTGGAAGGCGTGAAATATAGTAAACCCTACTCTTCATCCTCCTTTTAGTTACCATAAGATAACAATGAAAAAAAATACTAACTTTGCAAATCACTTCAATGGAAAAGATAAATTACGCACATGACCCCTGCCTGGATTCACCAACAAAGACATAGCTCTGATGGAAACCAGAATGAACCACATGAACAATAAAACATGAGTCAAGGGAACAATGATCTGGAAAGCGTGAATGCATGAAACACGACCAACAATACTGGTAAGAGTGTCTAGAAGAGCGCAACAGTGACGGCGAAATGTGCGGCATGGCAGTCGCCAGCCCCGCAGACAAGCGAGACACGACCTCGCGCCAGCTCAGTCATGACGAGGCGAATGAGCGGCGCAGGGGTCGCAGCCGCATTATGGGGCGCCCGCAAAGTAGCCTCGTCGCGCGCATTTCCATCGCAATGCTCGCGTAGGGGCTTCTGCAGCCGGCTCTCTCTGCGTCCGCGCCCGCCCACGCCGTCCGCAAGAAGCGCGGATTAAACCGCTGAGTCGGCCTGCCGTAAATCCGCCAGCGCCGGCGGAAGGGCCCCTCGCCGCTGCCTTGCGCTTGCTTGTTAGTGCGCCGTCGCCTCGGCAGCAGCGACCTCCTCCTCCCGCGCGTGCCCCAAGTCCAAATGAAAGGAGCATTTCTGCCTCCTGATACGAGCCACTTTCCACTATCACATTTTGGGCCCGTTGAGATGTTCCACAAGTAAGTAGTACGATTCGTCGCCGCCTTTTCCTTAAAGATAATATAAAATAAGTAGTGGCGTGCAGCTGCAAAAACTGACTGTTTTGAAACGTTACACGTGAAATCTCAAGTTTATTTCTTCCTAGTGGCGTTACACCAGCTATGTAGAAACAGAGAATAACAGAGAATGAGTATAGATCAGATATGAGCAATTGTACATTAACATAATCAATCGTTTTGGCAAAATCAAACCTTTCTCTCAGGTTTTATATTTTTCGAGAGTTCTCCCTTATCTAACGAAACTATAGACTCCTCTCAGATGGACAGAAGCTGCATACCTCTCGTTCACTTTCTACGCCCATTGTAAATTAGTAATGTAAATAAGTGCTTAAATAATCTAAAATAAATAAATTTTCTTTTTTTATAACTTGGTAATTGAAACTTGGAAAAACGTCTTGATTAGAAATGGTATGATGATAAACCCATGACATCAATAATACAAATATTTCATTAATTCACTTTTAGCTCTTAAATTAATCAGTATATTATATTTTTAAATTAAGAAATAAATTTGTAAGAATAAATAAAACACAGGAAAAAGTATACAAAAGTTTTATGGATAGAACGTTTTCTCTATGAAAAGGCTAACGACACATGCTAGTATATACGGCTTTACAGTTAAATGATCTTAGCACTCTCATTAATTGCAAACGACGTCGCAGTGAATTGCATTTTAAAATACAACTCGTACGGATTAATACTAGACAGATTGTAGGCATTAACAAAATATTTCCTTTTTAATTCGGCAACATTTCAAAGCTTCACGGATGTGTACTGGAAGATTTTCTCACGTTGAATCCTTTCCTACAGCCTTCTACTTTGGAGATGTGAATATTCGTATGTTTGAACATGGCAGAGTACCATGCGGGCATGTAAATAATATTAATTACATATTGAAGCTAAACGATTGTATGCCATTTCATTTCTAAGGAAATCCATCATATACAGAATTATACCCCTGTAGCAAGTAATAACTAAGACTTAAGAGAACTGTCGCTGGCAATGTTCTCGGCGCCACAAAGTTTGCGGCACGATACATAGCATTAAGGACTGTACCAACGGGACTCTTTAAGTGTTTACCGCAAAGAAAATTGTAAAGCTTTGTAAATAACATACGGACGAATGAAAGGTATTAGAGAAAGAAAGAGGTCTGCTTTGTGAATCATATAGTTATGTACATGTCAAATGAGTATTTCACATGAGTCTACACAGAATTATGAACACACAGAACTGAAACACACATTGACACTGGAACACAGAGGAAGCTTGTTCGACTACTGTTTAACTGATGTTTGATACAGTGACAGCTAGTATTCTGCTCATGCCATTTATCTTTTGGATCTCTCGTAATATGATACTCGGAATTCTCACCGAATACACATTAGCAAGTTGTTTGCCCATTAATACAAGACATTTTACTGGGAGAATTCTTTGCATTACAAAACGATGAGGCGTCACAAGATGTTTCACAAACAAGTTCATGTTTAATATTCGTACATATAGAAGAACTCCTTTCTAAGATAACTGTACCTCCATTAGCTGGATTTAGTGGGAAAAACACGGAAGAAGTAGACAATAGATGTTACGATATGCGAGTTTCAATTCATTCAATTCGCTGACTAGTATTTTCTTCTGCTGGTTTCTTCTCTTCTCTTTGAATTTCGTTCATGAGAAACTCTCCCACCATTATCTTCACTTCTCACATATTTCGAATTCGTTCGTCTTAATGCTGTTCCACAGTTCTCATAACCTACATTAGTATTTTTATTGAACAACGAAATAAGTTCAAGCAACTTCAACTATTCATGGGACAGAGACTGAGGTAGGATAAAGGTACATAGGAACAAGGCAGAGGCAGCAAAATGCTCCAAGAAATAATACGGTGTAGTGTACATAACAGAACACGCCAGAACACAAGAGTGGAGCAAATAAAAACGAAGCACAGAAAACTCTCATCCAACCAGCTAATTTATTGCCACCACAATCATAGTTTACGGTGCTATCTCTCAAGAAGAAATACTCGAATGCGCAGAACTTTCGTCGAGGAGGAATGCAGTGAGCGGTGCCCGCTGCGTGCCGCGCTCTTCACGGATGACTCCGTTCCACTCGCACTAGAGCAGAGCGCAGCTCGTACGGAGAGGCGCGTACCAGTGGCTACTCAATTCTAGACCTACTATCGATCTGGAAAAGTTATCGTGGTTTTATAAATACGAATTATACATTTAATTCAGGAGAAACTTCAATGAACAATTTCATTATCTTCAAAAAACAAAGCGAACTGTTCAAGTTCAGTGTTATCATTTCGTTTATACGTATTAAATATCCGTCTATTAATAACATATTTTCTGTCATAAGTTGAGAGACTGGGGATGGCAGTAAATCCGAGGTACAAGTTTGGCGTAGCGCATCCCGCCACTCACCACGCTTGTTACCACCCATGGTGGACTCAAACAGGGTTGAAAAGAAACAGGTACTTATTAAACGACCCAATAGGCTGATTCGGATTTATTTCGGTATTTTTGATTTTATTTGGATAATATTATTTTTCAAAAGGTCATATAAAATCCTGGTTTTCATCACTTCAACAGTCACATATAAATTCATTCAGGACACGCGTTTTAAGTTTCAGTATTAAATTAACTCATGCGTAACGTGTACCAAAGTTACAAAAGGGATTTGCATTGAACTGTTTATTTTGTCAGTCCTAACAAATGAAGTTGATACATTTATAGCGGGTTTATTTTATTTTGCACTTGCGTTATTTTTCGTATTTGTTTGTAAACGTTTGTTGTGAATAAATTTAGATTTTACTGAATATTTGACATATAAAATTATAACTCTTGTTATTTATTTGAACGTGTTTCTTTACTATTTATTTGATTTAGAAAATCAGTACAATTAAAATTTTTTAAAGATTTTGTGAGTTTAAAAATTAGGATTTTCTTTGGCTGAGGAAAGTTTAGACAAACCAAGACAAATTAAAAGGTAATTAACTTTACAACCCATAAATAATTTAACTGTTAATTAATAATTTCATAAGTGCTTGATAATATCAAATAAATACTCTTTGATATTTAGGCACAAATATTTTGATATGGATACAGGACTGAAATCGTAATTAATTATTAACAAATTAATTTTATTAACTAATTAGATTCGTGTTTCAAGTTTCTTCTGGTCCCGTATCCCTGGCGGAAAAACAGTACAACGACTTAAAATATTAAATATTGACAATTATGAAGAGGTTTAGGTTATTTATATATATATATATATATATATATATATTACAAGGTGTTTTGCCCCAATTACAAGAAAAAAACATCCATGCTTGTACGTTTTTCGAATCTACAACCCTAGGACAAACGTGTTGAAGCTGCAAGCGCCTGTGCTATGTGCGCATACACGGCAGGCTCCAGGTGGGGGGGAGGCGTGGAGTAACATGATGCCTGCCTAATAATAATAATGAATAGAAGTTTTAAAAAATTGCAAAGCTGTTAATTTCCACACAATTTTGTGGATTTATTTTAGTACTCTTAACAATTATCAAAAATTTGACTATTAATTTAATGTTTGGTAGAATATTTGGTAGAATATACATTTCTTCTGAGTAGGTGTAATTTTGGGGAACAATTTTTCTATTTGCAGTCCGAAAAATGCCTTATAGATGTTGAAAAAAAAATACTGTTCTATAGCATCACCTGCTCCTCTTTCAATTTGTGGGACAGCTAATTTATTTATTTCAGGTAACTTTTTATAAACATGGTCAAACGCGAAATGAGTTACATCAAACTATTAACACGCAATTATTTGGCCATTAAATTAGTTTCTCAAGTAGAGAATCTTTTAACACAGCGAACATTTTGGAGCATTGTGATGGGGGAGTTTAACAAGCTGAAGCGCTTGAACAGGTTGAAAAGGCCGATGCTTAGTGTGCTTAGCATGGCTTGTCTTTACTAACTTGTACCTTTGGTAGAGCATGTTCCAGGTTAGAAAAATATCTTGTAGAGCGCCACTTGCTCCTCTGCCAATTTGTGGGAATGCCATCGCTGCTGTGTCCGCAGGGACCGCCTGGAGAGCGCCTTTGGCGTATTTGCCTCGGCCATTAGAGCGGAGCCGGCGCTGGGAGCTTCCTCCGCGTTCGGTCAACTCGCCGCACGGCGCCCGAAGGAGTCGTGTGATCACGTCTGCTGCAATTCTCTTCAATCTTCGCTCCGGTTTGCCTTCCATGCAAATGCCAGCCAACTAAACACTGCTACTTTCATTTCAGCCACTTCGTTCTGGATGAAATATTTTAATGTTGGTTTGTTTTTCGCGTCATGTAGATTTAATGGAATAATACGAGAACACGTCAAATACTACTAGTATTAATACGTTGAAATATTTTATAAGCAGTACGTGTCATAATTCTCCGTAATATTACTAGTGTTTCAATGATATGCTGTTAAATGAAACCAATAAACATTTTAAACCATCTGCAATAAACGAAAACGTTAAATTTAACACCGTAGTTCAAACAGACGCACTGTACTGCTTCAGTAATGGATAACGAAGCGTACTTCAAGACTGACAAAATAAATGTTTATAAAGTTTTGTCACCAAATTTCAGGAACAAAACTAACAACATACGAAAAATCTTCATTCCGGTGACAAGTTCCCCCTTATATTCACACATCCACCAGAAATCCAGATACCATTCGCTTTCGAGCACCAGCTAGTCTCAGCTCCGACAGCTGCTTCCGAGAACGATCGCAGACTTCCCACGAGCGGGTAATATTCGGGCCAACGGTTTCGCCGCCCTACATGGTCCGCGCCGTGTTTTGCCGCCGGTGACACCTCCGGCCGCCGCAAAAGCGCCATTGTCCGAGCGGCTGATTCGCAAGTGACTCCGCGGATCGCGTAGCGAAGAGTCACGGCCGGCGCGCAGCAGCTCGCTCCGTGTGAAAGAGGCGGCGCTCGGGTCACAGATGACGCTCTTGTCTCACTTGGGGGCAAAGCGTTGCACACGCACAGAAAAGAGACTAAGTTCGTATTTAATACCCGTTGAGATTTTTATGATTCAAATATCAACCCAATGATCGGAGTGGTCTTAGCTATCATACGTATATGACTTTACATTTAACTTCAATTAAGGGGATTTAAAAGTTTTAAATTATATTTCGAAATACTTTTTCTAGAATATTCCCATTAGATGGAAGTTTTGATTCCGGTAAGCCCACAGACCATAAGCAAAAGGAAATAAACGCTTGAGTGCACGTGCACCAACTTTTTAAAGAAAACCATTATTTAAACTCTTTCTGGAAATCAAGAGAATTGCAAAAGTGCTAAGTTCAGAGACAATTTTGACCATTAATCAGGCAGTGCCAGACATTTCTTAGTACACAATGTCGCGACAAACAGCTCACTTTTGTTGGCCAAATACTGAGAAAAGGCAACGGTAAGTTTAGTTAAGGCTCAAAGAATCGTATGTATAGCTGTGATGTGAGAAATAATCCGAAAAGATATGACGCCAAAACGTAAGCTCAAGAGATAATACTCTGGATAAATATCATGAAGTTTCGTGGCTAAGGCTTGGCTACGTGATATGGCGAAAGACCGAAAGAAAATAGTAGCGACAGGGAAAAGGAAGAGAGCGGAGAATCAAATGCGGTGTGGCCACTTGCCGAGGAAGCGAAGGCTGGTGGAGGGCTGAAGAGCTGAAGTCGACACCACTGTCAACATTAAACAGAGCTTGAGACCATCGCAAACCATACAAACCCAACGTGACGCCCCGGGCACAATGCGCGACGAACGGCGCGTCCTGCATTGCGAAGGAGCTCGAAACCAAAGCGCGCGCGGGCGGTGGCGGGGCAGGGAGGGGTAATCGAGCTGCGCCGCGCCGCATCGCATCTGTCGCGCGTTCCGCGTGCCGGAGCTGTTCGGCGTGCTGGCGGGCGTGCTGGCGGGCGTGGCGGCGGGCGTGAGCGCGGGCGTGAGCGCGGGCGTGAGCGCGGGCGTGAGCGCGGGCGTGAGCGCGGGCGTTATCGCGTGCGTACGCGTGTCGGCGGCGCAGTCGCACCGCGCTTCGATCCGCGCGCAGATGGCCGGCGCCATTTGGCGGAGACGCCGGCGGCGGCGGCGCCGCAGTGGGCCGGGCGGGTACCGTAACCGAAACCAGGGCGCTCGTGTTTGTACACCGACGTCCCGGCCAGCAACGTCACTGCCGCCACCGACACTCGACACCATCTTCACGGCCGCCGCCGCCTCTGATATACTAGCTACTGAGTGTCGCTGGGGCAGGCGGCCGCCGCCCGTTTCGGAGAAACACATTCGCCTCCGGTGCTGCATCTTCCTTCCCACAACTGCTGTGCGCGTTGGGGCCAACACCTCTGGCAGTTTTGCCAGAGGCACTGACCGCGCCCGAATTGCATGGAAGCAACGTTTGCTACTATTCACGTATATTAATTAGAGCAGACCTCCCAAAAAGCTCTTCCGTAAGCAAGCCAACGTTTGGCGCGACGATCGTGGATAGGATGAGGTGGGAGTCTAAACTGAGTGATTTCTTAATACAATGGAAGCGAATTGTATGAGAGCAAAAATAAAGACTGGAAGGTAAAAACAATGCCTAGAACATTTTTGAGTACGAAACTCGAAAATTGTCATTACCACGAACTTTAAAAAAACATTTAAAACACGATGCTACCTTTAACGACTTTCTCTACCATACCACAGTTGCCAATACCATGACCATTGTAACTAACACGTGTCTTCTATTATCGCAGTCTGCGTAAGGGCGTCGTGCTGGACAACAGCCAGCGCTGGGGCTTGCTGTGTCGCATGTTGATCTGGCCGCACATTTTCTCGTCTGCGTGATCGTGCGTGACTTACTCACCACCGCGCCTGCGGCAGCTACAATCGCTGACTGCCTTAGATTCAACGAACAATCTTCAGAAAATCATTTCTCACAATAGTAAAATATATAAAACATGAATATGAGGTGTTCCAATTTATTTTTCATTATTTCGAAGTATCGTGTGTGAATTGTAAAAGAAAACGTGGAATAAATAATTTCTACGGTCACAATACCAAGAATCTTGTTACAAGATATACCTTTGCAAAGACAAATGGAACGCTAGTACCTCATTTTAACATGAAGCAAAAATGAGTTAAGCAATCTCATTCTAAAACGGGGTCTATCAACGGGAAGAAAATCAGATAAAAAAATTGTTTTTTCAATGTTGCATTTAAGTGACATTAAAATCTGAAAACAGCATTTTTGTGCTACTTGTAATTTTTAACATCCTGAAATTAGTATGTAAACTATTGTAATGAGATACATAACGAAGAAATGATTTCAAGACTACGTCAATTACAACCAACTGACGAAAAGATACAAGACGTTAAAGCCGAAAAAGCGGTGTAAAAATGCATAAAAAGAAAGAAAAGGAATGCGGGGCGCAAAAAGCGGACGACATCCAAGGAAATAGACGCGAAGCAGAACATTCAACAAAAAACGATGACGAGAACAAATACCTGACCTACAAAACTCTGCCTATGGAAAGGAATCAACCTTGATCACAATATCGTGACAAAGAACAGAACAAACAGAATGATGTTGCCAGTACGATCGAAAACACGCCCAAATAGCAATGACTTTTTGTTTTACGAAGCAAAATTTCACCAACACAGCTTTTTATTTAAAAGAGTATTATTATACATTTTATAAATGTGCAGTAGAAGCATAATTTACCAAAAATCATTACCTACAGCTAGTTGCTTTGATACACTCATTGATTTATGATGAACAATACATCAATTATGCTTCGTGTTAAAACATTCCATTTAAGACTTCGAGCAATGTTTTGAATGAAAAACACAAATCAGAATAAAAGCTTACTTGCTCTCCGTATAAGGAAGATGTTGCGATCATGGCGAAAAGTCCTCAATAAACACCATTCGTCAGGAAATGTTGTATTACTGCCAAATTAATCGTTCTGACACAACTAATAAAAACTAATAGACTGTAATTGTAGAGTGACTGTAGCACTCACAAAATCTAACGAAGACACCTATTAACATTAAAAGACATAAACTCAGTTCTTATTGTGTTTGATTGCTACATGCAAAGATTCTACTCGCCCTGTTAAAATACCAGAAATCGATAATGTGAACACATAATTGAGAAATTATTTAAGGATACGAACAAAAATGTCATTATTAACTAATTCGATACACAAAAGAGCTCTAAAACATCTTTTGTATTAACGTATCTTAATAGAGGATAAGATTATACAATGCTATACATTTCTGAATGATGACAAAAACACGCCAGTACATGTATCCTGTAATTCTTATTTCTGTCAATTTATTTAGCCTTGACCATCTTTATATTAAGAGCTCTATGGAAAGAAAAAAAGTATTCCTATTACACCTCATTTGTGGATTTTAACACGCAACCACCCTAAAAACAAAAGGCTTCAACCCGCAAGAGCACTCATTCCGCGGGGCATTGCCTACCGCAGAAGCAAGTCGCACGGAGAGAGAGGGACGACGACACTCCACAGGCACAAAAGAAAGACGCCTTTTACAACCGGACCTCTTAATACCATCAGCGCATTCCGTTTTTCGCCTCTCGCCGACACAACTCCTCCTTCATAATGCAATTGCGAGACAAAACACCGCGGCGCGAGTGCAGCCCCGATCGCGAACACCACAACCGCCGCCGCCGCCGCCGCCGCCGCCGCCCCTCCTGGAATTAGGGCGCGAGAGGTGGGGGAGGAGGCAGAGGCGATGGCCCCGTCAGAAGGCAACGGAGGGCTGGCGGGCTGCGCGCGATGAATTTCAACCTGTAACCTACTTGCGGAAGAACGACGCGCGTTTCTTGCGGCCGTCGGGAAGCGGAACTGACAAAAAGAGCCCGCCCCGCCGCAAACACGGGGATCATTACGGCCTAAAACACGCCGCGCCGCCGACGGAGGTGGCCGAGTCAGCACGGCAGATATAGGGCAAATGCACTCTAGAAACGTCATTTTTCCAGTCCAATTACAGGAGCAGAAGTCCAGTGTGGTCTACTAGTCTAACACTTCCAGGATAATTTCACTCCGTAGGAAGAGTGATGGCTCTAATCCTCATCTCCCGCAGGTATACAATTACATCCTTGGGCTGGTATTCGGATACGCTAGAACGTGATGTTGAAGCGCAAGAATCGCGATTCGTACATCTACCCACAAACGGGTTTAAGGCCACCTCGTCTACCATCTTTTTAGTTTGGTATTGGGACAGTTAACGCCACTCAGTGCGTTCGGGACTTGCCCCTCACACTGCGAGAGATGGGAATTTGTGATTGCCAGCTATTGAGTATATCGTGCGCTGTTGTCCAACGTACAAGCGCGCGATATCTACCGCCTTCGCTACAGCTTTCCACGACACTGCGACCTTCGTAGGAAATACTACTCAATGTTAACAATCTACCAGGTCTTATGTTTCATACGGGCCCGAGAAACCCACCGCTTGTGCCAATTCGTGCCTTGGCGTATTCAACTCATCGACAACGTGGATAGTCGGATGCTGATGTAAATGACACCCGACTGGTCCAGCGCATGACGTCTACGTAAGGATTCGTAGAGACGCGCCCTACTGTCAACGCCAAACTTTCATCTCCCGCATCTCCCATAATAGCCATGCGTAACAGGCACTGAAACGACGAAGAAAAGAGCGTAATAGGGAACTACCCGGGTTGTTACACTCAAGGGACACGGAGACCTCAACCCGTCTCCTCGCGATCTATCTTTGCTAATGATATATCACTGCGAATCTGGACACGAAGATTCAATACCGCGTCAGGACTTGTCCATGAGGAACCACAACACAAGGCCGTCGCCCCAACCCCGTTCACCGGAATAATTACAGGATAGTGTCATTAACTTGTTTACCAATATTACAATATAAAATTCAGTCTGGACTTGAAGAAGGAATTCAATTTTTTTCAACAACTTTGCTGTTTGTTAAGAATTTTCATATACTTACTTAAAATATATTAACGTAATTTGGTATGTACAATCTCATTACGATGACCTTAAACACAGTTTAAATTTTTCCAACAATATTCTGAGGGAACATTAAATTCGACAGATTCATTACATTCGAGTTCTCAAATGCCTCTTATTGACGTTTTAATGCGATAGACTACTTTTTTGCTGACGTAAATTTACTTTTATTTATATATTCGTAGTTCACTTGATTAGCTTAACTGGTAGTGACAGCTAAATCAGTAAATTCAAGAACAAATACTTTAAATTGCACGGCTGTTTCACTCATAACAGCCTACCTTGAGCGTTGACAGCTGCTCTCAACGCTGGAAATGCAAATGTCAGAGAAACGCCTGTCCAGAAACAACGGTAGTGTCGAGGCTCCTGACTCCCGCGACAACTAGAGATTTTTGTTGCTCTCTTGCACAAGTGTATTTTCCTGCAATCAACACACTGCTTATTTACTTTTATAATGTATACCTGTGGATTCGTTCTTTACTTTCCTTCCACCAACTACCATCGTCATTTCCCCCCTCCACAACCTTAGATCTCTCGTCAGCTACCTACCCCCACCGTACCATTTATTTTTTCCCAAAAGGTGTCCCTTTGCCTCCTCCACAATCATTTACTCCTCCTCCTCCTCCCTCTTCTTCATCTTCTTCTTTCTCTTCTTCTTCTTCTCCTTCTCCTTCTTCCTCTTGAATTAGAATATTTCTATATTGCTTTGCTATTGGCTGCTTTTGTGTGAATCCTCTTCCTCAATTTCAGTTTCTTCCGTCACACCAATATTATTTTCCTCACACGTCATATTTCTTTTCCTTATTCATCTTGCAATTATGCCTTTGCGCCATTTCCCTTATCAGCTGTTTGGTCTACATGGTCGAAACCTTCCGCGCAAATTACTCGAAAATTTCGCATATTCAGACCAGTTTCAGTAATGTGGATATTTAAGTAGTTAAGGACAGGACGTATTCAAATAATTCAGTACTTTAAAAAATTAAATAATTGATAAAGACTCAATTATATCGTGTAGGATTTTAATTTTATCCCGAAAGCTAAACTTTCTGAAATCATCATCATTGCATATGGGAACTATTCCTACCAAAATGCAATGAAAGAAGAATACATTATGATTTTGAATCTCGATTCTGTAATCGTTGCTGTTCCCATAGCAAACAATTCCTAAAAACTGTACTCTCACCATTCGCACTCGTCCGTGCTCTTGCAAGAAAAAGTATCGTCTACGCCATCTCAACACATTTTCGCGATCCAATCAACGACCGAAACTCAAGTGCTTCTTTCTCAGCTACAACGTCGTTTCTTGGGAATGGCTTTGTGTCCACAAACGAATGAAAAATTAGTTGTACGTCAGCGCACGAGGCAACGTTCCAAAGGTCGTTGCGTTGCGGAGCTCTGCCGCGAACATCGTGACGATGCGAGTTAAGTATTTTCTGTCGCGGAAGAGAAGAGTGTGTACACTACGAAATACCACGTCCGGCTTCTGAGCGGATCTCGTGGACACAACGCTAAAACGGGAGTATAATTTATTGCTCACGTTTCGTGTCGCCTACAACCAACTAGAAGGGACAGCCAAGTACTCTCTAAGAACAAGTGCATTCCATGGCCACTTGCCTTGCGTGGGAAACGTTTCCATTATTGTTTTCCCCTGAGTACGCTGATTTATTATGGGTACGAGTAGTACAAATAGCACCTTACGAATAATGAGAACGTAAGATCAGCGTCGACAATGTCCAACTCGTTTCTTTTTAAAACAGATGGCATTCTTTATAACAAACAACTTTTATGAACAAAACAAGTGCCAATAAATGTTTTGCAACGCTTGACATGTGAAAGAAAACAAACGTAAACTTGTGAATGCGGAAGGAGAAATGCGCTTCAGAAGCTGTCGCTCTATTTCAGTACACACAACAGCGTAAGAACAAAGATGGACAAAGATTAATGCATTAAAGAAAATAAAAGTTTTAACACCTTTTACCAGATATAAAACATGTAAACATGATTTTCTTAAGCCCGAGATACAAACAGTAGCGAGATATTGTGGAGGATAAAAAAGGAAAGGGAACGTAATCACTTTAAATCTTTCCTATTGCGGAGACACACCAATCAGTCGACGATGATCCAACATCTTCAGCGCGTCCGTTGACTCGGCTTGAACGGCTCGGCGGAAGTCTCACATTACGCTTTTCATCCCCAATGAAAGGAGAAACGACGCGTTTCGTTCTCGGCGCTTACGTCAATCCCCCACGCGCCCCGTCAGCTCCGACCATTCGGCCACTTTCGATGCCATCTGCAGGCACGACGGCGACACGTCGCGGGGACGCGACGGCCGACTGCAGGCGCCGCAGGTACCGCTACACTTTCGCCCGCGCCCTGCGAAGCCATCGCTCCGATTGGACACCTGCACGCGCAAATTACAGTCCTCAGTCCTCAAGGGCACTGCCCGCGTCCCGTCTGTCCACCCAACCACCGCCTTGCCTCACCCGCCGCCCCCTCAACCCTCCACCACCTCCCAAGCGCTTCTGAGGTCTCTCTCCAGCACCCGATTATTTCTCCGGGACCTTGTCTGCTCTAGTCTTCTCAACAGGCTGTTTCGTACACCCACGTCACTCATTACTGCCTTGTCGTTTATCACTACGAGCAATACTCTCAACACTTTCTTAGAAACCAACATGATCAGCAACTTTGTTTTCACCACAAGCAGGGTCACTATTACTTCCACCTTTGCCTTCACCACCACCACCACCACCAACAAAATGACATCACACAACACCTGCGCATCGTGGTCTTTCTTCTAATGGTCTACCACATCCATTCGCCTTCCACGACTTTTAGCTTCCACGCTTGCGCCTCTTCCATGTTGTTGTCTGCCATTTGCGTCCCCTACGTCCTGAAAGCTCCCCCCCCCCTTCCGACCTACCGCTGCTCGCGTCTTACCAACGTCCATTTACTTCCAGAGTCGATTCCGTTATCGTGTTTCTCTTCCGTCTCCAGAGCGCATCGTTCACGTTTCCGAATTCCTCCGCGATCCGTGAAGCAGACTGCGAGCGATACGCGCGCTGGACCGCTAGGAGGATGATGATCCTGAACTTTCTCATCCTTGTTGGGCGACGACGTTCGTTTCCTGGAATTCTAACGGATTCGTTCGTTTAACGAGACGTCGTTAGTCTTGCAACAAAATTGGCGGGAAACAGTTTGTAATCATTTTTACACTGTTCTTAACTGCAGAAAGATATTAAAATGGAAACAAGTTAAACTTCACTAATGTGAGACTATCGGTAAACTGCATTACTACAAGTACCTCCTAATAATGGGCATGAGTTTCAAATTATTTTGGCTCTTAATTTCACATGTGGCAATTATTTTCATATTTTCATTTAAACGTAATAAACATTACAGAATTAAAATAACTAATATGTGAAGTCGTTGAGGACTTCCAAAACTAACATCCACTTCGCTAGATGATACAAAAATGTTTAGTCCAAGTCAAGTCATAAAATTAGCGTAAATGCATTCTTCCACGAATTCTAGAAATTCACAATCATTTCGCTTGTATAAATAGTTAGATCTCTTCTGAAGCACGAACCCAAAAAAGGTGTACAAAAAATTAACCATTAAGTGGGGAATTACGGCTCGCTACTTTAGAATGAAATTACTGAAAACGACCAGTGTCACGAACAGAAAATGCAAGGTATTGTCACCAGATCGTGTATTTTTCTCATGAGAAAAATGATAAGTCAACCTCCAAAGGAGACATAATACACATATTTGTACACTGATTACTTAAAAAAGTACTCGAAAACAAAGAACACTTCCAAAGTTGCTGGAAAAGATGCAATTATAATGCATTCTGCCACGCCAAGCCCCAGATAAAAATCGGCACACACAATTAGCAGATTTAAGTCAGTTCGCATAACGCATAGTTTCTCAGTTTTCCCACGTTCGAAGCGAGAACGGAAGAACAAACAGTGAATAAGAGGATTGAGAACAGAAACTGTTACAAAATGGATACGATGTTGCGTGCAACTGCAACAATTTCTCAAGCAATGCAGTAGGCTTTGCATGCAGTTCCCGACGTATTTTACAGCTATGTTTCATAGTAATCCGACCATGTGAACTATAAGCTTTTGCTTTGTGTCCACAAAAAGGAAAATTACTTCACAGTGTCGAGTTAGATCGTGTTTAAATTAACATAAAGGATACGTAATGTTCAAATGTCAATTGGATTTACACAGTTTTTTATTCTAATGCTACGCAATATGCAATCGACAATGTGGTTTCGAAATAAGTGCAATTTGGGTAGATATGAATACTAATAAATTATTAAGAAATAATCTTATAAATACATAACCTTGCGAAAAGACTACAATGTGGAAATATGATCTCCTCCTCTCCCCCCTCCCCCATTCGAATGAAAGGGAAAATGTTACCAAAACGGCTTTTTAAAAATCCGAGATTCTGCTCATATCTCAGAATTCGATTCGCAGGTCCCATTCTTAATCTAGAAGAACCGAACCCTAAAAAAGTATGAAAGGTGCCAAAAGATCCAATTTTGTACATTACGGCATGGAGGGACATTTCTCGGGATATTGTTTATTATAGCACGCACAGTTTTCGAGAGACGCGCGATCGATATCAAGAAAACATAAGCAGACCTCGCGTCGATGAACTGCACTTGCGCCTCCCTCATTCAGAAGCATTTTTTTCAACAGATTAACATTTATGAAGGGCAAATGCAAATGCAGTATTTGTAGATTTGATCCTGATTGCCACATTTGAACACTACACTGTCGATTTTGCTATTTGACAAGGAAAAACAAAATAATTTCGAGACAAAACGAAGCCAGTACCATTATCTCAGTTTCTGGCCCCATTCTTGATCAATGCCAGCAAATCAGAACAGACTTTCAGCAAAAGCATTCCTCGAGCATTTCTTGGCCGCCATTACTTCCGGCGCATTCCAGCACGGGCCGAGGAGCGAGTGAAGGTGACGAGGATGCTCCATCGCGAGTAGGCGCCGATGGGAGCGCGATCGTGACTCTAGTTTCCCTCGACGGCGGAAAAACGCCCCTGAAAGTAAACGCTGAACCCTAAAAACCGTCAGCGAGTGAGACGTCTCCGCGACCAACTGCCGCCGAGATGAATCACGCGAGATAAGAGAGAGAGAGGAGTCGAACAAGGAAGGATACACTCAACACTGCAAATATCTTCCTTTTCGAAAACAAAACTGATAACTAAAATTTTCTCCGTACTTTAGCCCGGAAGTTTGGCAAAATGCCTTTTTGTTATTGTTACAGTTTCATGACTTTTGACAACAGGAATCACTTAATTGTGATTCTGGAGTTGTTTCAACAGATGTACATTTTGCCTTTTTTGCCTGTTTTAGCTTCTGATGACTATTTTTGCCATTTTGTCTAATTTTTGTCTTTTTCTACCATTTACGTCATTATTAATATTATTTTACATTTTACCACCTGATCGCAGTTGCAAGATAAAAATAGCGTTGGAATAAGTTTCCTCGTTTCAAGATTGCCAAGTCGCTTTGCGAGCCCCATAGCTACGTAGCAGAAGTAATGTTGTTTCAAATGAAATTTAACTGTCCCAGCCGGTAATAATTTCCGTTAAACCCCCAGTTTTTGGCTGGACTAGTGAACCCTTTGAACAATCAAACGTCGTTTGAAACATAATAATAATAGTAATTATTAATAATATTACATTAATAATAGTAATTATTATTATTATTATTATTATTATTATTATTATTATTATTATTATTATTATTTGTATTACTATTATTATCACATTTTCATCTCAAGTTCCGTCGGATGTGTTCTATTACAGAACAACTATAATATTACATTCAATTGTTTTTCTCAACAAAAAAAAAGTTGATACAATATATAGCGAGAATCTATTCTCGGGACACACAATCTTGTAATACTGCATATCACCACGAAAACCTCCAAACAAAACAGTTATAGAGTTACAGTACAAACTCGTAGCTTTACTGCGCAGTTAACTAATCAGTCCTTTTAAAATAGTACCAAGCCCTGCTCGTAGAAGGCAGTTAGAGGTCCTTTGGGGAACAGTTCCCGCAATTTACACGCTGGTGCAGTGCCGCGCAGCCATTAGCTCGTTTCTCACCTCATGTCGTCGCATAGTCAAGGCAAAACGAGGACATGAAACGGCGTCCACCGTGTCGACTCTGGCCTCTGAAATTACTCCGTAACGCCTGCATAGACACTCAGCGCTGCGTATTTGAACTTAGCATTAAAATGAAGTCACGTCATAAAGAATGTTTGATCACCAAGCGCAATTCTCAGAGAGTCTAATAATTACACAATATAAGTAGTCACAACTCTGTCAATCAATTTATTGTAAACTATTATAGTTTAAGTTGATAGAATACCAATGCCATTGATAATTGTGCTACTTAGATGAGGTTTCTCTATTACATAACTGAAATGTCGTTTTTGAGATCACCACACACGTTACAATCTGTCTCATCTATATTATTCAAACAGATATTAAATATGCAAGGCAATGCAATACAATACAGGATTTAAATTTTTCTCCGGGTGTTTCTGTGACATCGAGATTTTCGAAGAGCTGTCTGTGACAGAGGTGGCAGAAATGTGCCACGAAACCACGACTGAAAAAATGAAGAAGAAAAAAAAAGCATTGATGCTGATCATTAACCTAGCATTTTCGTCGTAGAACATTGTGATTAACTCATACAGAATAGAAAGTCAGTTGTGTATACCGTAGAATACGCATTCCAGCTGCAACAACCTAACACCATTTTACCTGCTCTTAACCGCGCTCTGAATACTGCCAACGCTGGAATCTCTTCGCCTCAAAACCTTTTAATGCAGATAACCTTTTGATGCATCATCCTGAACATTCGCGAACCCTCAATTCATACACAAGCGGGGTGTACCGTTGCTCGCGCACGGCCTTGCAGTCGTTTAGCAAAAACATCAAGTGGACACATCCGGTTCATTCACTTGGCGCACAACGCGCCTGGAGGTCCCTTAGGGTGCTTCGCTTGGCCGAATCCGGTACACGTGGGGCGGAGCGGGGTGGGGACGGCGGGGCGGAGCGGGACGGCAGCGGGGGCGAGCGGGGCGGAGCGGGGCCGGAGCGGGGTGGTACGGGGCGCGGCGGGCGGGGCGGCGGGCGGGCGCGGGCGGGGCGGAGCGGAGCGGGGCGGAGCGGGGCGTGTGCGAGGCCGCGTCGCGACGTGTCAGCGCGCGAGGAAGCGCCTGACGACGCGACGCCGCGCTCCGTTAGTCACGCTTCCGCCCCTTCCGCACGAGCCCACGGGCCAGCGGGATTTACATGCGCCGCCTCGCCAATGGACGTGCCGTACTGCACTGATTTATGATTCATCTTCAATGAATATGTAAAACAAATACACCAAATCATTCTAACTTCAACACACGCAATTGTGCTACATTGCACCGAAATATTTATTGCCACGAAGTTGTTTAGTGAGAGACACGTGAGGATAAATTACCACCTGACAAAAGGCATGATATATTTCTCACTGCGAAATAAAACTTTATTATTATTCTGATGTGATTAAAAGAAGCGATTACTTTCAGAAATAAATTAGCTATGGTTATTGGATTTCATGTTTGACCCTGAACATAGGTATGCGATTTCTGCTCTTCTACCTTCAATACAACCACACAATTCGAACACAGAAGCGAAGAATATGCAGTAAATTCCTACACGGAGCCACGGAAAGTTCACGGAGATTCACGGATGAATGGAAGGCGCTCTCCGGACCCACAAATCTCCCGCAGCTCGGCCCGCTTGAAGAAATGCTTCGAACGGTCCTTGTGGCCGGGGAAAGAGGTGGGGGCGCGCTGGGCCCTCGCGAAGGAGCGCCGCCCCCGCCCCCGCCCCCGCCCCCGACGCGCCATCGCTCTCTCCCTGAAAGGTCAGCGAAGCGTCTGCCGAATTCTGAACACAAACCTCGCAAATGACGGTGCTTGCTTTCAAATGATGTCACTCTCTTCCTGGGAACCGCACCCCAAACCAGGGCCGTTACGTTTTCAGACTCAAAATGCACCTACGCCTCCAAACAGCCCACAGAGAACAATCCCAGTTTTCTTACAGCAGTTTTAACTGAGATTTTTTTTAGCAGGGAAATTTTACATTCGAACTAGTGATTCTAATTTTCCCAAAGAAGTATACCTCGAATCGTTCACTAGACACTTGTGAACACTGCGAGGTTCTCAGCATAGCGAGACGCACCTTCATACAACAGATGCGAAAGAAAAAGTCCACAGTCGGAACACGAACTCATGGTCCTTTGAACACCGGTACTGCACTGTACGTTAGAGTGATGCCCGCTGCTCTAAGTGCCTCGGCCACAAGGGTAAGGTCTGAAAATAATTGAATAATTTATATATTAAGTTTTGGTATTCGTTTGTTGCCCTGAGTTCTTCTCAATGATGCTGCATTTTATTCAGAGTGGAGAAAACTTAAAGAAATGTGCGCAGTAAATGAAAGGTTTGTATACAATCATTCATCATCGATAATGGATGTAATATATTCCCGTTGTTATTTGAAAAGCACATGTTGTGCAGAAAATGCCGCAGCCAATTACCGACACTTAATCAGCCATTCTACACAAGAATCTTATCAATCTTTCTTCTCTCCTTGAGTTTTATAATGTGTTTTTTCTTCAGTGCGCCTATGCATACTCAATTAATGTGCTTTTCTTCGCCTCGCGTTTTTTCCCTTTCGACAGTATCCGTTCAACGAAAAAGCTTACATTAAGCACATCGCTCGTGCTTCAAGAATATTAACAATGAAGATACCGTTACACGACGTATAATTAGATAATGCATGATACTTAATTCGCATATGAGAGTCATTTTCCTGCCTTCAATAGCAAGCACATCGCATAATATACATAACAACGATATGACGCGTGCGTGAAGAAACTCATCGGGTGATTTCTTGGGTTTCAAATCACCTTACTGCAAAGACTCGGACTAAAATTCGCCTTTTCCTCCAAGCCCCACTGGACCTTGTAAAAGATATGAGAACGACACATTTGAAACAGGATATTACAATAAAATTTGCATTGAAAACAATAATTGAGAAATTAATTTAAAGAAGGGTCGACTTTGTAATCACTGTCAAGAAACAAAAGAATATAATGAAGACATATAACATCACAATTTGCGCTCATACTAAGTTGCTTTTACTTATCGTAAAAAGCAACTTAAATTCAAACTTAAAAATGGGTAATTGAATAATGTACAAACTGTTAAAACAGAAATGATAAGCTTTATCAAAAAAGATTACGCACTAATAAGTTCCAATATAAAGGACGACAAAATACTTTTAAATGAAGAAAATTAAACAAAACAAAAGTCTTTAAGTTCAGAGATCGCCTTATAACAGTAATCTATTGACAATTAAATCCCTGACGCATTCATCTTACACCATGATCTTTTTCCCTCAGACAAAACGAAAATGTCATTGGTTCTTTCCACAGCGGAGAGCACAATACTCAAATGGGAATTTGAGGCAGGCGAAGAAGCAGATGCTCGGTCAATGCCCTGCATTACTGCAAGTGCGAACCAGACCACGTGTTGCCTCTCACAACTAGGGCGAACCTGAAGTTTCTCGAAGTAGAAGAAAATGGATTCTATTCTGCCCGACTGAATTCATGGTAATGGAAACGAGAAACCATCCGTGCGACATTAAGTCATAAATATCAAAGCTTAGAATAAAAATAATTGTGTAATTTTGAGTACAGTGCTTTAATTAACAATTGATACCAATACGCTAACAGACATTAACTTTATGAATTGCAATTTACGAAAGATTTTTCTAATATAATCTCCAAATGTACAATAATACATGTGTTTAAGAAACAACTTCGGTACCACATGTCCCCGCATGTCTGACAGCATGCTCTCTATAAGTGTCCCGCATGTTGTAACGTGTGTTTTCCAGCTTTTCTCCCACATGAAGTAAAAATCGAATTGGCATTTCAGAAATGTACAATAATTTTAGGCGAAGTAATTTTATTACGATATATTTTTTAAATAGTATTACGGAGCGATCAGTGCTGTGGCCTCTTTGGCAGATAAAACTGGAAATTCTGAATAGCTAGAGTAGTTTTGTATTGGAATTTCAACTTTTCTAATATCCCTTTGAGTGAGCGAACCCTTCAAAAATGTAATAGAAGGTTCAAAAAGGTTTCATTTTGTAGATGACGGCCTAAGAAACACAACCCGTGAACTTTTAGAGAAACGAAAATTTATGATGAAAATTAATTATTGGAATTTTTATATTATTTGCGAGTAAAGATCTATGACGCGTAACGTAACAAAACAACAAAAGACATAATGCAAGGGTCTAGGACGCATCGTTTTCGAGTTATGTGTACGTTAGTACAATGTGTTGCAGCACAATGTGAGCTACGGGTTGCATGTAGACTTTCTTGCTCTGTATCATAGTCTGCGAATTCCATTTTTTTAAATTAAATCTTTTTAGAATGTAGTTGAAAGACAATTCCATCAGAAACGTACTTACAGAGTTCTGTGTTGATGATTTCTAATTAATGTGACAACAGTCATTATTCCTACGCGTTTCTTTGGCGGAAATTTGCAACACTAAAACCTGCATCTATCCTTAGAGAACCTGTATTATCCATCAATATTTTAAAATGTTAAAAATAGTAACTTACGTATTTTTTCTCATACACAAAACATACATTGTAGGCTAAATGTCCTGTTTCGAGCAAATATTTCACGCATACGCAGCGGACAACCCCAAGGGGAACTGTATTCATCATTATATAATTTTTAGATGAAGTCCATTCACAAGCAGTAATTTTCACATGAATGCTATAAGACTAACAGGACGTACGTCTCATTAGAAACTTCAAATGGTAAACCATAAACGTTTCCAGTGCTCCCAAATTACGACTAGCGGGAAGTCAAACAGAATAAAATTCGTTGGAATTTTTGCTGTGTTACACAACTAGACCAATCTTGAAATCTGTGAGGTAGCAACGCAATTATACAGAACAGGCTGCTTGGTCACGGCCCACTCAAAACGAATCATTAGCGCTAACAGAACCACACAAACGACGCCTCTCTTTCATTTAGCAGGAAAGCGACACCGAATTAAGGGGCAGCCTTTCCCCCGCGAGAAACAAAAGACTGCTTTTACACAATGCCCACGGAGAAATTACAAGACTTACAGGAAAGAGCGAGTGACTGGTCCCTCTACAACAGGGTTATCTGATGTAGTTAAAACAAAGTCTGGCCTTGGTGTGCATCTCGGCGTAAAACATTCAAATACGAGTACACAGAATATTTCGCTAATTCACATTCGTGTTTTTTTTACTCATTTTCTATTTAGTTGATGTTATGTATATGTTTTGTATTACAGATAAGTTGATTCGTAATGGAATACATGTCTTTCGAACATAGCAAACGATTACTACATCATGTTTATTTTACTAAGAATTCTCTATGAGTAGATTGCGCGATGTATTAACTTCGTATTGTGCTATGAAATTGTAATCTATACGGAAATATTTGAATAGTTGATATTTTCATTCTAATTATGGATTTATTCATCCGAAACTTCACACGCAAATCATTCCGTTAATTAACATGAACTATGGTCCTGATATCAACACAATCACATATTTGAAGTATTTGAAGAAAGTATCGTGGAATATCAGTGTGACCTACAAGAAACAGTCGACCGGAGCGAAAACAATGAGAAATACATCGTGCAGTACGAAACGAGCGCTTCCCTTCTTCGCTTCATCTAAGCCTCTTCGCTCCAAGGATGACTGAAACCTTGGACGTGTCCTCGCCTGGACAGCGTAGAAGAACTACCTTATCCGTCAACTTCACCCTCGATTCTTCTCTTCAAAACGAGAAGAGGGCTCGTAGATTACGCTGTTACTCCACGAATATTTGATCAAATATTTTTCAGCCCTTGGAATTGAGATCACGAACCGTTTGTTTATGTTAATAAACAGGATGAATTGCATGTGATATACCACTGCCCAAGCCTTACCAAAAAAGGGAGAATCATTTTAAAGGGAGATGATTATACTCATAAAGACATGAAGATAGAATTGGAGACGAGAGAACACAGAGAAAAACTGCTGCGAACACATTTTGACCCTCATGAATTCAATATAGACTAGCCGTGATACAACTTCTAAACCACTACCCGGGTCCCGGTGGAAGACGAGCGGTCTGATTGCTACAATACGGGTCGCCCCACGTAAAAAAATAAACAAAACAACTGCAGAAGTCTGATTCTGGACGTTGAGTTTTCAGATCTTATAGCTGTACAGGGAACAACACCGAGCGAAGTGGCTCAGGGCGTAGTGCGCTGACTTCGCATTCGGGAGACCCGGCTTTAGCCACGTGTAGGCCATCTTCACCGGGGTTTTCATGGTTTCCCTCGGGCATCCAGGCGATGGCTGGGATGGTTCTACTGAATGGCCCTGACCGCGAAACCGGCGTCGCTAGCCGAATTCGTTGAGTCACGAAGGTTAAGCGAATTCGAGACATCGCGGGCTCCTGGTTGGGTGACAGATTAGGAAATCCGGGATCTAGCGGCGCGGAGGCCTATTGGCCTTTACGGGACATATAATAGCTAAAAAAAACAACAACAAAAAGAACATCGAAAAAATACAGAGAACAACACTCGTATGCCTTCACCTTGAATACTACGCATGTGGCGTCGGGTCCGGCCGCGGCAGCCCAATTTCCCGCGCTGCCGCTCGCCCGTGCGCGCGGCCTCATTAAACAACGCTTGAGCCGCATCTAGTCGAGCAGTGGGTCGCGGGTGCGGGCGCGCCGGCGCCAGGGAATAATGTCCATGGGAGAAAGTCACTCGACGTTGACACATGCCCGGCGTTTTACCTCGATTTGTCGTTTTGAAAGTCAACGCGGGGCTTTTGACGGCCCTGTTACTCGAACGGTGAATGGGATGTGTTCCTCGTCTGAGGACGGTTTCAAGTGACGTGCGTTGTGAAACTGGTTTTCACGTCACGGGTTATCAGACGACTTGGGACAAGAAAACTGGACGATGTTCTCACGAGTCAGGGAGCACGAGGATCGTTTTCATGTTCCAGGAACTCACAAGTCAGTTAGTTTACTAAAGCGGTGTTCATTACCCAATTAAACATACAAAAATATACGTTCTTTCCGAAAAAAAATACTCTCTAGCAAACAAGTTTTACTTCTCTTATTCAAAATGCTCAATGTTTTAGGATTGAAACTTGAAAAATATCTCCAGATGCGAAAACGAGAGAAGGGAAGTCAGTAGTTTATTTACGTTTTCTAAAAATCTGAGCCACCCTCTCTCCGTCACCGTTTTCTAAAAATCTGAGAATAGCCCAATTTACAATGCATTTGTGTTAGTATTAATTAATTAATTAATGTTCGGTTTATAGTTGAAAACAGTAATTACTGGTCATCTGAAGTAATTGTAGGCGTAATATTAATATATGACTATTCAAACAAGAAACCAAATTATATTTGTTCCTCTTAATCGGAACAAACGAAAATACGTTCCCGACCATGTTGAAGTATTTAACAGGAAGCAGTAATTCTAAATGACAATATGTAACTGACACACTACAATAAGATGTAACAAGTTAGTTAACCGCAAAGCAATAGACACGAAAACCCAGATTCACAATGTTGGAGCGGCTACAACGTGTAAAAGCTTGCCTCTGAGCTCATCCTCAATCAGAGAGTTATTCAAAATCAACCGCCAGAACATAACTTAAAGATTGATGAACAAAACCCCATGGGCAGGGCATGTGCCTGTAATTCAGCGCGCATAAGAGGCAGCTCGCTTCCCGCACGGGGAGAGATCCGCGAGATTCGCGACAAAGCCAAAAAGAAAACAAGCGCGCGAACGAAAAACACCTGCCGCAAGCGCGATAGGTTGCTTCACACTGCTTCCCTTTCGGTTACGTTTGTAGGTTGTATAGAGGCAACGCTAGAGCTTTTATCACCCCCAGCGTTCTTGGAGACCGTTGCCTCTCTCCCCAAACAGAAGTGAATGTATGTATGTGTGAGTGTGGGTGGGTAGATGGTTGCATGTGTTTGTACAACGAACCCTCTATACGCTAGCGTTGTTCAGCCAAAGGCAGCACACTTCAAGGCAGGACGGTTGAAGAGACTGTGAGGATGGGGAGGAAATGCCTTCGTTTATGAATACCAACCGAACTACATAGTAAATGGCCTGTTATCAGTAAGTGTTTGGCTGCGGTCGAAAAACTGTTTTGACATTAAAAGAAGAACAAATTTCTTTTTCATGCAGAAATTTTTGTAGAAGTCAATTTTAGAACGATTTTGAAACGCAAATAAATAAAGCAATAATCCTCAAAAATATTTTTTTTGTCTTTAACTATTTTTTATTCCTTTAAAAAATTAAGAAGACGTAGCTACATCCGAAAGTCTGTCACCGTCGGGAATCGAATCCTAATCCTGGGGTCTGCCGGTCGGAAACGCTGTTCAGAATGCAGACTGAGCTAAAGAGCCGGTGTACATTATTTATTGCAGATGTAAAAAATGTTTAAAGTATTTAGGGGGAAATGAAAAATACATTTTTTAAATAAAATGGGAGCAGGAAAGGTATTGAGTCTGAAAATTTGTAAATCTAAATTTTTTCTTGATCCTCAAGATATTCCATACAAAATTTTCCGTTTTATTTTTCAATATTGTTCCGTTTTAGCCTTTACCGCATTTATTAGTACAGAAATGCAGAAGCAATTTTATAGCTCCTGAAAAATGAAGCAATTTATCATAAAAAAAACTCCCAGTATAAATGAAGGGTCAATCAATTCAATTCTTTAACTTTTTGACAAAGAGGTGCAGGGGCTGGTTTGCGTGTAAAACCAGTAAGGTTTTGTAAAAAATAATGTAACTAAAAAGATATCTTAACGAACGTTAAAAATCTCGGACATTCGTTAGAACATTCAAAGAAGAGCTCATTCTCTGATGAATGACTAGGTTCATTAGTTGTTTAATTTAATGTATACATCTCAAATGTCTTAGATATTGAAGGCAATCATCATGTTGAGCAAATTTACTCGACGATGGAGTCACAATAAAATTCAACACTCAATTTCGCAACACATTCATTCACAAATCGCAAGGAGAACTACGATTGTACTGTTTTTGCTGGTGAGCACGGCGCGGGGGCGCGCGAGTGCTTGTGCGTGATTCCTCGGGTCCCATTCCAAGTTCGCCTAATTACAGCTAATTACCAGCACACGTTCACGGGCAAGAGACGGGATGGATGTGGGTCGCGCGTGGGCAGGCGCGTGTTCCGACGCCGCGGGTTGCATTCGTCTCTCAGGGGAACCGCCAATGAACGCTTGAGGCAATTCCCTCGAGATGCCCGTTTCCATTACAATGTGCTAATCTTCAAAGACCACTAGTTAAACAGACATCTGTCATCACTGGAAAACAAATAGCGAGGTGGAAATATAAACCACCTCTGAATTCCCTGTATACCGACAATAGTATATCAGCTTAAACCAATAGTTCATTCAGTTTAAATTTTGCCATCTTCTAATTTTCAATCATGTTAAATTTTCAACATAAACAACTCTTCTTATGCAACGTCAAGTGAAAGATCAGGAACTTGTTATTTGATTTTTTGTTTTTTTAGCCACATTAACAGGGGAAATATTAAAATTTATCCAAAACGGCAATCCATGATCCACACGGCAACCCCAACCTTTGCCTTCTGCAAGCAGCAACATTCCAAATATTGAAAATAAATAATCATTACCAATTAATCATATTACGATACATTAGTACAACATTGTGTCATGTTACGTTCTAATTCGTCAGATGTTGACCACTTTGACTCAAAAGAGACTTACAAAAATTTTTGAAAAGAGGAACATCAAACTCTACCCATCACATCTAGTACATTCATCCAACATCCCATCTCTATTTCTTGAAGAATCAATCAAGAACATTTATGAGAATAAGTAGTGTACTACTTATTTTCCAAAATCCCGCAACTAAACAATATGCCGTGAACTTATGTACCAAAACAATAGTCCTCAGTGCTTAATCCAATCGACAACCAGGCCACCAACTCCATCGGAAATCTTGCGCAACCACCCACCCGGCACGAGGCCCTCTCGTGGCGTCTGCCCGGTCTCTCGCCGGTGCTCATCAGAGAAGAATGTAAAACGGCGCCTGCCCGGAAAGTGGCCAGGCCGGGCCGGGCCCTGCGCGGGGGCGGGGCTAACGGGCTCTGGGCAAACACGCGCCGGACGCAACTTCCGCAACCGCCCCGCCCCTCCCCTCCGACCAGCCTGGCCACGCCCCTTGCAATCGGATCTCCAGCGAGGCAATAAAACGGTCCACACTACCCCACGAGGCCGTAAATTCGTCATTTCCTGTCATCGCCGCCTATCGAAAAAATAATTCACGACGACCATGAAAGGACAAAGGGTTACTCACAATGGTTTTGTGAAGTCAATAGAGTGAGTCTTTTTGGCAACTTCGTTACTGAGGTGACTGCGCACCTCGGTTTATGTAGGAGGTTGCACAGAGGCGAAATAGTTACAGGTGCCATTCATAAAGACCAGCGACCGAAACGACACAAAAACCAGTCGACGGTCGTAAAGTTGGAAGTTTCCGGGAGGGTGAAGCAGTAGCAAATGTTGCCCGTAGTGGCGTGTTTCTCAGCAAGTATTTGGCATTTAAAGGACTGTCAGGAAGTGCGATATCTTCCTTATTCCGCAGTCAAGCAACAGTACATATGCACATTTTAAAGAATATGCGGGTAATGAATTTACTTTTAAAAAAATCTACGTACTTTACCGATAAAACTTACAGACGCTTGCAATAACACTGTTTCGTTAGATTTGAAATTTAATCCATACTCATTGGACATTGACAGCAGAGCACAGGAGGAAAATATATTTGTTTGTAAACTATCGACAAATTACGAGAAACAAGATTCAAATCCTACCATTTATACTCGGGTGAGAGAGAAGGCGAAGTGGAACAGTGGCAAAAAGCTGAAAACAGACGAATGCTGGCGAGAATAGCAGTGCACGTGAGCCTGTTGCGAGACGAGACAGAAGCTGCAGGACGTGGAAAGGAGAAACATGGGGACGAGGAGACGGCAGCTGAAACGGACTGAGGCGGACGCGGGGCACGCCAAATATGGCAGGTATCTTCCGGGGCATCGGGAGTCGGAGTGACGGGGCGAAGGAGCGACGAGGCGACATGACAGGGCGACGGGGCGACGGGGCGACGAGGCGACGAGGCGACGGGGCGACGGGGAGACGTGGCGACGGGGCGATGGGGCGACGGGGCGACGGGGCGATGGGGCGACGGGGCAACGGGGCGACGGGGCGACGGGGTGACGGGGCGACGAGAAGATGGGGCGACACGGGGCTTGACTGTGAAGAAATGGCGCCGCAAGTGATAGTATGGCTGGTATCTTCTGGGGGCATTGGGAGTCGGAGTGACGAAGGAACGGACGAAGACATCCCTCCATCGTACATTCTGGTTCATCGTTCATTCGTACATTCGTTTTCATAATCTTAGGCGTGGTTTTTCTCTATGTCCCACAAAAACAGATACTGGGACATTTGTAAGGAAAGTACACTGTGATAAGTTGACTCAGCCAGGAAAGGAACCCGGGGTTAGCGTGGAAATCGAGCACGCTAATGAAAGGGCCACTTGAGAGGGTAAGTTACTGCCCTAGACCTCTACAAAACGGCGGTATGTTCCCTTGGCGCCCACAAATCATCACATCGACACATCACTGACATCATTTGCTTATCGATTCATTAATTAACAGTTTAAAGACAACCTTCTTACGTATGAAAAGGTTACGGATACACTTTGTAAAAATATTAATATTAAATCAGCGCATCACAGGAAACGCAAATTGTAAATAGACCAGGAGTCATTCAGCCACGACTTTTTGAGGCACCACCCAAACATTAATTTTAGATGTCTGGTGAATGGAAATGACCGGAGGGGGGATCTGGATTTCTTACACTACGGAAGAAATTATTCCCTGGGCCGTCGACGCTTCGGTCCGTCAATCTACCTAGGAATACTCGAAACAGACCGAGGTAAATCAGAGAGGCTAGAATGTGGAACGACGGGAGCTGTTCTCTCCCCAGTGGCAAGTCCAACAGGGCAGGCGGACGGAAGCGCGGTCGCGAGCACGGAGCGGGTCGGGACGAGAGGCTCGCGGGTGAGAGGATGAATCAATTCGAAGCGCAAGAACCGCCAATTCCACTCGACGGATTCAATTGATATTGGGTATTTCCCTATAGAAATTCCATTTTAAATACTGCGCAATGATCCGTCATGAAACAGACCACCGGCCTCTTTCATTCCATCAAGTGCTTTCGGGCGGAACCTGCGATGAGGATGCAGGGCGTGCCCTCTGGTGCGAGCGGGGAGGAAGACTTTAACAAAATGATTGATTAGTGATTCCAGGGGGGCGTCAACTGTTAAGGTCATTAGTGTAATGAGTGTAGAGCATGTTTTTTTTATCGTGGTAGTTGGTGGTGATATTCCTTCTCTGCATATATATACGGCGCCGAAACGCACGTCGGTTGGCGAGTTTTTCCCCAGCCAGGTATTTCCCTCCAGCCGGGACAAGTTCAAGCTCGAAGCTTCCGACTGGTATCCCAAAAAGTAGTAGTGTATTGCATACGAGTGTAAGCGTGTGTAAGTGGTGAGGATAGGACAAGGAAGAGAAAGGAATGATCGCGCGCGGTCCGTTTGTTAGGGTACTGCTCCGGCATTCGTATGTTGATGAGAGGAGCCACGGAAAACTACCGATCGGAGAAGCTGGTCGCTAGAATTCTCCTCCAGACAGCGGCTGAACCGTCGGGACTCGAGCCTTAGGCCTTTCCGATCAGAGGCACTGCAGTGCCATCTGTGCCGGGGGGAGGAAATGGAGGAGGCGGCGGCGCGGACTCTCCGTTCGCTGTCCGGCGCCCACATGCGAAGCGAAGCGTGGCGTGCCACGCCTCCTATCGCAGCCCCCGAGATAATTACCGAGAACCATCACGCCGTAAATCAAGAACAAATGAAAAACGCTGCGCCATCCGCGGCGTGCGGCCGTGACCTTTGAGACCGGCCGAGGCGCCGTTTAGCTGGACGAGATACAACGCCAATGGATGTGCAAAGCGACTAATCTCTTTCGTGCGAAGGTGGCGGTGCGTGAAGTATTGGGTTCAGTTTAGACACTCCCTTGTACGGACTGGTAGGTTAGTAGCACACAAACTGATGTCATCGCCTTTCCTATCCAACAGAAACATTATATCTCCTGGAGCCCATATGCGATTAATTAATTTTTCATTATATTAAAATTCAAATGTATTTTAAATGCTGAAATAACAATAATCAAATATTTATGTGCAACGAAAACATCACAAAGTTATAATCCCAACAATGTATTGTTACCTTTGACAGATACTCTGTAAAATGACAGACGTACATTTAGGAACGACATTCTTGCGTTGAAAACAAAGTATAACTTTTCAATTATAAATAAACTATGTATCTAAAAACTTAGGTTGCTTCAAAAGACAGTAAACGTTAATATACCGACAGAAACCTGATAAAGCTACATAAATGAGCTGTTAAAAATGTTGTTCATATTAATTTCTACATAGTCGTACTAATCTACAGACGAAAAAAAAACGATCCATTATTTTCTAATTTTTGGCAACTAATGACATCGAGCAAATTAAACAGCATTTTATTCTCACAGGTATCTAAAAGGAGTACGAGATCCGAAGAAACTACTCCCGTAATAGGAAAAATTATTCCCGATTAGGAAGTCTGCAAAATACGCACCAAGAGACCTAGATACTACTCAAAATCATCGCAAAATACTCTCTTCTCAGCTGAAGGTCACCAGGCCCAAACAAATCAAACCGAAGATATTCCAGGCTATGTAGTACGACAGTTGCTTTAAAAAAAGGCCTCTCGAAACTATTACGAGACTAATTTACTAGTTCAAAGGTTTTCAATTTGTTGTTAGTTGGCTGGCGAAAAAAAGTTGACGTTTTCCTGACCAAACGACAATCGACAAACGTGCACAAAAAATGGTTTTTGGAATTTTAATATATATAAAATGTACAGAAAGTGTTTATAATGATATTTAAAACTTATGATACTTAAAATCTCGAGAACTTCTATTCATCGTTAGTTCCATCATGTATTTTTTTGAGCTCTCTCTCTATAAAAGCAAGGAAGTAATATCCAACATCATAAACTGAATGGAATTCGTAATAGAAATAAAAGGAATTAATGATGCCTTGCAAGCCATTTTCAAGTCTCATTTAATGAAAATCCGAAGCCTCATCCCTGATTTTAACCGGTAATTCTTGACTAACGGAAGGTATATTTTCTGTTATAAATCACTACTTTTTCTAAAAAATATACTTCTAATTTTAAGGAAACGTTTTTATGAAACTTAAACTTTCGAAAATTTCATTAAGACCATTTTTAAAAAAATGCAAAGATATAAAAAATTCCACTCGTTCAAAAGTTGTTTGGCATCATTAAATGTGTCGTATTTCTACTGAATAATGGGTGCGAAGGAAATATGTATTGACGACACTGGCGCATTTTTGCGGAAGGTTCTAACAACTCTCGCATGGACAGCAGTTACGGTATCTGACACTCAAACTAGGGGGCTACAGCAGCAGTTACTTCACGCATTATTTCTGACTAATGCAATTTTCAAAAATTCAGAGAGTTCACCAAAAAAGAAGACACGCGATATTTTTAAGCGTCCTTTACACTATACAAGGGAAAACAAGAGAAAATTTGGAGCTGTTTTTTGTTGTTGAGAAATAACAATTATGAATAGTGCATGTACTGCAAGCTGAAATTACGCAAAAATCACTCGTTTTTCGTAAATTAAGAAAAAAATCTTTATCATCAATAATACAACCTCAATGTTTGGCAATTTTCGAAAATACAGAGTTCGCCGTGAATGGGACCAGCACCATTTTTTACCGGCCTTTCGCCGGCGAATGAAAAAAATTAAGCCGATTTTGAGAAAATAGATGTTTAAAATTGCCGTACTTCACACAAAATTATTTACTATTCACATTTTTCAAAAATTATGCATGACCTTATTCTAATATCGATCTTTAAACAATAGATTCCATTGAAGAAAATATATTTATCTTCAATATTATAGTTGTAGGAAGACACGAAAAAATGTTGAGCCTTCGCAATTTTCGATATTAATTTAAATATTTCAATGAGAAAATGAGACCTGCGCCATTTTTTGAAGCGTCTTTAACGCTATCTTAAGAAGAAGTTAACTCAAACAATTTGGAGACATTTAAAAAAAATTTAAAATGCAATTGTACCTTCGTGTAAAATACCCTTAAAAATCAAGATGTACGTTTCAGTTTCCCTAGACTTCGAGTTCGTTCACATCGATGAGGAAACAACAATTTTGGAGAAAATCATCTGACTGATTTAGGTACCAGTGTTAACTATAGGCAAGCAAGACACGCGTTTGGCCGTAAACCAATTATTGGGTATCAAGGACTCACAAAATGTGGATTCTGACTAAATAACATGTAAAAGGAAGTGATTTAGTACAAACTACACTTTTCTTTATCAGGGCACCACAACACGAGTTTCTCTATCGAAAATCGCCCTTTTCTGTCGCAGGATTTCAATACTACTTCATAGGTAAGTAGTGGGCAAGAAAGTAAAAAAGAGTAATGATGCAAGTGGTGGACCACTCTGATCCCACGCAAGAAGAGGAACACACGGGATCCTCGATGATTAATCTTTGCTCCCTCTGTGGAGCCCAAATGAACATAGAAAATATCTCCGGCGGAGTTGTAAAACAGCCGATCTAAGCACGTACTACAAACAAAGCTCTCTAGCTGACACCACAGGTTGCAAATCGCTAGTGATAACCATCCATCCAAAACAAGCGGCACAGCAGCCGGCGGCGCGAGCGGCGCACTCGCGGTGCGGGCGAATGGGCGCAGGCGGCGCGGCGACCTTGCCCAGAGCTCAATCTCGCGGCGGCGAGGAGACAGGCACGCGTAGGCACCGCAGACCCGCCTCCGCCGCTCCGGTCTGTGGCCGCGGTCGCCGCGCGGCGCTGTGGCCCCACCCACCCGCCCAAAAGTGCTACAGGGTTGGTGTTCTCTCACCCCCTCCATCTTCTCACCGCTCGGGTCTTCTACGACATTCCAACAGCGCTCACCAACAGCGTCAAATTTCTGCCTAGGCAAACTAGTTAGTGGCCTAGGGAGTCGACCTAGGAATAGGTCAAAGTATAATAGGTTAAACAGTGAAAGTATAATTGGTTCTTGGTTTTTACGTAGGTGTAACAAAATTACGTTATTTTACCAAATCTGTACAATTTGCACGTTTTTACATCCTTTCTCTACCACGGCCCGGTAAAAACATTCTGGATTGCATATTCCACGTACAACTTCGCCCGCTGCCCCATTTCCAAACAACTCACGTCTAGTCGCCGTTACCTCCTAACACTCACGTATCCTGCTCACTTCACTTGGAATGTCATAAAATCGTATGACTTAATTCATTGCTATATCTATTTTGTATCTTTTCTTTTCCTCGTATCTCCATCGTTAGAAATGTTAATTCCACTGATATCACACTTTTTCCCATGGAATTGAACACTACTACGTTCTCAAAGGCATTTCGAGTTGAAGGTGACTGCCCTCTGTTCCTGAAAGCCACCTTTCTTATTTTTTGCAGTAACGTCTCTTTCGCTTCCAGCAACGGCGCCACCGCATCTCCTATCGCTGCGTTTTTGCTGCTGACTTAGCCCCTGCCGCCTCCTTCGCTCCTGCTCCCGCTCCAATGGTTCGACTTCCTCTTCGCTTCTCTGCAGGATACTCTTTGCTGGCGCTTCCGCCATGGGGTGATCACGCAAATTAATCTTAGAACTTAACATTCTCATGTTTTGCATTTTCCCTTGACAGCTAACAAAATTTCAATAATAATAACAATAATAATAATAATAAAAAGAAAGACGAGATAAGAAACACTTTATTCTATATTGGAAACCATTCGACACAAACTTTCTTTTTTTTGTGCTTTATCAGTATATAAATAAGTTCTGTTAAAACATTTTCGTTCAAAAAAACTTATAAATTTAAACCGAAACAAGGTAATGATTTAAGAATTGCCAATGACCTTTAAAGCTTACTGTGATAAATTGCAATATTTCAATTGTATATGACGAATCAATTTAGAATGAAATACTTTAAAAAATAGAGAATTCCAAGACATAGCTCGCGTGCATAATACTAATCGTGTACACAACTCATTTCATTCTTATTCTTAACACTATTTATCTCATTCACGAATTACACCATGCGTGAATAACAATTATGCCAAAAGTGGCACGTCGACTTTGGCCACAATCCAAGCAGAGCGCACACGTTTAATCCTTGCATTCTTCTCGTGTATATCACGAGGGCTTCATTGATTTTCAAGTCCTTCAGCGAGTGTGCAATGGAAGGCCGCCGCCGACCCGGATTCGCATCGGAAACAATCGCGCAGCGCGGCTCGGAAACAAGCCTCCCTCCTGGAGGAGAAAGCCCGCACCACATATCGCACGTCTCGTTCCCAGGATGCCTGGGAAATCCCCCGCTGCACGCTGAGAAGTGTGACAGAGTTTGCTCACGTCACTGGGTGTTCGATTTGCGTTGGTCGGCTATATGACCCATATTCTCGATCGACTTTGACAATCGATACTTCTGAGGAGGTCCCATTTTCCTGGTACAGGTGGTGAGCAAACAGGAGGCTCATTCTTCGAAACACAACGCTTTCATACTTTAAGTTGCACATCAGGCAAGGAAATAATTTATGAAACATCGCATGACTGAAATTATAGCTTACCGTGAAAAACGAACATACAATGAGAAATGTCAGGTGCTGTTATAAGAAGACGGATTTTCCATCATGAAATTGAGATGAAGCAAAATCCTGCGAGTATGCATGTATGATATTCTACTAGAACAGCAGTATAGGAGCGCACTATGAATTAACAGTGAAACCATTTATTTACATATCGTAATAACTTATTACCATATCGCGATAACTTATAACCATATCGTTCGTGGCCAATATTTTTACCCTAAATATCATTAAAATGTTACAAAAAGTGTTTATGGAATGTACAAGCACTCAATTCACTCCTCAATAACAGCCTACAAGATAGCAAATCACTCGTTTTAAGTTGTGAATTAGTTCCCAATTTTAAGGCCATCAGAGCAGAAAGCATAAACAAGCACTTGACGCATTTTCTGCTTCTTATCGTCGCCTACAATCTTTTCTCGAGCGCTTCTTTTACACTCTTCGATTCTTTTATCTTGCTTGTGCCGTGTCACTGTGGCAGCCACCTTGCTCTCCGGAAGACGAAGAGCCGGCCGCCCTCCCGGCCAGGCGCGCCTCGTCGGGCCAGGGGAGAGCGCGTCAAAACGGGTGACAATTTTATTGTGGCGGCGGCGTGGCATCGCGATCCGTCGCGGCGTGGAGCGCGGTTTCTGCCCCGAGCCCGGTTCATTGCTCCGGGCGGACGGGAGGCGGCGCCACGCGATGCAGCTCTCGGCGCCGCGCCCGCCCCCGCCCCCGCGCCCGCAGTCGCTCGTTCCTCAGCCCGTTGCCTGCGGTCCCCCCTGCCGCTTGCGGTCCTTGCTTACAGATTCTTAATGGAGCAATCGTCAACAGCCGATTTTCATTCAATACAATTAATGAGTCTATTAAAATAGACAGTCAATTCATTTTGATAAATAAATATGTTACTGATATTACGAATTGCACATTCCTGTAGATACCTATGTATTAATTTGAACATTCGAAACATACAGTAATTCAGCCACATTGGTGAAGATATTTTAGATTTTACATCTGTTGCAGATATATAAATATCAAATGACCACTGAAAATTTCGATATTTATGGAAAAAGAAAACTGACAACAAAAACTATTCTAAGGAATATAATTTTAATAATTTTAGATTATTAATTTGTTGGCAGAAAAATGAATAAATTTCAAGATGTACTCATCGATTGTAAGAGCCACTATTAAATAGTAGTATTATTTGACGAACTAACTCAATAGTTAATATTGTACAATATTATGAATATCACATTTCTACATTTGCGCACTTTGGTTCTATTCCGTCAAGGCAGAAAAGAGCAGAAAGCGAATCCGTGGACGAAAGTCTGGCTGACGTGAAAATTGGACGCACGAAAAGAAGCCGGAAGCAAATCTCCCTATTCATATTTGATCGCCAGCCTACTAGCTTTCCGGCCTTGTCACAAATGCATCAGCCAGCACATGTTGGGAGTTGGTCCCGAAGAGAGCGAGACCCTGCATGGGCTGCAGCAGGATGACAGCTGCGTTCTGACCCGGGCTGAGGCGAACGACTCTCCTCCTTTTTTTAAACTTTTAGTTGTTCACAGAGGTGGGCGCTAGATGAACGTATTCTTTGTGCGCCAGGGCCGTTGATGTGCAGTTTTTATTCATTTTAACGATTGTGTCAAACACCGACTCATGTTCCTCCTTTTGTGACATTTCTACTTTTTCCTGTTATCGAACTCACGTGAATATCTCCATTTGCCGACTTTTTTGTCATTCCCACTTTTCTCCGGCACGTTTTTATTTCCAAACTTTTCGCGAGTCAGCAGCGAAACTGATGACACGGCCCTGTGCCGAATCTTGACGGATTGTCCTGAATTTCAACGAGTAGCACTTTTGTGTCTGACAATGGATCTTTGTGTGTAAAGGATGAAAGAATATCTGTGATTCGCTCATTCTTAGAAACCGGCAATTTCTAGTGTTTATATTCCAACAAAGAAATGTACGTTTTGGAGTCTCAATGTCATCAATGTACCCGGGAAACAAACATGTTACAGTTTGAATTTACATGTTTTATGTAAAACGTAATGTAAGAATGTGGGAAATATACACAGTTGTATTCCAGAACAAATGGTACATCCACGAATAATGTATAATTTCTATCAGAACCAATGCGCATGTCAAAATCTATCCCACAATTTTTCACATTTCAGAACTGATTTATTACAAGAGTATATGCATAGTTTCAGGAATGCATGTGTAATTGATGCAGTGATATGGAAGTCTCTGAAATAATTTTGAAGATTGTGAAAGGGCCATGATATATGTCTGGAACTGCCCTTCAAAGCTCGAAGCACTCACATTGTCGAAACACAAACGATGTGACACATCTAAAAAAATATCAGTTTTGATTAGAGAAAGAAGTCTATTGTCACAAGCTAAGATTTTATAAAGATATTTTTAAAAAAACGCGATTTGTATAAAAAAACTTTGTCGTTTATAGCGAAATAAACTCATTAGTTCCAGTTAAAACTTGGAAAATAAGTTTGTTTAAGAGCGTCACTTTCCTTGTGCACCGACAATGCAATGAATGAACAAATTAGATGAGAAATGAGATATTGGGTGGAACGAACATCTTATATTTACCATAATAATAATATAATTATATTATGACAATGCATTGATAATGTAAGCGAGGTTCAAATAAATAATTTGAACCAATTCCCCTCCACGCCCACGAACGTTACAAAATATCTTGCGTTATTTTATTCAGTTACAGTCAACTAAAGGAGCCAATCGGATAAGGCGAGAGAATCGTAATATCGCTGTTTAGAGCGCTATGAGCTCTTTGGATATGAGTGTATGTGGACGCTTAAGTGAGTGAGTGTGAATGAAGGGGTAAGTGTGTGAGTGCAATCACGTGTGTGAATGCGTGTAAAGTGAGTGCGTGTAACGTGTATGTGTTTGAGACTGAGTGTATGTTTATGTGTGAGCTCGAGGGCAAACATCAGGATAGTATCACTACTCACGAGCATGTTTACCAATGAGCATAATTGGTACATACAATCCACGGAAACGGAAATTGTTAACCCTCTCTCAACGTCAATTTCTTTTTCTTCGTGCATGAAAAATGATGTAGGCTCACGCAGATGCTGTCGATGTGGTCAATTGATGTACCAGTAGTGAAATAACTCCCCCCCCCTCCGTTTGTAGTTTTCTGAGCGCGCTGCCGCTCTCGTAGCGATGTCCCAGTTACCGTCACCTGGGCGTCAACGAGCCCTCGACCCGTGCGTTGCGACGAGCTTCGTGCGCGCGCGCAACTGTACTTGCGCTGCGTAACTGCGCATGCGCCGCCGGTGCGAACGGAGATGCAATGAACACCGCCCCCGCCCCCGCCCCCACCACGGGGGCCGCTGCTGAGGCGGCGCGGCCCAGACAGATAAGAACGCGCTGAATGATTCAAGAGGTACGTGGGAAGTTATCTCCGTGTTCGGTGGGAGACAGCAACGTCTTCTACCCGGATATGCGACTACTTTCAGCCGCAAAAGAAACTTAACAAAAAATTTCACTCCGTGACTCCTTAGATTGATTTGATAAGTGGTCATAAACTTTCTTACACATGTACAGTATAATCTTTACATACTTAACATTCTATAATTTGTACTGATTGATTCAGTTCGCAATTATTTCATGACAAAAGGACAAGACCTCATTCTCATTTTTATAGGCTGCAGATGCAATCTTCGTTAGTGAATACTAATACTCGAATTGAAATGTTTTACTTCTTCCCATCTTTCTTCTCCACATTCTCCGTGATTTTATCATTTAAAACGTAAACTGAGATTTACTGAGTGAATTTCATTCAAATATATTGTAAATAATTATTTTTAACATTAAATGGCTATGATTACTGTACAGATTACGCACGCGAGTCTAAATGTAGCCCTTATTGTATATTCATTATGCAACGTTGTATGACATGAATTCTGCAAGTGAAATTGAGAAATGTGTTCGATCCTTCGGACACGCAGGTAGTATGCGAATATATGAAAGGCATTTCTATATTGTCATTTCATGAGGTTTAAGGAAGACACCCTTCCTCTTGGAAGCAATTTGAGGAACATTTCGGCAAAGTGAAACATTATATAGATATGAATTTTAGAAATTCTTATTCATAATTCACTTCTCTCACAACAAGTAGCGCAAACTGCATACTCTAATCCGATGCCAGAGGGCACACAACTAGCCGAGTGAGGTAAAATAAACCCGCATTCAAAATAGCATTTATTGTAAGAGCAAATGAAGATTCAAACGTTACAATACAAAAATAGCAGTTTACCTGATTATTCTCTATTAATTACTATTGGGTGCGTGAAATGAATAACATGAGATCTTGGAGGATCAGATGATGACATAGTTACTTGGAAATGCACATTGTGAGTGTCGGCGTGAGGCGTTAAGCGAAGAAACCGATTCTCACGCCGCCTTCTCGTTGAAGGGGGCGAGCAGCAGGCGGCGAGGCCCCTCCCGGGCGGCGAACGAGGGCCTCTGCCTCTGCGCCTCCACGCCAACGACAGTACAAGAGACCACCCACACGAGCAGGAGAATATCTAGTTGCGTTGGCTTTCGTGCAACAAGTCCCCTCTAAAACGTGCCGGGGCAGTAGGTCGCTCGTTCTGCCAATGTGATAGAGGCAGCGGACAGAATCTGATTCAAAATTAACCGAATTTGGTATGCGCCTTTTTGATCCGTTTTAATCAGCTACCCAGCGCATAGGGACTTCTGGCTGCTTAGATTCGAGTAATTGGCCACCTAATGTCTTGTGTGGCCGAATATACAATAGATCCCCCTCTACCTCTTCATTTGGTAATTTTCAGAAGCTACATTGTACATTCGTGCGTTCTCTAACACTTCGAAATCATTTGTTAAAAGGAAGCATGTAAATTGAGACCACGTGTTGAATTTTTCCACTTTTTCTTAATGATAAACTCAGTCCATTAATTTCCTACATGCTCCTACCCTACCCTAGTCCCTACCCTACAATGTTGAGCAACAGTGGACGTAATTAACTCTCGTTTCTAGAGCACCGCGAACACAATCGACAGTAGCCATCGCTAACATATTTTACTCGATCACCCGAAGCAACGGGCACTTCGTGCGTATGCAACTACGAATCCACAACGGAGACGTAGCCAGGAAGGTTCCAGGTTCAAGCCCCGACTGGGACGAATTTTTGACATCAGCTGAGTTGGTCGTCCGGACGATGACACTACGCTTGGATGATAATTCTAGAGACCCGCAACTCGGACGCAGCCAATGAAGTACGTGCTGATGCCGCTACAAGAAAACTAGCCTTTGACCGTATGTTATCCTTCCGTGTCTCTATTCCCATGCCAGGCGATAGGTTGATACTTCATGTCATAAAGATCATCATAATCTAAAAAGACCCCAATTTATTGATCTCACTTGCTTCAATTTCACACTCCCATTAACTTATTACAATCACTTTCAGAGCGTTCCTATTTTGAAGTGTCCGCCATTTACATGTAAATGTTTATGAAACTGTGATAGACAGAAACATACGGGGCATTCCCGAAGTATTAAACCGCATTTTAAATTCCAATGGCCAGGATGCAACTCCTACATTTTCCTCTGCGGAATTGCTAAGTCTATCGATACTAGCAGGAGTGACGGTAAACCTTCGCAATAATCCGAGCAATGAATCCCCCCGGAGCGCGTAATTGCCTAGTAGCAGCCGCGCAATGCTATGCATTGGGGCCGCAGAAGCGCAATTGCCCCTCTCGTGTTCACAGCCCGCAGAGGAGCAACGAAAACGTGCTCGGAGGGGGCCTGCTCTCAGGGCCAAGGTCGAGAGGCAATTCGGGGGCCGGGGGGCGAGCTGCGGCGAAAGAGACAGCCGCAACGCGCGCGCGAGAGAGGAAAGTGCGGCCGGGGTTCTTTGTGTGCAAATGAAGTGTGCGTGTCATTCGAATACACGCAACATGCATGCAAGTCAACGATCAATTGTTCCAAATTCCGCAAAGGAACGGGGAAGTTCTATTGGCATGGCGCTGTGCAGAAGTAGAAAAAAATTCAACTGACGTTGAATGCGTCGTTTAATAACCATATAAATACATCATCATCGATTGTTCCGAGAAGAGATTTTTACTTCCTAATTGTACTTGAAAACAAGGAGTAAAAGTAACACTCACGACGCACATATTTACTAGCCCGGTAATTTTCGACTGTAACCACAGTCACTTATGAGAGCCTCGCGAAGACATTCATTTCTGTTCTAAACCACTAACGCTGTGGTCAGCTTTCCCACAAACTAGATTTAAAACGATTCACAAATCGATTTCTCCACATTACAAAATTAAATCTAGGCAATACTCGTAAATTCATTTTGCAAAACATTTTGAAATGTTTTATATTACACGAGATGATGCTCCAATACACATATAATGAACTGCGATTGCTATTGTTGTTCTTGCATTTTTCTTTTGTTTTTCTCATGTTATTGCAGCAATGTTATTTTCTATTTCTAGGACGAAATCTAAACTTTACTTCCGTTCTCTGTTGCAGAGTGGGGTGAAGATTCCAACGTCGAGTCTAACGAAGCCCACCAAATACCACTACTACCCGCACAACCAGCACATCTACCTGCTGCCCGAGTGCGCGGTGCAACAGGTGGGTCAGCCACACAGCACGCTCGCGCGCCGAAAGCCATTTCCCTCCCCTTCCTTTCCTTTTCAGCTGAGCTCTAGTGAAAAATGCAAGGGGGCAAGTACACGCACACCACCTATTTCAAGTTTGTTTTCAAAACTTGATCTTTGCACTCCTTATTCTAGGTGATATGCTTGGCCTATGATACGATTCACAATGTGTCTTAAACCACTTAAGAATTGACTAACATTAAAACCATTGCCAAAACTAAAGTGGTACTTTTATTATGCGGCGCCTACAACGACAAATGACACACAGGCCAGTTTAGAAGATATAGACGCTCACCTGTTCAGATCAAATTTATCACAACCTAGATTTCAGCCAAAATGTTTCGTAGACCACTTTAGTTCCAGGTCAGCCAACATACAGATAACCTCGTCTATTTTAAATAACAACGGCCATTCTTCAGAAACACCAATAACTTGTTCTCAAGAATGTATGTTTTGAAATGAAAGTTGGCATCCGTTTTAACCGCTATTGTAACCGACAGCAAAACGAATCAACTTCTGCGAGGGAAGTCTTTTCTCCATTATTCTCCGTTACTGCAAGCTGATGCATGATTCAGCAAACCAAAAATTTTAATATTCGCTTAACATCACGTTCCGTGCACATGTTACCACAACAACGTATACTGTATTGGAAGGACATTAATCATACTTACTGTAAAAGTACGAGTAATATAGTAAAATGATAAAGAAGTTTATAGCTAAATATAATTGCATATGATTTTTAACCAATAAAGAGATAAAACAGGAAAAACAAGCATTAAAAAACGAAGTAACATCCTACAAAATTAAAACTTTGGCATGGCATCAAGGGACATTCTTAGGCACCAAGGGCAATGAAAGTAACAAATTAAACATTATATTGAGTAACAGGTGAAAGGAAATTTATAAACTTCAAAAAGTCATCAAAAACCATCACAATTACATTGGTACAGAATATATCTAAAGGCTATAACTGTTGGTGTAGTCTCTATTGCTTGTGAACTTCTCAGAAAAAATTGCACGCCGCATGCTTGAAACTTTTCATTGACAACTGTACCCAAAATTCGATTTGCCAATTACACTTCGTCGATGATTTCGCCACGCTTAAGGTATTGATGATAGGTGACGCAACGCAAACTGGATTGATTCACATGTACCGGGTGCCATTCGAATGGAATGTGTCGGCAGTTGCGTAGTTCCAAACAGCGAAGCCCGGAGAATCTTTACCACGCACAATGAGCCGGGAGTGAGAGGTGGTTGAATATGTCGCGATTCACAAGCGCCCTGCATTCAAGGTAGTTTTCTAATCGGTACATCTCGTATGATGATGATTATTAACCATTACGCCACGGTGTAAGAATAAAATGAACGATAAGAAAACAAGGAACTACACGAAAGTTGTGACAATCAATTCTACTAACCATTTTCAACGAACTGCATCAATCGACATTACTGCCAACCAAAAACAAAATGATAGAATTATTGAGTATCCAGGCCTCTGAGATATTCACCTGATTTAGACCACTAAACAGAAATTCATACGATTAGTAAAGGCGTCCATTATTTCCTTCCACTACACAATGTATACAATTCTTTCATAAGATTCAGACACGAAATGCTCTTTTTAGTGTGTTTTCCGCCACAACCTCACATTATTAGGTGTAATTGGTCAACAAGACAACGCTATTTGAAATCCCTGCCACCATTCATTTCTCAACTTCGAACACAGCGCCTCGATCTCAAGCTTTTGAGGACTTTCTCCACAGTTTCCCACACTTCTCAAACCTCAAAGGAAATTTCCCGTTCACACGAAGACGATGCGAAGCGAACAACTCGGCGCCAATCGCCCTATATGAGTCCACACGTTCGCGCTGAGAGAACCCCTAACGCAATCCGGGCCGCCGACAAAAGCGCAGCGCCGCGCGTAACGGGCGCGATTCAATCCCGGGCGCCCGTCCCAACATTTGCTCTTGCAGAGGCGCGTTTTTGCGCCCCCGCCCTCCGCTTCGGTAAACGTCCGTAATTCCATTATAATTCGCTGCCGTCTGGGGACGCGCGCGGCAAGAAACCCCGAGCAGCGTGAAATCTAATTAGGCACGCGAGTCGGGGAAACAAGCGACGGCCGGCGCAAAAACGCGGCGGCGTGAGCGAACACGATGAGTGGAAGGGGGAGCGACGCTGATATGCGGCGGAGGTGGGGGCGAAGAAAGGGCTGTGGCTGAGGCGGTGGCTGGATTGAGGAGAAGACGTGCTTCAATAAGAGCAAATGAAAGGTTCGCACGAAGATGTACGACTTTACTCGACGATAGGAAGATGTTTTGATGGATGTATCAGAAATTGCAACAGACGAATGCGGAGAAAGAACCCAAAGAAAAAAACGAAAGAAAGAGAGAGAGAACGAAAGAAAGAGTAAATGAATAAATGTGTGAATTGCAAAACAATACATACCCGGATTAGACAGATATAATGTAGTCTAATAGAAATTGATCGAATGTGTATAAAAGAAATCTGTCGAGTTCTTGATGAGTATAAAAGCGCTTTATCAGAAAATGAACTATTGAAAACAGTAAAATATTTCGAAAAGTAAACACCTGCGAGTTTGACAGAAGGAAAAAAAACAAACATCTCTGCGTAAAAGAACGTTTCAGATTTGATGAGGAACATGTAGAAACGAGAAGACCGATTCTTTTCCTTGCCTTGCTCTTGTGAAAGACAATATTTGGTACTGAAATGATTTGCCAAAATGTAACAATTCAGGCAATTATTATTTCAAACTTTTCATAAATGTTGGTAAGGAAAGGTTTCTATGTCAAATCAAATGTCAGGCATTCATGAACCACATGGCTGAAAGAGTAGCCTTACTATTCACGAACAGTGGTACGATAAAACTGAAGAATTTTGGCACTTATACTTTACAAAGTAGCATCTCCTTCCCATATCTGCACCAATCTTTAACATATTTGGACCAGCATTAACCAAACTCCACGTGAACTGCTAATAGGTACAAAGTTAGCGCTCAGAAGGCTCCAAACTGCCAGAATTGTGTGTGACACAAACATCCACGCTGGCATCAATGTTCAACAACATTTTTCGCCTTAGGAACCCTCAAAACGGAATTTATCATTGAAATTTCTATCTCAAATTTTTGGACCGAATACAACAATTTAACTGTAAACTTCATAAGAACGACAAATAAAATTTAGTAAGTCGAGATGAAAATACCATTTCAAATGTACACAACGGCAATGAGAAGGATATTAACTTAATTACTTTTTTACTCAAAGAATCTCATTTTGGAAACATATCTACAATCAGACTCATTATGAATGTATCATCACTTAAGAACTTATAATGCAGGGTTTTAAAATGAAACTAATCTAGCGACATAGCATCATTATCAGACAGGTAGCCTGAGAGCTCGCACTAATTTCGTCTGTTATCCTATCTAATGACTTATTCCCCAGCGGGAATAGAGAATGAAAAGTGTTTCAGTTCAATACGTGTATTGCAAATACACGTGTACGTACGTATGTATGTATGTATATGTATGTATTCAAATCTTTTCAAATCTACTTTTGAAACCGCGGATTATTAGCATCTTAACTTCCTCGTGTGCGTGAAGAGCAGCGACCGCATGTGATTGTGCCCTGCCTCAGGTGTGCAACGCAGTGTACGTGCGGCTCAACTTCACGCAGCCGTTGTGCGCGTGTCCGTCGCGCTACAGGGACCCCTGCTCCGCGTCGCTCAACTCCGACGACCTGCACACCACGGAGCTCGTCACGGACCGCGGCGGCAAGGTGAGCCACGTTCCACACAAAAAAAATGTTTATCAGAACGCACGTATGAATAATATATGTCTATAGTGATACGACGTATGTAGAATGTCAGAAATAATTATTGGTGGGTGATCACTCATAATTTCATGTTTTTTACAGATTCTGGACAAAGTCGTCTCCTCCAAAACTATTTTTACCCAAACAATTTTTTGTCTCTCGCGCATGATAAGTTCTTAATGGTGTAATTTACGTTTCTTGCTGAACATATGCCCTAATTTCTCACAAAAATGGCATCTTCATTGGTTTAGGAATCATTTTACAACTTAACGTATAAAAAGCAAACATTTCTAAAAAAAATCAAAGGCTATCTGCGCCAAGCTCTCTTAAAAAAGTATTCGTGTACGTAGAGCAAATGTTCTTGATATTTTCTTCACAGCTCTATGCGATTGTCCCATACCTCGATTACACCATTGCTAATTCATGACCTATGGGACAAATGACAGCGTTTTAAACATGAATTTGTAACAAATTCAAAGGAACAAGTTCCCTGACCGAATTCAACAAAATATTCATGTTTCGACGTGCAATACATAACACACTACATTTTTAACTGTGAGAGCAACATTACGTAAAGAAATAACAATTATTAAATCTTTTTAAATATTAATAATCTTTTTGTTTAAAGGCGTCGTATTGTTTACAATCTTATACAAAAGTAACAACTATCTTATTAGGATTATTTCATTAATTATACATCAATGAAGGATATGAGTGCCATACGAGCGGAGCGCGCGTGTGCCCGCAGGCGCTGACGCTGGTGAAGACGTGCGAGCCGGTGGCGGACATGCGCGTGTGCAGGGCGCCGCGCGACTGGGCGCTGCTGGCGCTGCAGAACATCCGCACGGGCAAGTCGCACTACCTCGTCATCTGCCGCTGCCCCGACGACAGCATACTCGGTAAGAGCTCCGGCGCGCGCCTCGCAAGGCACGCCACCCCCCCCCCCCGTTGGGCATGCAGAGTTCGATGACACACTGAATAGGTATATCACTAATATAGATTTTACTAATTTTCTATAGTAAATAATACATTCAACAAAATAACTACAATCAAAAATAAAAATAAATTTTAAACATCGCTACATCTGTACTCCCCATATAGAATATTTTTGCTTGCGCCACACTTTCTTAATAATTTAATAACCGATCTTCTTCTACATGAATTGTCGAAAATAAGTTACAATGTCATTTATCACCAAGAATGCAATATTCAGTGAATTCCGCACATTTGAAGATTAAACTACATTTTTATGAATACAAATGCGCTCTTGAGTCTTTAAATATTTACAATAAATAATTATTGCACAAAAGAAATACTAACAGATACTGGAAATATTTTCAAAAAACAAAGTATTATTAACAAATTACAAACTGAACATTTAATTAAAGTGAAGCAACATTAAAAACAACACTATTTTCCAAAATAAAAAAAATATTGCAAGTTTATGTCATAATCAAGGACATTACTTTTCATGCAATTGCCTAGTTTTGCTGGAAACAGACAATATAATCGTAAAGCTTGTAACCCCCTTTTATCGTAAGACTCCCCTTTTTTTCAAACTAAACCTTTCTTCTCCTTCTTATTACATGTTTGAATACCTATTAACCCCAATATAGTCCAGGATTTAAAACTCGTCTAACGGGAAGCGGACGTGGGGTTTGGCTTGCGCCCCTGCTCACGCGACCTCGCCTCGCCCGCAACGCGTGGCCGTCCGAAGGGTTGCCTATGCCATATACGTCGCGGCGCACGAACGTGGCGACCTCGCTGGACAGCTAGAGAGATTCCCTAAAAGAACCCTTGCTTGATGCAACTTTGCGGATATTGTTTTATTTTTTCACTATAAAATGTCATTAAACCTTATCTGTTATGATGTGACTAGCATCAACATCGACAGCGTTTTAATACTGTTCATATTACATTAATATTATCTAAATCGACACTAAGAAGCAATAAATATTTGAATACAATATCAATATTCAATTATTTTTTCTTTGCATTCTGTTAGCTACAAATCTAGTCACCATATCAAATTCGCAATGTATCACTAAAAAAGTATGTGTATTAAGCCTGATAATCCCTAAGATGTTCGGAAGATGTTGGAAAGAAAATGCTAAATGCGACGTTCGTATGATACATTCTAACACGTAAAAATAATTCTTCATTCCAGATGAAATCGGCCACCACTTTCCCCTCGTCATGCGCATGTTTCCGCAAATGCTTACACGTGCGCGTAACACAACGCGTGCCATAAGCTACATTACGCGTGCACACACGTGCTCACGAATGCACATAAGCACATGCACGTCCACACGCCCCAGCGACCGAGCCACAAAGAAAAGCCCAACAGACTGAAACACACATGACGTACATTCTAGAATAACATTATTTTTGCATACATACTGCGAAGAATCCATTACGATGTGGAACAAGTGTATCAAGTTTTCAAATTCACTCACACCTCAACAATCCTTTACTCGCACAGATTGTCGATTTTTATTGCATATTGCTGTTTACAGTAATTACGGGTTCTATTTAACAACACATTTGTAATTTAAGGATTCTAGTTTAATGGTCTTTCATGGGACGAATTACACACAAACAACATTAAAAGAAAAATCATATTTACTTTAAAATATCTCGAATATATCAAATTAGAACTGTAGCCAATAAAAAACAAGATACCAAATCAAGAAAACTTATACTTATTGAATAAAAGACAGTCACGTAAATCGCAAACAATTGTGGGCTCAAACACAAAGTTACGAGTACGCGCTGCGAACAGAGACTCCCCACGTCATCAGGCAATATTTGTTCTTGTCGCTGCGAAACTAGGATGTTGCCGTTACGTGCACCTTTGTACATGTGTACCCAATGTACGAAGATGAGTGGGTGAGCGGTGCATTCCGGGCGCGTGTTGCAGAGGGCCCCACGCCGCACGACCAGCCAACGTACGCCAGCGTGCCCGGCATCCGGGTGTTCGGCATGACGTGCGTGCAGCCGCTGGGCAACCGACGAGGGCGGCCGCTGCGGTTGCGACGCGCGGCGCGCTGTAAGTATTCCCGCAACTGCGCCTCGCTACAGCTTGCGAAAGGCCTCACTGCACCACCTACCTGACCTCTAAATCTAGGGGTCAATGGGAACACTGTTTTTATAAACAATAGTAATAGGGTATTCCATTCTGCAATGTGTAAATCTATTGCGTGCGTCAGTCTATTTCTGTTTAACTTGCGAGGACAAGGTCATTTTCATACCTCTCGTTGACGATCAATGTTTAGAATAAATCCAGTACTCTTGAAAATTTAGAGCAGCAACTAGTTTGGAATCTGAAGTGTTCACGTCGACTTTGTATACAACACATTTCATATTAACTGAAACCTTTCCACGAACCCGCTCCTCCTCGAAGAAAACAAAACGTCAAAGCGGTTACACCGGCTGAGGTAGCTCAGGGTATCAACTGATAACACTGCAGGGTCTCTGACCGGGTGGTCCTAAGGCTTCAAGTCACAACAGTGGAGTATTTCGATTCTAGCTAGTTAGCTGGGCTGACTGGAGCCGTCTGGAGGAAACTTCTAGCGGCCGGCTGCTCTGATCGGTAGTTTACTGAGGTTCCTCCGATCAACAGCAGGCGAATGTCGGAGAACTACCCTAACATACAGACCATCGACCCTCACGATCATTCTTATCCTATCTTCACCCGTTACTTACACACACTTACACTAACATGCAATACACCACCATGCGTGCTGGGAGACCGGACGGGAGCTTTAAGCTTGCACCGTTGTTGGAAGATGCCTGGTGGAACGCCCGTAACCTGGCGTGTTTGCCGGCACCGGATTTCACCATTCAACGGAAGACCGTCGCCACTTCCCTTGATAAAATATGCACTACACTTACGGGACTAATGATAAGAGCAGTTGACTTGCAAAAAACATGAAATAATCGCAATCAATCACATCTCTTAGAGAGATATATCCCATCCCAGATTTTTCCTAGCTGTGAATTATAATCAGATCCTTTAACATTTTTTGCAAATATTCCACAGCGAAATGGAGTAAATGAATAGTGAAAACACCAAGACCATATTCGACTTTCTGACTGACACTTTAAGGTCATGTCATCAATCATAAAAAATCACTTGCATTCCAAAACCGCTCCCACTCAGAAGCATAGAAAAGCTGTTTCGATGCAAAACAACTTTAACATTTATCGGTCACATTTCTCTTTCTCCAAGTCACTTTCAAGTAACAAGCAGAACCAAACAAACTACCATTGTGCAAAATTGTAAAAAGAAAAAGGTTGAAAGATCATACGTTTGTTATCGCTTTCAAAGAATTACTGCATCCTTTACACAACCTTCCTTTGTAAGTCTACATTATACATCACTCCTGACACTTTCACATCACGTTTCTTCAGCCTCGATCTACGTAACGCTTCATTCTATAAGAGTATTTCTCTCATTTCTCATCCAAAATGGCATCTCTGAACTACAGAGCAAACATCTATTCATCGCAGGCCCACTTGGTCGCTCGCGGATCTGCAGTCCAGCTGCGACGACGGCGGCCCGCGACGGCGCTCAAAGGGACGGCGAGAGCCAAAGGAATGAGAGCGCGGCTGGGGAGACAATAGAGGAGAGAGTGCGCGTGGCGCGTTAGCGCTGAGTTATGCGGCGGGCGCTCCGCGTGGGCGTGCACCTCCGGGCGAGCGGCCCCCGCGTGGATTAATGGGCGACCGCGAGGGCAGGAGGGGAGAAGAGAAGACGACCACCCTGGTTCCGCTCTGGTTCCCACGCCGCAACTCAGCCCCTTCCTCCGGCGGGTGGCGTCTAAGTGCCCGGCCCGCCGCCGCCGCCGCCGCCGCCGCCGAAGCCGCGCACTCGCTAAAAATACGCGTGCGTCGTCGTTCTTTTGCGCGAATCCGCCGCCGCCGTGCGTGCCAATGATGTAGCCCTCCCCTTACCATATGCTTGCAAATTACTAGCTACAGCTGGCTGCGCGGTCGAGGCCGTGTTGTTTCTCTCGTCCCTGTTATTGTTTGGACTTCTTATCCCATTGGGTCAGATAGGCGTTGTCATCAAATGACGGCTTGGTCCTCAGCACTATCATTTCTTAAACAAAATTCAGTACCTCTTTTTTTCACCAACCAGTTTGGACGCATCATCTTCCATAACGTTTCTCTTTCAAATACGCTCTATCGCCAGGTTTTATCATTCTTCACACGCCTCAGGTCCTAAATATTTCACATACATCTGGTAGGACTCCTGCGACCACACAATACCACGTTAGATTGTATTCACTCTTGGAGTGAAGTCCAACATAATACTTTTTCCACGTTTCATAGGTTATCTTCTCGGCCTTGTTAATATGTTTCCAAGAAACACTTCGAAGGCTTTTCGAAAGACGTGGCGCACGATTCATTTCCATTGAACTTTGTCATTACACATCTCCGCTTCTAGAAAACTTTGGTATTTAATAGTCTGCGAGAAGTGCACATCGAATTATTTATTAGACAAAGACATGTGTGAAACACCATATTTGATGTAGAAGATAAATCCATTACAAGAACCCCAAAACCCTTCGAAAATACCCATGCACCTCCGAAAAATGTTAGCGAAATACAAGAGCCATGTAAAATCTATACTGAAACAGATGTGATTTTTCTATCCACCCACTTACTTTTCACTGACCAATATGTATATACAAGAATAAAGGCGGAATAACCAGACTTCTTGAATGTCAACCTGAGAGGACCATGCAAATTGCATCGAGTTGGACTATTAGTTGGCGACTGGATTGCGTTGCACACAGACGAAATAAGTGAAGAAGCAACCAGAAAACAAAAAAGCACAGAAACTCATCGCGTCCAAGCACCAAAGTTTAGAAGATAAATAGTCACGCAATAAATGTTATAGCCAAAATATTATGATAATTATGAAAGATAAATAGTGCAGATATTAACTGTACTCTTTAGTAATTCGTGCACGCATTTGTAAAAAAATATATAAAATTCAAGTTTTCATGGATGGCTGATTGGTTGTTAGTGATTCCGGGCGCGCCAACTACCCAGGTAATTAGTCCCGTAAGTGTAGTGCGTGCCCTTTTCCCTCGGGAGAGTGAGATCCAGCGCCGACCTACCGCCGGCTAGAGGGGTTTCCCCAGCAGGTATCTCCCACCAGCGGGGCATCGCCCCAGCCGAGACAAGCTCTAAGCTCCCGATCGGTCTCGCGACATGTGTGGTAATATAATGCAAATAAGTGTAAGCGTATGTAAGGGGTGAGGATAGGACAAGGAAGAGGAAGGAAAGATCGCGGGCGGTCCGTGCCCCGTTTGTTTGAGAACTGCTCCGGCATTCGCTTGGTGTTGATCGGAGAAACCACGGAAAACTACCGATGAGAGCAGCCAGCCGCTAGAATTCTCCTCCAGACAGCGACCTTACCACTGTCCGGGCTCGAACTTAGGGCCTCGCGGTCAGAGCACTGCATCACTTCATATACTGAGCTACCCCTCCCTGTAAGTTTTCATGGACTTACAAGATATTGAAAAATGAAATAAAAATCTTTATTCTGTTTTAACCCATTCGTGTTTGAAAAGGAAATAAGACTTTACATAACAAACCGTCAATAAAAATTAAAGTTGAAGGACAAAAGAAAGCTCGAAACAGTAAATGAACGTCAGGGCACTTTCATTTTATGCTTTAGTTGTAAGCAATAAACTGTCCAAATGTTTGTGAGGGTGCAACGCTCGTGTGGGCGGCTGGCGCCAGGTGGTCGCTCCGCTGGCACAGATGAGCGCCGCCTCTCCATGGGCGCCTCCCGTCACTTGTTCCAGACGACCGAGTAGAAAGCGCGCGCACACAACCAGGGGGCCGGGCTCTCCTCGCAGTGTAAATGCAGATGAGTAGTCAAAGAACGAGGCAGGAGTAGTATTTGCTCGTACAACTACGCCACTCATTTCAAGATTTGTATTTGCGAATTGGAACGAAATCTATTCTTCCTTGAATTTGCCGAAGACTACACTTCCAGTGATTTGTTAAATACAGCCTGACTGGAATATATGATTTTCTAAAAATACATGCCACAAATGGTTACGGCAATTGATGTTGGGGTACAGGTATGTAGCTACTTGTCCACTTGATTTTCTTTTACTGCATGGTCTTCCCTGCAGTATAATTTTTGAACTTTGTTTTGTAGAAATCTTTCACACGTGAACTGAATTTTTCTTCAAAATATTCCGTTTTACTGAAGTACTAATTTCTACTAAAATCCGCTTAACATCCTAAACAACTGTTGTGAGATTTAAAATAACTTAATCAAAAATAATTTTGAATATAACTTGCCCCTAAAATTTTACGCGTTGGTTTTATAACTCAACTTTATTCACTAACACAGAATCTCAAATTCTATATTACATTATTGGTGCGATAGTGTGCATTATTCTGTTCCTAATTATAACACAATGAACATGGATGAAAACCTTAAAAAGTACATTGTATGTGGGTATTTCTTCGAATACGTCTTTTCTTATTTGAGTAAATAAAAGATTATCTCGTAACCCAACAATAAATGAATTGACATTAATAACGCATCGATTTGATCATCAAATTGCCCCTAGTTAAAACTACCTCGTTTTGCCGAGTTTCTTAGAACCTACCTTGCATTCTATAAAAGGAAACAGGAGAACATAATATTAAACGCGTAAACAGAACGTCTTGGACGAGAGAAACGACCGGAACAAACATTCCAGTGATCTGAAGTAAGCCGATGAGAAACGAAGCGGAACGCAGAAAAACGCCTTCTCCAATCACGCCCGAGTGTCGAACCGCAGCCTCACTACCGCTACCGTCGCTCGCGGCCACAGACGCGCACCTCCTCAGCACTACCTGTTGAAGGTGTGTTGATCGTAATGATGGCGAGGGTGGTGGTGGTAATGCCGGGGCTCGGGTGAGAGAATCTTGGAGGTGTTCATTACAATCCAAGACTTTGCGGTGTATTTATGGTGATGCAGGTATGCTGGTTATTGTGGTAGTGGTCGTGATGATGGGGAGGTAATTGCAGTGATAGCAGTGGTAATGATGGTTATTCTGGTAGTGGTGATGATGATGATGATGATGATGATGATGATGATAAGATAGTGGTTGTTGATTTTTGGGGGAGTGGAGGTGATAGTAGAGAAGAATTAGTTCTGACGAATAAGGGCTCGTTGCCTGTACCTAGAATACGAGTAATGGGTGCTATTGTTGTTGCTGGTGCTGGTGGCAGCGATAAAAGGCAGCAATGGTAAAAATAGCGCGTACGGAAATGGGAATGGTGAAGGGGGCGGCAAGTAAATTCATCAAGTGACGGTGATTCGGAGCAATGGCAACGATGGCAGCGGCAAGAGCCGAGGCGCCGCCGCCATTGTGGAATCTATCCGTCACGCTCCAACGCTAACGGCACAATGTGATGAGGCGAAGAAAGAGAAAGAGAGAGCAAGCGTGTCCAAGGCAGAATAATACAAAAGGAGTCCGGCCGACGAATTTCACTGCAAGCGGAATTAGCTCTCAAAACACAACGATTAAAAAGGAAAAGGAAGTAGATAGAAACTCTCGTGCAATTTTCTCATGTGATATCGCAAGTTAAAAATATCGCCATACGTTTTAGATGTATGCGGTAATCGGGGCGAAACATGGAAGACGCGAGGTAATCCCATTAGTTATGATACACAGATGTCAAATGGCGTGAATACAACTCTAGGGTCCTGTTCCAGGACCACACTCCATTTGAATTCCATACTTCCAAATTACGATTTAAAACAATAGTCGGCGTAATGGGATAAAATTCGCTTTCAAAAATATAGTTGCAGACAGAATAAACATGGCTATAATGTTTGGGCACAAAACCCGAGTAACGTGGCGAAAATAAGGGAATGACTGCTTTTCCGAAAGAAAGAAATAAAGAAAGAAACCGAGTGGTAAACATGGGACAACCATTTAGGCAAATAACCAGCCATGGTAACGGATTGAGTGGGTCAATTGGCAAGTTATAAATGAAATAATCGGTGACGGTGGCCAAGTACCTACAAGTCTGAAGACGGTCAACGCAAGAGCATGCATGAGGCACTGCACGTAGAGCCAGTGGGAAGCAGACACACCTCGGGGCAAAGCGCTGACAAGCGCCGCAACCCGCTTCGACGCGCGCATTCGCAAAACAAGCGGCGCGTCACGTGCCACTAGCTTTCGGTTACGAAGTTCGGAGCTGCGAGCGGAGACGACCTGGGGTGAGCCGAGGCGAGCGAGCGGCTGCCTGGTCCAGAATGCACCGCGCCGCGCCGCGCCGCGCCACGCCACGCCACGCCGTGCCGGCTGTTGGCAGTGGCAAGGGCCCGAAATCAGGAACACGGCAGGGGAGAAACAGCCATCAGTGGGGTAACGTATGTTCAAGGACGGTCGGGGGAAGAAAATCAAAGTGTTTGTTGGTCTCTATTTTACTCCGAGTCCTCTGGTCAAGCGGTACCTTTGGTCAACAACGATATTCACTCAGGCTCTTACGATTACTGAGACCAAATGCCAAAAGTCGCTTGGCCGCCTCTTCTGTCGATTACGAGAGAAGCTGCGCTCTCTGTTCGGAGGGGACAAAATGCTGAGGGATCCAACATCGGTGGAGTTGGTATTAGGGACGATGGAAGTAATAATTATCAATAGCTTGGATATATGGACTGGTGGTGAAGGGGAAAAAGAGGTGTCGGAAGGAAGACACGAAGACAACAGTGGTATTGGTAGTAACAATAATAGTGAATGGCGAAAAAAGATGATAGAAGTGGTTTTCTCGACGCCAAGAGCTTTACCAAAACAGTTCTCCATTATGGCTTTCACGTCACCCTCATTGACACTGAATTGCATAGATGCTTTAATTGGCAATTAACTTCGCTTCAGCTTATAACTCTCAAATTCATCACGAACCTAGGCAACGAAACAATAAGCCTCTAGACTCCGGAGACTGCCAATGAAAACCAAATGACAAGGTTCATTATATTTTAATTCCTAGCCGTATTATTAATTAAATCCAGTATATATTTACACAATGTTACACATATATACATTAAATTACAGCAGCAATACACATTGCACTCAAGCCAAGTTTTTAATAAAATAAACAGTATCACAATGAACAATAAGGAGCATTTTTTTCTTATTAATACGAAACCGAGAGCATAGAGAAAAACGGAAAGTCTCGTAAAAAATTATACTAGAAGCAAAACACCACAACAGCACTTTTGTCTTTTTTAAATAAGTAATAGGGTTCGAATTAGGGGGAATGGCGTAGGCAAATTGAGAAAATGTTTCATCTTCGTAGAGGACTACCAAAGCAAATGCTTCTCTTCTGCGCTTCCACAATGATTCATGCGCTCAGGGAGAACACGGGAGGCGTGTGCTCTCATGCCCCTTTCTGAAAACCTTGAAAGGGATCGCTTAGCCATATAGAACATTTTATCTCCATGAATATGTCAAATCGCTGATTTTCCCATTTTTTAACCTGACAATTTGGGAAAATGTTACATCATATTTTGGGGAAGGGGCTCTCCACATCAAGTGGCAATCCTGTGCATGGTTTACCACAAAAACAACTGAATTTCTTAGTTGTATTAATATTGTTATAATTCCATCCTCCTTGTAGTAGGAATGTTTGATGGTTTTGTTCATTCCATAAAAAAGTGTCTTCGTATTTCTTAGTAGTTCTCCTTGTAATAATTCATTCAAAATATTTTACAAAATGTCTTGTGTAAATAAATTTCAATGTAAAAGGGGGCTCAGAGCCCCCTTTTTGTTTTAAGCTGCTCGTGCCTTTGTTCATACGCCCTCGTGTGTGTGTATGTGTGTTGCAGATCCGCGACCGGCGTTCCCCTGGGCGCGAGTACACGCGGCGGCCAAGGCCGTGCAGTGGGACGACTGATCCCACGTGCCGGGGCGCGGGCGGGACGAGGCGCGACGGCGGCGCACTCTTCAGGAAGCGGGGGCGGTCTGCAGCCGACAGTCAGACGGACGTAGTGAGCGGTCCAGAGAAGAGAGGACGAGGACGAGGACGAGGACGCGCCGGGCGGACCGCCCCCGCCCCCGCCCCCGCCGCCTGCTCGCCTGCCGGCCGAGAGATCCTCATTCCGGAAGACAGAGGCGCGCGCGAAGAGACGACAGCGGGCGGCAGCTGCGTCCCAGGCTCAGCGTCTGACGCGCTCTCGCGCAACGGCACCACTGCCACGGCCTCGACGCGCGCACTGACGCCTGTGTCGTTTCAGTCAAATGACATCACGTTTATTTCCTAATTTTATGCCAAGCTCCTTGGTCTACAATGCCGGTGAAAATGGAAGCCTCCTGCTTAAACTTCCGCATGCGAACGCAGACGTACACTATTCATCAATAATGTGAAGGAACCATTTTTTTTTATAGAGATCTAACGTCGCAAAACTGCAAGTGTACGAGAGTATTAAAGAATTAAACTGAATGTAACGTACGCCCACGAATTGTACAAAACGCTATTGCAACGCGATATCTCCATAAAGAGCCCGAGCGGCAGCAATGTACTGAAATGTACGACGGAAGATTTTTAATCAAGATATGACACACATCTCAGGTTTCAAATTTCAATAGAGTTTCATTTCAATAAATCTGCAGGTTAAAAAGAGAAACTATTAATTCTATAGTCTCCATGGGAATGAATTTTGGATCTTTAGTCTAAGAGGGAAACAAAACTTGGGTTATCAGCGATAAGTTATTGTGATTTCTGCTCTGGACACCACTCTCTAGCATGTTTTCGGAGTTCCGGCTAAAGAACGGCAAGAGGCACAGTCTCCCGCCTGCGGAATGCAGCCTGCACGGGCGACAGCAGAGGCGGCGGCGGCCGCGGTCCGGATGCTCTTCCGACCGTGGCACGGAGAAGACGAGCGCGGTTGGTTCGGGCGGCTGCACGACGAAGCGCGCGACGACAACGACCTCTTTGGCAACTGGGACGGGAGCGGCGACGGTGGCGCCCAGGGATGCGACATCGACGTTTCCAAACATCGGTGTTAATAAAACACCCACCCCAAAACATCGATGTTTTTAACACTAGATAAGTAACCTTTGACGTTCACGTGTGAGTGCGTGGGGGGGGGGATTTAATTTGAAAGCAGTCAGATATATTAACGTTTAATTGAGATTTATCTTACAGGATGAAGTCAAAAAACATTAGGATGATTAATAAAACTTTGATTGTCTTACTCGATATTTCAAAATTACAACAAGCTTCTTTATTGACGAAAACGCGAATTTATTTATTTTTCACCCTTGGTCACTTCAGTCTGAGGAATATTCAATTTATGAATATCTGAAAATTATTATAGAACTTTGTTATCGCGGTACTTTTTCATTTTAAAAAATTAACCAAGTAAAAACATCAATCCAACAACATTGATGTAAACAGAACATCGACTTCAAAATATCGATGTTAAATACATCGATGATATTATAAAAATATCGACATCACAATGTCGCATCCCTAGGGTCGTCTCGGAGGTGCCCTCTGTCTACAGCCCCGGCCCATTCTTTGCCTTCTCGACCCATTCAAAATAAGCACCTGTTATGCATTTGCAAGAGCCCCATGAACTTCCGTGGAAACTACTCCTTCAATCGCTGAGACACCAATCTCTTCAAATCTATCAATCTCTATTCATTTTAACCAGAATGATAAACACTCAAAAAATTCAACTGATTGCGCTAAAAACAAGGTCACTGGAAAGTTCCAGTAATTGTTTTGTATCAAAACACTTCTTAGTATCATGCAAAATCTTTCCATCGTAAAGGTACATGGTGTACGAAACATTTTACTCGGTAAATATATTTCCTTTGCGTTTCTTTTAACTCTTGAGAAGGTTATTCAAAAGTATCTTTCGTACACTCTAAAAATTACAAACATCAAATATGTCGAACAAAAAACAAAGCAAAACTCTTGATAAATGGTCACATCTCGCGAACTCTTCCCACCCTGTTTTAGTACTGCCGGCCTGGGGAAAACTTGAAACATTTCAGAGTTCGACGGAGTCGGTCTGTACGAATGGAAACGCGAGAGCGAATGCGAAATTAAACTTCATACCATGAACTCTTCTAGAGGAAATGTCCTTGATCATCGAATTAGCAATTTTGGACTTCTCCAGTGCAGTAACACTTTGGCATTAACCAATGATTAAAATAACTCTCAAACATGATGCCTCGCTATTCAGATTTATACTTTTGTTGATATTAAAAATTTCATTGCACATAGTAAACAAAACACCGGAAAGCTAATGATGGTTTTTGCAATGGGTAATTTTGTAAATCAGTACTGTGAAGAGACTGTTAGAAGACGTAGGCTACACGTGATGAACTATTATCAAGAAGCAGCCAATGCGAATGAAATATCAGATTTCTTTGGCTCCTTTATTTCTAAGCTTGTTACTGCTAAGAGTCACAAGCTGAACGAATGAGAAATGAAGATTGCTTTTACCTCGACCGAGCGATAAGGGACATTGCATAGTTATTGAATTTCGCTGGACATCCTCAGAAACAAACAAACTCATCTACTCAGCCACCACCGAATTTTAACTGTTCTTTTGATCAGTCTTGTGGTTTCTGGGCTATCAAATTCAACGAGAAGTTCACATCATTCAATGCAGACTATGCATTATAACGTATCAATTTGTTTTGAAACAATAAACAGTTTTAGTATTCACCTGACACACTTCTTAAGCACATATGCCAGTAAAAAACTGAATCATATTTATCCTTTGTGGATTAAGGATCATCAACTATGACTTCAAAACACATCAAATCAACTGGTCTTGATAAAATTCTGAAATTCTATTTAATCTGTCATGATTCATAATAAGAATACTAAAATAATAATTGTTTGGGAATTATTGATAAAATGAAGAGTTCTTTGCACTGTTCAGCTACTTTAACAGCATTTTCTGCAGGGCAAGGAATTGTGTGGAAGGCAGCTTTGTCTGACTCATAAATCCTTTAACTTAACATAGGTTGGAGGCAAAGCCAACATAGCTGTTTCTGAAATCACATTGCATCAATAGGTCACATTTATTCAGAAATAACAAATTATTTTTTTCATTCTTAGAACAATATTACATTCTTCATAAATTGTGAATTAAGTTTCCTGGAAAATGTGTTCCTCTCAATTAAGTGCAGCAACTTTCAGCTGATGACCAAGAACAATTTTTCAAAACATCCACACTCCTTTATAAAGTGAAGGATCTCATTGCATATTGACTCGGATATCAAATTTCTCTGTAAAGCAAACTATGTCAGTCTGACAAACACACCGCACAGCTTCCTAGAGTATGCTTCAAGGTGCAACTTTGGGTGGTGGATAGTCAGTTGCAAATATCAGCAGAACATTTTAAAATCTTTTTTGACTTCCTCTTTGCTCCAATTCAGTATGGACAGGAAATGTGCCACTGACGAGTTCCATGACTTTTCTTCTTAATGAAGAATGTCCATTGCATGAGAAAAATGACATTTTTAATTATGATATTTAAAGAAATGGATCAATGGCACAAACTGATCTCTGTTACCTGTAAGTCTACAGAATTAATGTGTGTGAATACTCTAAGTTTCCATTACTACATAATTAGCTGAATGAACAACAAAAAATGAATTACCTATACAACTGAACAATCAGTTCTCTAGGAATGATTTGCCATATTAACTTGTTGTCCATTCAGCTCACACACTCTCTGCTTTAGTGACTTTTTCAGCAAATGATTATATAGAACTGTTTTAGCGTTTAAGAAATGAAGGTAACTTATAAAATATTTACTAAGTGTTTAATAAATAGTATTCATTTTTTGTAATCCTTTGTAAATAAATATGGTATTGAGCTTTTACAACTCACTGTATTTTTTTCAACATCCTTTGCCCAAAATTACACAATACTTCCTCACTCAGTCATTTGCACACATACTATCTATAATCTTCTACACAATTATTAGAAAAAAAAATGTTTAAGATAAAATCATACAGATTATCAACAATATACTTCTATTTTCTACTTTTTTTTAAAAAATAAATCAATTTACTGAATTGAGAGTAATTTTTTGAATGTGGTATTAGTTGGATATTTCCCATCTCAATTCTCTTTTCTACAATTAATCTCACTTAAAACAAACATGAATTGTCTCAATCCATTAATCTCATCCTGACATCCTGAGGGCAAAAAATAAATACTTATAGTTCATAAGATTATTAAATTGCATATCATAATTGGTATTCTACTTCATAAGAAATGTAATATGCCTGCACTAATAGTCTGATTTAATAAACTTTCACCAAAATCAAGGCTTAATGTTGTGTGACCAGTTCCTTTTTATGTTACATATGTTGTATGGCAGTTGCAAATGTTAAGTGAATTACTTTTTAATATATAAACAAAAAACAACCGTATAAATGTTACCTTTTGCATTTTGTGTAGGGGAATGGGTCTATATTTTGTTACTAAGTACCATGAAATGATGTTAGAAAGTCTCCAACTCTATATTGTTCTTCAGTCAAACATTCACTTTCCACAAAGAGGGCAATCTGGCTGATGAAACTGACCTATGTGAAACTGACCTCAATTCTCCTATACAATTATATAGACCTAAAAATAAATATAGCATCAAATATGCATAAATATAGAATTTCAGATTACTTACCAAGAACTTCTGCATTAGCCTGTATGCTGCAAGTGTACATAGCAGCCATCAATCTTTGTGGTTGTGCCTGGAATGCTCGTCGACACCCTTCCTTCACAGATGACATAATTTGTCCAGAAAATGGTCCATAAGGTTGACTCCCAACTGGCTCACTGTAAAATAAAATTTAAAAGAAATATAGATTCAAATAAAACCTTTATTTTCCAATATTAACAATCAGTCAATCCTAACAATTTATATACACTTTCATTTTGGTTCTGTTAATTCTATTTATACTTCATCCTAAAGTTGAAGAATACAAATATGTGAAAAACTACACTAAATATTCCTAAATTCATAAAGATAAGTGAACACTGAACAACTTCTTTGTCATTATTTCATTGTTATCATATACAGGTAAAGCTTGAAACAAGAGGGGCCTATTATTACCTTTGCCATTGAACTTTTTTACTTATATGGTATGACATATTTACTAGGAAATTAATGAAGAAACTGCAATGAGAATGAAACTATAACTATTGATGCTATTTTTAAATTTGTGTGTGTGTTAAACCATGTACACAGTTGCCAGATGGCTTGGAGAACCTCTTCCCCAAATGTCAAATAACAAATTCCCAAACTCTCACATTAAAAAAAGGGGAAAATCATAAATGGGAAAATGAGAAATAAAGTAAAAGATAGTAAGAAAGGTAAGATAAAGTAAAAGATAGTATGTATAAAGTACGATAGTAAAGTAAAAGTAAAAGATAGTACAGAAGGCTTCAGGGCCCCTTTCAAAATTTTCAAAGAAGCCAGAGCCCCCTGGCTCTCTTGTGGACATACCTATGATTGTCAGGATAATTCCAATGCAAAAAAATGGTATTGTGCAGATTAGAAGTTATATTCAGGAGCACACTCAATAGGGAGACAGATAGAGGGTTACAATGTGTAATAATAGCAGATTAGACTATACAATGTAGAAATACACAATATACTAACCTACTATCTTGCGGACTTGTTAATATCCAATCTTCAACCACAAAGCACACCCCCATGAGAGGTTCTTCACACAAGGGACCAGCAATAGTTGCAAGCTGAAAGCCATAAATAAAACTACTGTCATATTCTGCTCTGGGATCAATGAAATTGTCTTTATTGAACTTCTCCCACACTGAGCTGCGGTTGTATCCAGGAACTCTGTTTAGTAATATATTTGGTCCACAACGACGAGGACCTACACTCCATATTTGCTCAACAGCATCTTCCCACTCCTTTCCAGCATTTGCAAATGCTTTCTTTAATTCTTCTCTTAAATTGTTGATAGCTTTCAAAGTTCTTTCAGTTAACAATGTAGCATTGTGAGCATCTTCAGAAGACATCTCTTCAGAATCACGGGTATTTTCCACTTTAGAATTGAAATGACGATCCATGGCTTTCAAAAGCTGCATGTTATTTTCAAGCAAAGTAGTTACATCAGAGGGAAGAGGGGCAGCCCGAATCTTAATAGTAGACTGTTTGTTGGATGTATGAATCGTTATTAAGGCCTCCGTCTCAGCATCTCCTTCCTAAAAACCCATAACAAAAAATACATGCCAATGCTTGACAATGTTTTATAAAGTAGTGAATTAATTATAAAGGTAAATTATTATCAGAATTATTTGAATTAATTTTTGAGAAGTGTACAAAAAAAATCTCAAAACAAATAATATCCCAAAATAAAATTGTCAGTAATTAAAAATTATACTGCATTAATATTTTAAATTAAAAAAATTAATTTGTAAAAATTCTTGTCATCAATTCTTACATGTCCAGGTGCTTTTTTAGGAGCATTGTGTTGATCCAAAATTGCTTCATTTACCATATCAACCGAAGGAGGTACTACAATAGTTTCTCGAAATGGTACAATTGGTTCTGAAGCATTTATATCCACTTTTGCATATCTGTCAAGAAAGGGCATTCAGGTAATAAAAATATATTTATTGCAACAAAATATTATTACAACAAACTGTTATCGCAACAAAAAGGTAAAAATAAATGAACTCTCAGATTTTAATTATTGAAAATGACAAAATTAAAGGGTATTCATAAAATTCTTTACAACTTAATACATCAAGAGACATATTGCACAATGTTGTATTTGTATGTCCAATGCCGTATTACATCAACTTTGAATTATTTTTTTATATATACATTCTCTTTTGAATTTATGCAGTCTTCTATAAAACATACCTTTCTTTCAAATCATCCAAACAGCGTTGCAAGTGAACCTCACCAGCAGTAACAAGAACATGCTCACCAGTTTCCTGAACTATAACTTGCACACAAGCATCTGCTTGGTTGAGCAAACGAAGACCATGAATTAGAGCCTGTAAGTCCTGAGGCTGGCAAGGCTCTACAGCCACACGTACAATAGGTACAGCCATCAAAGTAAGTTCAGTGAAAGCTGGACAAGCCACTGTTGTTGACAAAGTCGCAGTTTTCAGAACATGTTCTTCAAGACCACCAATACCTGTAACATAAAACTATGAAATAACCAGAACTTCAGATTGCAATAAAATTGATTAACCTTTGTTCAGCTAATTCTATATTCAGGTTTATTTTTATTTTCTATGTTAACATAAAACAGTTTTACTTTATAAGATATGATGTAATGAATTTATTTTATTCATTACAAATGTATTTAATTATCAACAAAAGTAATCACAATTTTTATTAGTCTCTTATTTTGTTCATGGACTCTAAAAGAATATCTAAACTACAAAATTTTTAGATTCACATTCAGTCTTAAAACAAATTTCTACTGATCCTCCACTAACCAATTCTTGTCATTGGTGTAGATCATAAGGGGAGAACCTTTGTGATTGCTGGATCAATATTAAGGTACTTACTTTCCAATTTCTGTTTGATGAACCAACGTTCTTTGGAATTATTTTATTATCTCCTCAGTTTCAAATTACAGAAATATCTTATCACTTTTAGAAATTCTAATGACGAATAAAGATTAGAAATAACTAAGTATATGCAAAATAGCAATCAAAATAGTGGTTAAAAGATATACTTTGATCCAGCGTTATATCCAGAAAGGGGTTACAGTCAGAGAAGACATTTCACTTTCTTGTACAAAAAATTCATAAAAGTTTGCAAAAAAGAAAGCAATTATAGATGCATAGAGTAGGAACATGAAAACAATAATAGAAAATCATTTGAAATTAAATGGACATATATTTCTGTAATCTTACCAAATACATTGCCAGCAGGTACACAATCAATTTCATCCAATTCTCTTCCCATCAATACATACAAATCTTCAATGACAACTTTTGTAATATGTTGGCCAGATTTTAAATCTTTCAGTTTCAAGTTGGGATTTATGTCTTGTCCATTTTTAAGCTAGAGATTATGTTAGTTTTTATTAGAAGTATTAATTATAAGTATTAATTATAGACTAAAAAAGCAACCAAAGATTCTTGTCAATTACCATTTCAAGGGCTTTGTGAGGGTCGTGTTTGGGACCCAGTACATACACCTCCTGACCTTTCTTTACAGTCCCGCTGAACACACGAGCAAATGCAATAAAGACATCATCACTAAGGTGTAATGGAGATGTTTGTTCCACATCTTTCTTCATAGACAGCATGGAAAGATCAGCTTCCGAAAGATTTTGGATGCTTTTCTTCTCTGTTAGAAATAGTCTCAATAACAATAATTATGAATTCAAATATTTTTAAAATTTTTAAACCATCAATAAATAAAATAAATCACACAGTTTATAGATAAAAACTAAATTTGAAAATAACACAAAGCAATAATCACCTTCCAGAGAACAAGTTTGCATCATCATCTCAGCATGCTTTTGACGAGCCTGCTCTCTGCGTTGTGCAATTTCTTCAGCAGTTAATGGTTGTTGACGATTCTGGGGTAAACATTTACGTTCTACCTGAATTAAAAGAAATAACACCAATGGGTAAGATTAAGTTTATTAGTATTTAACATCATAAGCCAAGAACAACAAAGTTGAGAACTTGAAGGCTTACCGGAAACATTTTAGATATAAAAATAATAACAGGAGAATCATTTAGAGGAGAGCATCTGAGAAAAGATGACTTCAAAGCTTGCGTGTCTGCAGGAAGAGCATCAAATCGTTCAGTTTGTGAGCACATCAATTTTTCTACTTTTTCTTCACTAATTTCAAGGGGAGAAGGTAACTTTTCACAAACCATACCTGAAATATATTCTGTTTTATAAATATGCACTTTCCAGAAGGTAATTAAAACACAACATTTAGAGTAAGAAAAACATTTCACTTACTGAGCACTGCTTTTGCAACGGGTAACCATTGCATCAGTACAGCCTGTAATTGAACTTTACCATCCGTATGTCTCATGTCACGTGCTGTTAATTTAATATGCAGACTATCGAGAATCTTCTGTAATTTTTCTTTATCCTACAAAAATTACTTCTGATTCAGTTCACATAAAAAATTATAACCTAAAAGTTGTTAGCAATATAATACTCACTTTTCTCACAACAATAGTGTCATAAACTGCCCACAAATTTTCAAGTACAAACTGAACAAATAAGGGTTTCTTAGCTTTCTCTTGAGCCCCAGAAATAATTTGTTTTGTCTTTGTATGAAAATAAAAATCACCCCATAAATGCTGCTTCAGGGTACTTTCATCAATACCAAGTTTAGAAGCAAATAAAGAAGCAAAGTCTTCCACACTGAAATAACAAATTCTTGAGTTATTAATGTGACACATAATGTATTTAAAAAAGGTTCTATTCGTATTCAGTGGAGAAATACAGAAATCATGCAGAAGAAGAAATATTAATACTAAAATGTTTTCACTTTCAAACCAAATCCTTAAATTAAAATTTGAATTCCTATTATGAAATCATTTACACAAATTTGAGAATGCACATCGTCACATCACCAGCTACCCATCAAACCATGATAGACCAAATTAAAAACCAAAAATTACACTTAAAGCTCTTCTTTAACTTTGGTCTACAAACAATATGTTCATTGAAAACAAATACTGGTTATTTCCTTACTTTTCATACAAATTCTAGCATTGTTATTAGCTGTTTTTATCACATCCAATACCTGTATAAGTGGTGTTTTATCACATACAGTACTTAACTAAATATTAGTAATATTTAGTTAATAATAACTTTATCTTATTACAATATCATTGGAATACAAGTAAGATTCACAAAAATCAAAACAAATATTTAAAATAAATCAAGTTGAAATTGATTTTGTTAAATTTGTTCACTGAATATTAACCTAACTCCAGGACTTCAATGATTTTACCAATCATAAGAATAGTAAAAATGTAATGGAGATTAGATTATTTATTTCATCCAACATGTCATAACATATGACATGAAACAAATCATTTATACATAATAAAGCACAATAATAAAGAACAAAACGTACGCACAATAGAAGCGTTTTTAACAGCATACAAATATACGCAAGCAACCTTTCAACCCACTATAATCTGATTAATACACTTTAGAGATGAAAAGAACTAAAATACATAACAATAGACTTATCAAGTTGCACTTGTCTACTGACAATATCTTATAATGAGATACACGACATGATCTTATTTTAACATCTTTGAAAAGTTTTAAATGAATAAACTAAAAATAAACACCAAAATACTGGCATAATAATATATGTGAAAAGATATGTAACATATATGTAATAATATATGTGAAAACAGAATTGACATTATCTCTTTAATACTACTACTACTATATATCATACCAACAGGAGAATGAAAGTTTAAAAAATATGCATTTTTGGATAAAAATGCATTGCCCCTATCACAGAGAAGAAAAAAAACATGGTTATTCTCTTGACTATTTCACTGACTATAATGAAATTTCAATACCTGAATGCCCAGCCATCAACAGCACTTGCAAAAACCACATTCCCATGATCAGGAGAGAAATACAATTGAGAATCATCAGCATCCTCCAGTCCTGTACTCCATTCTGACAAATCTCTATTCATTTGACTTTGCTCATGTGTTTTTGTTTTCACAGTAACTACATCTCGACCTAATACTTCAGTTGCAAACAATTCTCCCATAACTGCATTAACCTATGAAAATAAAACACAAAATTCATGTTTCATTTATTAAAAATTAAATCAGGCACTAAAAATAATTCTTTAATTTAACTTCACAAAAATTAATTAAGAACTTAAAATATGAATTGAAAAACATGTTACAGAATTACATATTGAACAAAAACAATTATTAGTATTTAATTATGGAAAATAATAGATGATAAACATACTGGAATATTTTAATTTAGTTTATTTTCTACAACAAATTTTTCAATGGAATTCTAATCTAATCACAACTCTATAATAATTACTAAAGGAAACAAAGTAAAGGAAAAAGGAAAGGAAGGCTTATTTTCAGACATAATTTGACTAATAAAGAATAATCACCATCTGAACCTTACCATAAAAAATATTAAACTTTTGAAATCATAAATCTTGACTGCCAATATAGCCTCAAAGAAATATTTAAAACCATATTACTTCAAACAAATTTAAAATTCAAAATAAACATTTTTTAGTTACTAACACTTAATCAAACAGAAATGTAGTGATATCATCATAAACATCAAAATATAATTTTCTTAAACAGGCCATTGAAGTGATAGGATCAACTGAAAAACCTTGAAAACATCTATTTTAATACTCAAATTTTAGCAATAATTTGCAGCGAGAAGAGAAAAATCTACAACTAACACTGTAGTTCTCTATAATATTCACACAGCCTTAATTTGATAAAAAAAATCAATTAAAGTAATTTCTTATTCTTTTGTTTGGCTGTATAAATACTTGATTACCTATAGTCATAATCATATGCAATGATAAAAGATACTTCAGCCTACCTGCTCCAGAACTTGCGTGAGATGGACGTATGCATCCAATGGGGACAATTTCATCTCTAAAATTAGACGATCTATTTTATTCAGTACTAAAACAGGTCTTATGTTTTCCAGCCATGCTTGTTTTAAGGCCACCTGGCAATGAATAAATACATCAAATAATTTAATAATGAAAAATGAGAAGCAAAATAATTCTTGACATTTTATTTTTAGTACCTGGGTCTGGGGACATACTCCTTCTATAACATCAACCACAACTATTGCCCCATCACACAGCCTGACAGCAGTGGATACTTCAGAAGAAAAATCAACATGCCCGGGAGAATCAATTAAATTTACTAAAAATTCTTTTCCCTCTGAAACGAAGCAGAAAAAATATTTTATTTGCTTTTTTTAAACCCATATCTGAATTTCAACTCCATTGCAACTAACTAATTACAAAATCACTCACCTAGACAATAATATAAAGCAATCGAGCTACTTTTCATTGTGATGCCTCTTTCTTGTTCATCTTTTCGACTATCCATGTACCTGAAATGACATGGATAGGATTTCATGAGAGTGAAAAAGGCTGCCTCCTAAACCACTGCGTGAAGAGTAGACCCATACTGTCATAAAACATTATGTCCCAAATATGTTAAACATACTTATTTGTCATGTAATCTACTCACCTGAGCTTCCCAGCCATTTTAGGTGAGATAATACCATTGCTAGCAACCAAGCAATCAGCCAAAGTTGTTTTCCCATGATCAACATGAGCAAGAATACATATGTTACGAATATTGGATGTGTTTTGCTGGAGTTCTGCCAACTTTTTGGAATCAAAAAGCCTCATTGTAATTAGACTCAAAAGATATCCTAACAAAAAATAAAAAGTGGTTATGAAAGAATAAAAGAGCATCATCTATTAAAGAACAGTTCTGACACTTAAATGTACATATTTAATTAATATCAAACTACTAAACCATTCAACTAATTGATTAGTAACATTCAGCATGTCAAATAAAGACGATATTTAAGAAAAATTTGAATATAAATCAAGGTGATCTCAATGCTGGAGTGATAACATAAGAAATTTACAAATATGCTTTCATGAGAAGGTGAGGAAAGAGTTGGAATGAACTGCAAATAACTTAGTACACAGTAAAAACAGCTTTATTACACAAATGTATAACACGTTTTTGTAATGTTTGTATTAAATTTTACAAACATTTACTAACATTTTTACATAATGACTAGGTACAGAAATGGGACCAGTACAATTTTGCAAGATGCATCATTGAAACATCAATACAATTTTTGGTACTAGGCATAATTTGGCCAACCAATGCAATATGTACCTTCATTTTACCATAACAAATGCTTCAAAAACTATGCACACAATGCAGTTACTAATGGACTGTCATATGATATCATTAAGAATCATTATGACAGCTCTGGAAGAGTCGCATGTTCCCATGGACATTACAACTTCTATGAACACTAATTACTGATAACTAATTTAAATTTTTGTCCCTTGTTGAAATTCTAAGGGAGCTTTATCCTTTATAAGTTCATCCTGCATCTCCTCAGCTATCTTCCTATATTTTGCAGCAAGTTCTTCATTCTTTTCTATTCCCTCACCTCTCTTATACATTAGACTGACATTAGCACAAGCTTGCATTTCACCTAATTCACACGCTCTTAATGCAAACTTATATGCTTTTGACATATCCTTCTCAATTTCTGCTTCTTTAACACCCGAGATGAACATGCCACTTAAAAAAAAGCAACAATAAGCTCTCTTTCCTTCACAACACTTTTCTAATAGAGTCATTCCCAATTTGGGGTCTCGGTCCTTCCGACAGTGTGAACCACGGTTAATGTTCATCATTCCAGCAGAGAGACAACCACTTACATCACCAAGTTCACATGCTTTTAACATGTAATCATAAGCCAGCTCCAAGTTAGGCTCTTTCATTGCCTTCCCTAGAAGATTGTAACTGCCATACTTATAGCAGCTTTTGCCAAAGTTATAATCATCACAGTTTGATTTATAAACAATAGAAGCTTTGCTGAAGTCTTTTTTTATTGCATCCAGAAAATCACCAAGTAAATGACACACTTCTGGTTTCTTTTCTTTGTAACACCCAAACCTGTACTCTATGCCAAGGTTATGGATATACTCCTTCACTTGTGATTCGTCTTTTAAATCATATGCCATTGTAAGAAGCTATAACTTTAACTTGATGCCAAAATTTCACAAAACAATCAATGAACGTATTCGTACCTTTCTTGTCAAAGTCACACACTCAGCACACAACACGCTCACTACATCGCCTGTTGCACAGTATTGCTACCTGATTGCTACATGCGGAACGGCTCTGCACTTGTATACCTGCTTTTATACGTATATTAGTATAGTTGCAGTCAGTATAGCGAATCAAGAACAGGGAATAGGAAAACGTGCAGCCAATCTGTTACGAGAAGTACATGTGGTCAAGCATTCGAATAAATTCTAAATTTGGTACTCCTGATCGGAGGCTGTACCTGTTGACAACAGAAAGTCGTTACAAATTGTAATCAAATGAAGCGAGTTGTGAAGTAGAATGCGCGGTGGTGGTATCCCGAAGCATTATTTTGGGTTTGTGAAATTTTCGCCGTGCGAAAATTGAAAATGTGTGACGTTCAAGCGTGATCGATTTGCAATGAATAGAAAACACTTGATAGTGATTATGCCCTCTTCAGTGTAAATAGGCTATGGCATATTCGGTACGTTCAAGTTTTGTTTTCTTCTGTGTATATTGCGCTGTGAAATAAATGAGAGTTTTTAATGATATACAATGTAACATCAGTAATTGTTACATGTGAATTATAGACGGTAGAACGCCTAACTCAATATTATTTTTCCCAAATCAGAGGTTTCTTAGTTTGAAATTACTTAGCCTGACAAAATTGTATCTTGCTGTGTCATTTCTTCAGAAATAATTGTGAATGTGCTTGAATTTGTATTAGTTTTGTAAAGTTAATGTAAATATAATAAGTTAATGTAATAAAAATAATTCTTAGTAGATTCTTAATGGTATAACATTTCTTCTATTTATATGATGAATGTTAATTATTCATTTACTAGTTTTGGTTTCAGTAAAATAGATATTTCTTTACATTGCACTTATTTATGATGCCTTTTGCAGTGTGTGAAAGTACTATTTGAAATTGGGCATGAAGCATCAATTAGAACAAAACGAACACCAGAAGGATTTACTCATGATTGGGAAGTATTTGTACGTGGAGCTGACAATAGTGACATTTTCCACTTTGTGGATAAAGTAGTGTTTTATTTACATGAAACATTTCCTAAACCAAAACGAGGTTTGTAGTTTTAAAAGAATGTAATGTTTACGTATTTCTAAATCATGATATTCTTAAAACATTTATAAAATTTGTATTTTCTTGTGAATAGTGGTGAAGGAGCCACCATACTCTGTGAAAGAATCAGGGTATGCTGGATTTAACCTGCCAATTGATGTATACTTCAAAAATAGTGATGAACCAAAAAAGGTTCGCTTCAATTATGATCTTCATTTACAACCCACTGGACCTCCGATCAGCAAGGTTCTTCGTGAGCAGTATGTTTTTCCCAATCCAGCTGAGGATTTGAGGCGCAGATTAATCAAAGGTGGTGGGGTATGTAAAAGAAAAATCATATCCATTTTTATTTATTTTTGGTTGTCACAGAGTACCTACAGGACTCAGTGTATATTACAATAACATGAAAATTATTTTGTCAGGTTGGTGTTGGTTCCGAATCCGGATTTCATTTAGCAGCTTCTGAAAAACATCCTCCTCCTGCATCTGATGATGGACCTGGCCACAAACATCCTGTTCAGACTTTGGTAGGGAAGCCAAAACTTAGTGGAAATGATTCTGGCAAAAAACATAAAGTGAAAGTAAGTATTATGATTGCATTTGGTTTATTTAAGAACTTATTCTGAATTAGAGATGTCACTGAAATTCTTTTTTATTTTTAGGAAGGAAAAAGTGATGAATCCCGTGTGAGCAATTCTTTTCATGATCTCTTTGGCCCTCCAATCAAGACAGCAAAAGTTTCCCCAGATCCAAAGAAAGCATCATCTCATTCATCTCCGAAAGTTTCTCCTGCGTCCAAGTCTTCAAAGCCGTTAGATAAGTCAAGTGGTGAGAAAACAGAAAAATCAAGCAAGTCAAGTAAACATGCTTCTCAGCGAGAAGGAAAAGATACCACAGAACGAAGCAGTAGTAGCAGTACAAAGGAGGAAAAAAAGGAGAAAGACAAAAATAGAGACAAAGAGAAGAATAAAGACAAGACTCCCAAAAGGCCATCTACACCTGTGAAACCCCCATCTACCCCACCTAAGCGTCCATCCACTCCTCCTAAGAGGCCTCCATCTCCAAAGAGACCCCCGTCACCAGCCAAACTGTTGGCTCCTCCTCCATCAGCAAAGCTAACTACTTCTCCAAAACATACAACCAGTGTTAAAGCTAGTAAGGATGAAGCTAAAAAAGTTAGTAGTGAAGATAGCAAAAACAGAAGTGAGACAAAGTCTAGTGAAAGTAATAAAAGTGAAAAAAAGAAGAAGGATAAAAAAAATAGAGATGAAAAACCAAAGAAAGACAAACATAAAGACCATGAAAAGAGTGGTGATAAAGTTGCTAAGAGTGAAAAATCAAAGGACTCAAAGGATAAGGATGTGAATAAAAAATTAGAGAAGGAGACAATCAAAGAACCTGAGAAATCTCGTGACAAAGAGAAAGAAAAATCTAAACATAGTGAAGGTGACAAGGAGAAACAAAGGCATAAGCACAAAAAGAAGGATAAAAGCAATAAAGATAGAGATAGGGATAAGGAGAGAGATAAAGATAAAAGCTCCAAGAAGAGTTCAGAAAGTAAGGTTACCGAAATTCGGGACAAAGATAAAAATGGTCTGGCCAATGAATCGAGTCGAGGCAGCGCTGACACCACCAGTGATATTTCAGCTCCTCACAAGAAACAGGCAGCTTCAAGCCCATCACCAAGCCCTATTCGAATATCCTCTCCAATGAAGCCTTCATCAACACCTGAGAAGTCAGTTAGTAGTGTGCCACTGAAGGATAAAATTAAAAGGCCCCTTATATCTGATGATAGTAGTGACTCTCATTCATCTGCTTTGTCAGATGAAGATATGGAACCTCCAGTGAGTAGGATAAAACCAATAAAGACGGAAAGTGGACATGTGCCAGTGGAAAATAAAACTTCTGTGTTACCCACAACTGAACCTCCAAGACCAAACAGCAGGAGTGAAATTTTAAAACCTAAGTCAGAAAACACAAGCCAGGAGAGAAATAGTCTGAATAAAAGTAGCAGTAAACAAAAAGAGAAAAGCTCGAAAAAAAATAAAGAGCGGGAATCAGGTAGCGGTGATGGGGAAAAGCCAGAGAAAGACAGTAAAAAGAATAAAAGGAAGAGAAGTAGTCGAATTGTGGAAGATGTAGATTGTTCACGAAACAATGGTGAAGCTCCATTAAAAATACCGAAACTGGAAATAGAATCTGAAGAACTTCCATTAGAAGCAGAACAAATGGAAGAAAAGGCAGCTGTGGAAGAAATGGAAATTAAAGAAGAATCTGAACCTGAAGATCCTCCTCCTTCAACAACATCTCACCTTACAGAAGAATATGTTTCACAGCTTCGTGAGCTGCAGCACAAGATCATGACATTAGAAGACAATACAGAACTTCAACGAGTAGTGCAGGTTATTGCAGAAACGGGCCAGTACGAAATCACCAAGAAGACTTTCGACTTTGATCTGTGTGCCCTGGACAGGAGTACAGTTGAGAGGCTTCAAGAATTTTTTGCACCTTCTTGACATACAGATCAGACTGTAATGAGTGAAGGTTTTGGCGCTACCTGATTAATATATAATTGTACTACATATGTTGATCAAATTTGGCCTTTTTGTACGTGTGATGACAGAATGACAGATTGTGATAAGCTTTCCACATTATGATTGGTTGTGGAAAAATCTTGAGACGTGCCACAGGCATAATGTTTATATCCCTAAACATGTGTTAGGATAATTTTATCTAATACACTTTTCGATCTTGAATTGATAAATTAGTAATTTCTTATATACATCCATGAAGATGTTAATATCTTCTGATAAGAAAATTTATTTAATCAATGTTTTCAATTTTTTGTCATTTTGTTATTTCTAATTTCAATATCCTTGAAGATAATGTGATTAATTGCTATTTGTAGTTGTTTTGATTAAATGTTTTTGAATATTTTGTTACGTTTTGTTTCTGCATCTTTCAAATTGATGATGTTGCTTCTAAAATAGATGCTGATAATATGTACAGTTTTACTTCATTTCTGTGCATTCATTACCAAAAAAAATTTATTGATCTGCAGTTTCTCAACAAATGACAAAAATCATGATTTTATTTTATTGTTGAGGTAAAGATATTATCTCATTCGTGTGTTTTGGGATATGACAAATTAGAAGCCTTCTTTTACAACGTTGCAATACTTGTTTGAATGTTAAAAAGTACAGAAGTACTTGTACTTGCAAAGTACCATGTTATAAATCTGTGTGAATGATTATATTATTTAAATGTTATTATGAATATTGTGTTTAGTATTTTGTTGTCCTGCTTGTTTTGAGTTTTTATTGTAGTTTTATTTGAAAGATCTCGCTATTACATTAGCTAATGTACGCTGCTTTGCACTTGTGGACTGATGTGCATAATTGTTATTGATTTTGAATGTGAGGAAAATATGAATTATAACTGATGGCATCTATGAATAGTCCATATTTTGACAGTATGTATGTGGTATCATGTATTACAGTTTCAGATGTAAATAAATCTTGATATTTGCCATTGGGAAAAGATACTGATATATTTATATATATTGCATTAGGGACATTTATGTCTGGTGGTTTCTTTAGTGAACAAAGCTGACCAGAAATGATATTTTATTGTGTAAAAACTATTATTTAGTTAATAAAGCATTTGTCATTGATTCTGATTAGAAGTAAGTTATGAACATAATACTTTGATTTAACTTTTCAACTTGGAGAACTTGAAATAAATGACTGAATGAACTAGGATAATTATAATATTTAACTTGTTCATGTGGACTGATATTCTTGAGTTCCTTAATTGATTAGAACTGTTGCAGGATTTTAATCAACTTATTCCACTCGTTTCTTTTGAGTGGTGAAATATGACAAAATATCCTGGTCAGCTACAGCAATGACATACTGATGTCCAGCAAGCCACTGCCTTGTGGTATGAAAGAGAATAAAAAAATTGTAACAGTATCTTGCAGTAAGCCTCACATCTCTATTGACTTAATGTATATTGTCTTGTTTTGTTTACAATTTCCAAGAGTAAATTAAATATTTATATTTGTGTGTTTATAGAAAATTCAAAGCATAATACTGCTTTGAATTGGACCTTCCTTTTCCTTAAAAAATATAATAATAATAAATAATTTCTCCAGACATGATTGGTATTTTGGATTTATTTTCATAAAAATTTGTTTTTAACCAGTTAGAATCAAATGTGGTGACCATTTTCAAAAAATTTCAATTTTTTAAAAACTTTTTGAATGGATCTACTGCATTGTATTTCATAAACAGTTGTGTTTACATTCCATTTTAGGCATTATTTGTGGAGCACTGGTCTGGGCATGCAGTATGTTTGATATCAGTACAAAATGTATAATACATAGATTTGTTTCTGTGTTGACTTGTACCCGTATCATCACAAAGTGCACTGCAAGTTTGATAGTGTGATAAATTGTAAACTTATTGAGTGCACTACAATTTTTTTTGTTATTAACACACTTTTGTTGTCTCTTCTTTCTTATTTTCACCATTCAAAGCTTAACTCTTGTAAATAATAGTGTGCTTGAAGAGTCAGGCAGAATAGAGAATAGGTGTTTCATTAACTTAGTTTACTCTAGCATTTGTATGAGAATGCTTATTCGTGTTTTGCATGTATTTAAAAAGAAATTAAAATTGTATGTGATTTCATTGTTTTTGTTTTGAATTTTATAAACTTTTACATTTGTATATTTTTGCTGTAATTGTTTTGTTTGGTTTTTCATCTGGTCTTATTATGGTGTGTTATTTCAGAATCTTTTGTACTGGCACTATTGTAGTAAAAATGAGCATAACAATTTGATAAAGAATGAGAGAACAACATAAAATTGATTTTTGAGAATGTTCAATGATGTGGCAATAGTCTTAAACCACATCAGAACTACAGAACAGTGTCACACTGTTTTGAAAGATTCTGACTGATATTGAAACTGAGCTAAATGCCATTGTTTTCCTGTATAAAGAACATTTTGCCATGGATAAATTTGTTTTGAAACATAAGTGCATTAAAAAATCACGATACCATGCAATTGGTGCATTATAGAATTTGCAAGACTTAAAATGAAGTATATATGATAAATGTGTCAAAGAAGTTGTTAAAATACAAACGAATAATTTTTTGTAGATATTACATAGTGAAAAGAAAATAAAATTATTCAAGAATGTAAGTCTTTAATTGTCCCTGCTAGTCCTTACCCGTAGTAATTATAAAAGTGTAGGAATCAGTACATTTAGTGTTGAGAATTTTCTTAGAATTGTATGTTCAGAAATCAATTCTGCCCTCTTCTAAATACTAAATGCAAATTCCACGTTTCATTTTAGTCTACAAAGCTCGATGGTAGCTCAGAAAAAATTGCAAAAAAAATATGTTTCCTGTTCATCTGATTGTATTTTATCTGATGGATCGGCGTTGCAAGAGCTACAGGAAGTATGCTGGTGAGTAGAATTGTGACCTCAGTGAGTGCTCTAGGGTCGAACAAGCGACAGCGCGGTGCCAAGCTGTGATACGTGCAAGCTAGATTTATGCAACTTTCAATACTGGCTAGAATTTATTCGCTGTTCGCAAAAACGACGAGGCATTATAAACGTTTTCGTAGCAGTGGGTGTATGTCGCAGGGAGAAGAGATACTCATTTGATCTGATCGACGACAAATCGAAACAGCCATGAGCCTACTACCACCTGACGAAGAACAATTACGAAAAATTTATGAGCAAATGGGTGTGACCGAAGAAAGTCTAGACAGAGACGTGATTATTTTACAAGAATGGCTCACAAAGCAGCCACATCTACCTTCACCAGCAGGTACCAACCACAATTATTTAAGTGGATAGCACATTTGATTAATTTGAAAGAGCACATTGATTTAAATTTCGCAATCGCGCTTCCAAAGCGTTTTTGACTCGATTGGACTTGGTGTCGCCCGCATCCGCGTCGAAGTATCGAGACTCGACAGCCTTTCCGTTATCGAACTCCCGGCCATCCATGCATAATCCATACCTAGCGGCAAGACGCGGCCCGCGACGCTCCGTCGTCGTGAAACATTGATCGGGCCTTGGGCTCAAGTTGGCGGTAAACCCGTCAATATCTAGAGGCATGCTTTCGCCATATGGTTCACTATTCTACAACCTACGTGAATGAGACGTACTTCGGGATTGGCATAATTTGAGGTTTGGAAGTCGGCCATTCATTTGCATAGAAAAAAAAATGTTTAAAAGATTGCACCTTCCGTAGTTGGTTTTTCATCTCTCAGAGGATAAGAGAAGGAATTGCGTCAGTGTGCTGTTATAAAGCCAGCATATTTTCAGTAAACGTGGTAAAACAAATTATATTAAATATGAAATTACTACATTATGCGAGGGAATGAATTAACGTTTCAATCATAGGCGTGCGCACTCTTAAATATGATGAGAGAAATTGCTATTTTGGGCCCCCTTTTCCTTTAAAATGTTTAATTTACACAACACGTATTTCACTAATATGTAAATAAAAAACATACTACAAGGAGAATGAAACTATAACTAATGATACAATTATTAATTACATTTGATTTCATGTTAGACCATTTACAGGGTTACCAATTAGCTTGGGAGCCTCTATCCTAAATGTACAAAAATTCCTCAAATTGTAGGGTTGAAAAATGGAAAATTAAGGGTTTAAACAGTTTTACGGAAATAAAATGATCATTTTTTTAGGCTAAGTTTTCAAGGAGGGGAGACGATTTTTACGGTAACGTCACGTTTCTCATGTTTTAAGAAAACGCTTCACGCACGTATGTAAAATCCCTTGTTTTCATACGATCGTACTTTTCCCATTGGTCGGAATATAACGCCTGAAAAACCATACACACACCAATGTTTGTAATAATTATTTTTAAATAGTCTATATCTCGACTTCGAACAACTTCTCAATTTCATTTCATAAAAACTTTCATAGTATTGTATAGTCGTATGCCAGTTTCTGCGATGTGTTTGAGAAGAGGTCAGGTTTTTAATACCTAAAAATATTGGAATCACTTCAACAATACGATCTCAAATTGGTGGTCGTTGAATCCGTGTTTAAGGTTGTTTTAAGCTGTAACTTCGTACATACATCCATATTAAGGTCTGCAAGTGAGCTTCCAAGCATTAATGCCAAGTGGCGCGGAGATATAAGCAATTTAGATTACCCCCAAATCGGGATGAATGGATGTGTCACTCATAACTCTGTCAAATTATAAGTTTTTGCGCTGTAACTTGGTAAATTGATAAGAAGTAATGTTTATTAGTGTTATTTCAGAGATCATTAAGATATTTTAATATTTTTTGGAGGGGGGCACTTTACATGAAGTCCCTGCGATATTTTCAAAACATTTCGGGATTGTCTTAATGGGGCAATAATTAAATCTTCCAACTATATTTAATTTTTGCGAACGATTCCACAGTGTGCATTCCACGATTCCACGTTTTTGGAAATATGTCATAATAAATATGACACCCAATATACAATTTGCATTATGGCGAGTGCTCTAATTGCAATACGAAAGGTCCATGTTGCAATATTTTAATGAAATTTTCGAAATAAAATAAGTGCTAGTTTCGTAAAGGCTCTGTCATTCAGTTTGATTATAATGACAAAAATGAAGTAATGTAAGGGTAAGAAATTGCATTGACCTTCCCTACCCTCCAACGGTCAAGGTGAATAAAGTAATTCTCCACTGAAACACGCACAGCTTAAACAAATGAAATCATGCCCACCACTCCTCGGACTTTAGCACACACATCCCAAGTACCAAGATCTCTCACTTGGCGTATAATGCATTCATTTCTTCAGAATATGCTTCACTGAAGGAATGAATATTAATGAGTATATGTTATGATTTACACCGTTCCAATTCTATCTCCAGTTTCCCCCTCACTTCACGACCATATAGTCAAACGACATTGGGGAAGTTTTCTGCAATTTTCTTCCAGCCACGATTGTAGAAATTGTCTGCATTCATTTGCTATTTATCGCCCTTAGTTACCTTCTGTTCTTTTTCATTTCCTTTCTCTTCCTAATTACAATTTTAAATTGATAAGACCTGATTTCGAAACACGTTTTTTGCCATATCTTTGCACACCCAGTAATAAGTTTACATAAACGTTCATCATTATTTGATGTCACTATAAGAACATGATATTCACTTCATGAACTTTTCTGTTTTATTGCGCTGAATGAAACGCTCTTACCCCTACTTCTCTTTGTGGGTGTGTGAAACACCATAAATAGTTTTATTGGTTTCACCTTACTCTTTGTACTTCGTAACATTCGTAAACATTTGGTGTTGCATTAGGTTGAAGCAACGCATTGTCGATACCACAGCGGGTTTTCGCACCCGTTTTAGGTTTCGAGAGGGCGAGATGAGGAGCCACGCGCGACGAGTGCCAGCAGTATTTCGTCGCGTGCCGCCATCCCTAGTCCACACACGATCCTTCGTCACGCCCTGCCTCGGGCTGGCGACACTCAAGTCGAAACACAAACAGATCGATTATAAATTTCTTTATTCGTCATAAACTAATAAATCATCATCAAAAACGCCACTCACATGTCCGTTTTAATTCAAACCACTCTTTAAACTCTTCCATTGCTAATATGAAGGAAGTGTGAAATTTCAACGAAATCTGTCGAATAGTTTTTGTGTATACGTGCGAGGCACATAGGCACGTTCTCTTTTATTTATACAGGATGTCAGGGGAGGAAATGTCAAAATTTCTAAAATAAGTTCTTAAGACAATTTTATGCATATTTTGTCTAATATAATACTTGGATATTCCGAATGGCTAAGCGGTTATAAGCACTCAAAAGTTGTTTTGAAAATATGTTTTCTACGCAAAAATTTGTATTCTAGAAGTATCGAAATAGTCTAGAAACATTTAACTGTTTATTATTTACAATAGAAATAAATATTTTTGTTCTGAAAGCCAAATTAATCCAGAAGTAAAAAAAGTAGGCGATTTGTGTAAATTGGGTTCTTTTTTATTTCTGTCAAAATATTCTTTATATTGTCTTAAGAGCTTATTTGCGAAGTTTCGATGTTTCCTCCCCGGACTCCTGTGTATATTGTGCAGCAGTCACCAAAATAATTGTTTTAAACCCCTCACTTTATAGCAGATAAACAAGTTTCCAACTGTTGGGATAGCAAACTCTGAGTCAGTCAACTATACCCGTAGTGTGCCTGAAGTTCATGTCTGGTTTTTGTGTGTTTCAAATACGGACATTAGTTTCTAGAGCCTGGAAGTTTGGCAAAATGCCTTTTTGTTTTTATAATTATTTTACAACTTTTAACAAAAGGAATCACTTAACTGTATTTCTGGGGTTGTTTTAGTAGATTTTTATTTTGCCTTTTTTAGCTTCTGGTGCCCTTTTTTTTGCCATTTTGTCTTATTTTTTACTTTTTCTACCCTTTACTTCATTATTTGCTTCTTCCGCCTCATGGCACCGATCTTGATGAAGCTGGCTTTACACCTGCAAGCCTGGACAACACGAAGACACGGTCGTGCTTTGTCTTCCTGCGGAAGTAGAGTTTGTGTTAAAAATTTAAAAGAAAAAGGACGATAATACTTGTATCAATCGAGATTTCTTATTTTTTCACTGTGGCGACAAGCTGTGTTCGCTCACGAGTAATCCCATCCCACGTTTGAAGATGACCTGCGATCCCTTCAGAGGATAGCCCTCCGTATATGATATTCCCTTCTCGCTGTTGGCGATTACACTAGGGCGAAGAACGAAGAATATAATTCCGTTTTCACTGATGTCATCTCAAGATTCAAAAGGGAGTACACAATAGCAATTCGAGCGAGTAAAATAAATTCGTAACCCTTCTACCGGATAGTAATGTGGAATCAAATCCCGAGAAAATGCGATTGTCATTGTTTACATCACTTTTTGCACCCCCGCTTTAGCTAAAACAAACGCATTTTTATGCATATTTTAGTAAAAATATGCATTTTTATGTGCATATTTTATGTGAAATAAATACCTGAACTTACGGCCTCTATTAAATTACATTCCACTTCTATGTGTTTTTAAAGGGAAATTCGTCATATAATCTGTTGAATTGAATCGGTTCGATAAAATGCAAAATGACATTTCACACCGAAAGTATGTGTATCATCCCGACAACAAATTTTTTTTTGTTCCCAAGTGTGATTACATGTGCACATGATTTATAAATGACACAATATCATTTCCTATCAACCAATCCATTCTATGGGAGAGGCTTATTCGATACACTTTCGCCTGCGAGCGTATGGAATGAATGTTGAAAGTTGCCGTGCAATGTGGAGCTTTTTGCGTTCGATGAATTGACAAATAAGGTATTTGAGTACCATAAGGATTTCCAAAATTTAGAACATCTTTGCGAGTAGACATTCAAACCTGCTGCGCAACGCAAATCATAGAACAGCGACACATTTAGATTTCACGGATCTGAAACTGATGCTGGAAGAAGTCCGACGTTGGTGCGAGAAATTTTCGAAAAGGTTGCGTTCAATAAACAGACTACAAGACACGTGTCGTTTATAAGTATAGGCACGGCATTATGCAATTGATAAATTATATCAATATTATTCGCAGAAATTTCTCTGTCTCCCCTCTCTTAACGGAGAAAACGCTTTCTACGCCTGTGGATTATGCAATCCCTCCACGAAATCTCTAAGGCGGTCCCTTTAAGTTCTTTGAAACTAATTTTGTTACCTACGTACTCTAGTAGACTTTTGGCGGGAATTCCTAGTCGAGGGAATTGGACGTCGACCCTGTCTGCAAATGACAGGGAATACATCAAACCAAATATTTGTTCTTGACGGTTCATGATAAGTCAACCCCATAGAGTCGAATTCAGTTAGTTCCAGAAGAACCACGTGAGAGAAACCGTGTGGGATTGGCCAGGAAAAATTCTATGACTTCTAAACACGTCTATCTAGACAGAAAAACTGTTTTCAAAAAGACGGTCACCTAAGGATTCGAGAAAAACAGGCGCAGCAAAAAATATTAAGGTTACTGAAATATTAATTAGTGCCATCTGCAGTGTATTGTATTACAATATAATACAATACTTTCTGAACGTTGTAAACGTTGATAAAAAACAACACGAGGGTCATTGTATACTCTTGTTCCCGATTGGGAGAAGAATTAGATCCTGGTCCGAAAGAAAATCAAGTCTTTGGGCCTGTTAGGAACTGTTCCGAAAGACATAATTTACATGTGCTATATTTTTATTATTATATCTGGTTCAACAGTGTTTTATTCCCGATTAAATTGATGTATCGCGTTATTTAATAGTGAAGACGAGACACAGGCACTGTCAATGGAGAAACGGGCTAGTGGAATTAGAATGCATTGTACCCTGTATGTCGTAACCTGTACCCAGAATATACTTTCGGGGGTTGCTCAACATACAAAGTTTTGACATAACAATATTGTAAAGTGTCGGAGACCTTTGGCGAACCATTCTGCGTTTTACAAAGTTGACATATTTTCATCTAAACATCCACTTCGCTTAAGTTCATCTCGTTTCATAAATAATATTTGGATGGTGAACTGATTGTTCAATATTAAGAGGCAGAGGATCCCAGACAAAACAAGAAGCAGTAGATCCACCGAGGCCCCTAATTTAAAACAAAAGCGCCGCCCTCAATATTTAAACAGAATTAATTTCTATCCACAACACAAATGGCGAATAGCTGTTGGTTTAAAACTTCAATTTTTTTAAATTTTATTTGAATGAAAACAAAATATTCAAGGCCCGAATTAGATCGGGGTCTGTCTCCGCTGCCCCTCCCCCCATCTGAACGATTGTATTTCAGGAGGGACCCAAACCCTTTCCCTAAGCTAGGTGCCTGCAGTGTGGTCTGTTTTGTGAAACGAACGTGTTGGAAGTGAAAAAGTGAAGATTGAGTTTATTTGGTTTTATTTAAATTAGACGACAAATTCAAATGAATCAAATGAATATATTATGGGAGAAATATACGATCTTGTCAATGTTACCAAGACAAAGTTTCCACGGCGCTTCTATCGTAGTATAGTGGTGTTCTACGACGCAGAGACATGTCCTGCGAGGGCTATCGGCCACGTAATGATTTAATGAGTGGGTTGGCCGCGAAACAACATTAAGGTCAATTTCAGTTGACCCCAACTCCTGGTGCGAGATCCCGACTTTGGTCGCGACGGACTCCAACTTAAATCGCAAGAGGAGCAGTCAGTTCTTAGGAAGCTTTAATTCGCGTGTTCTGCAACTCCATGCCGTGTAACTGTCTCAGAAAGAAAAGCGGTGACTAAAACATGAGGAGGGGTCATGGTCGCGAGGAACGAGATGGCGACACAAGACGACGACGGCGGACGGGATGAAGCGGTCGTGAGTGACGAGTCGCGACGGCTGTGCGGGGCGAAACCTGTGACCAGGAGATGGCGGCGCGGGTACCAGCGCTGCGACGCTCGGACGAGACGTGTGGCGTGGGACGAAGACGGCGGAGGGGGACGAGACGGTCGGGCGGGACGAACGGGGGGCGCGGGGACGAGACTGCGGCGCGGGATCAGACGCAGCGCGGGAATGAGATGGCTGTGGCGGGCCATCCGACAGTACAGGTGAGGCGTATTCTGGCGACTGCTTGCAGGTGAATTGTAGGTAAGTATCCGCTCGAAAATAGTCGTGATTTGACGTTTAATTGAACACATAGGCCTGATTGTAATAATAGAGTTACAGAGTCTTGGCTCACAGGAGAGATAAACAACGCAGAAATATTTAGCCGAGTTTCATTACATACAGACGGGATCGTAAAAATAAAATAGGAGGGGGGCATTTCATTTCGTTAAGAAAAAACATGAACAGTTTTGAAATAATACAGATGAATGTACATGAGATATTAGGTGTTCAGTTACGGGGAATGGGGCCACAAACGATCTTAAATTAGTTGCGGTAATCTTCGTGCTCCTAAACGAGAAACTTGTCAGCAGTACATAAATTTAGTAAGAAATACAGTAAAAATGCCGGGGTTACTTTCAGGTACATCTCATAATTGGTGAGATCTAAATTTTACCGGATATATCGTGGGCAGGTGTGGTAGATGGCAAAAAGCAATGGACAATCCCTCGTTAACTGAATCTTCGTTTGGATCATGACGGATTAACGTCCGGTAGTTGAAGTTCCCTACATAGAGCTAGCGCGGTGCTTGACGTACTTTTTAGTTCGCCCAGAGGCAGATCGTGACTAGCTCAAGAACAACACCAGGTTAAATACTAGTAGAAACACGAGGGCGTTGCTTTTGGCAAGGTGGGTGACAGGACCAGGTACTTCACAAAACACACGAAAACTATTATTTAGTACAGTCGTGCTGACACAAAAGGTTTTCAGGAATATTATTAGGGAACTACGGCGTTTGGGCATCACAATGTAGAAACGTAGAAAAATATGAACTCATTTAATACAAAATAATGTTTATAGGAGAGAGTTGTTGTGCCAACTAAGATAGTTAAAGAAATAGTGATACCAGCCGTATTACAAGCCGGCTAATTCAGAAAACTAAAAAGAAGGTCAGAAAAGCGTACCTGCTAATCGTAATGAATATGTATTTTTCACTGCGGCTCTCTTCAAAGATCTAACGTAACAATATTATGCAGCAAAAACGTATAGCGCAAGAATAATTATCTCCGTAAAGATTTCTATCAAACGACGATCTTGTTGAGGAAATTGTTGATAGATACCTAAAACAGAAAAAGGGGTTAACTAAAGAATCTATTCCCGTGCCACTTAAAAAGACAAAACGGAATTTTGTACTATACAATACAGACAGAAGCGATCCGATTTTAGTGCAATTTTCCAATCAGTATTCGGGTTTAGGATCGATTACTCCCAGTACTTTCGGAACAAATGAGGGAGAAAATATTTCAAGTATCCAACAACGACTTCATTAGACAAAGAATTCGCAATATAGGAAGTAATAAATCGTTGGGTTTTTTGACCGGTAATCGCTGGAGAATTATTACAAATTGGAGGGGAAACCGATGATTACATACTTACACGATTATTTGAATAAGCATAAATAATCTGTAGCGTGCTAATACGCATTGGGGAAAAGGGCTACATGGTTCCAATATTTTAAAACCGGAAGTCGTTCTTTGCATTTCAATTACAGACAGTAAGCCTAACGTCAGTGATTTTCCAAACATAATGGGACACAACTGTGGTGGCTGAAGTTCTTGCTGTCGCGAATGGGAACAAACTCGGGTGTTATCACGAAGGGCCAACAGGATTTCGACAAATCTCTTCTCTGTGGTGAAAGCCAAATTAGTAATAACACGTGTCAAGATATGCTGAACTTTAGATTCGGGTTCAAGAGACAAGACGCAATTGGTTATAGAATCTTTTCAAAAAGCATTCGATCTTGTTTCACACGATATACTACTTACGAAAATTAGCATTACGGGAGTTGATAATCGCGTAATAGCATGGGATACCGGGAACTTCTGATAAAATCGGGTTTTCAACAAGTTCGAGTTGGACATGAACATTCAGAGGAAACCCTAATTACATCCGGCGTCCCCAGGGAAGTGTCTTAGGACCGCTGTGTTTCTGGCATTCATCCAACGCATCTGCGGCATCTTGTATTAAGCTCAAGTAATGCCGCTTATTTGCGGCGACTGCAAATAAGTTATTCGGCGAATAGATTGGATGAGAGATATTCTCAACACTTCAAACCGAATCTTAATAACATTCATTCTGGCTACCAATTAATAACAATGAAGATAATGCTGTAAAAAGTAAATCAGCTAAGCTTTTCGAAATCACGCAAAGAAGTTTCCCTTTAGAATACAATGGGAGGCGTTTCATGTCCATCACGTATCGGTGTTGTACGTATCTGGGTGCATATTACGCCAAGACTTGGGATGGGGGAACACGTTACTTCTATGCCGAAAAGGCCGTGGAAGTCACTACACTTTGTCAATGAGAACACTTAAATAGGAAACATGGAGAGTCTGAAAAATTAGGATACACATTTTAGTATAGGCCGATTCTTGAATAACGCCATCAGCTGGATGGGATCCATACAGAATTAGGTCAATGAAGAGTTAAGAAAAAATTAAAAGAAGCAATCAATTCATAATAGGGGATCTTCCGAGTGTTCAAATCCACCCAACACTCGTTTAGAGCCGCTCAGTCGTGCGAAGAAAAAAGCAGATGTGCTTGCTCTTCAGCGTACAGTTAAGTCAACCTGCATGGGCAGAATAACGAAAAGACTAGACTCCCCTCACAAGAGTGGAAGAAACGATCACAAATGCAAAATAAAAAGTAGATTCAGAATCGACGCTAGCGAAATATCATTTGTAAATCGTACGGTTAAATTGGAATGAAATCCTGCAGCCGTTCGTAGATGCCTTTCCTGGTCTGTTGGTGTTTTTAGAGACGACTTCAAAATGTAACTTGTAGCTGTATTTACCGCACAGGCTCCAGGAAACACATTTGTAATTATTATAGATAAAGTGTAATGTGTAGTTCAGTGCAGTGGAAAGCTATTTATTCAGTTATATGCATAACCAAGAAAAGATGTAGTGAAAGGTAGTAGTGGGAGTGGAGTGAATGTAGTAGGAAAGTGAAGTGAAGTGAAGTGAATGCGACAGTAGGGGGGAGCAATTCTAAATGCTTAAAAGAGCTAAACTTTCAAAAATCCACATTGTGTTATATTTAAAAACAAATGAGTGTAACTGGGTTAATTTTAATGTAATATGTATATATGTGCATTGTTTACTAGTGTGTAATAAATATATGTTCTCATTAAAATTAGGCATGTATAAATCTAGGCAAGTGTGTGTGTGTTTTCGTTTATGTGTGAACGTGAGAAGTGAGCAATCATGTATAGGAATTGTGGTGTATTGTATGTATGTATGCTAGTGGTATGTATACTATGTGTGTGATGGTGTAAATATGTGCCATAAGATGTAATACAGGTCTGTGTATGTTATATACTATCTGAGTGTATATGCTCGACAAATTTACTGTAAATTGTTTTTATATTGTAAAATTTTTTTGTATTCATAAATGTCATATATTGTAAAACTGTAGGTTGGCTACCACCTGGCAATCGCCAATTCGGTAGCAAAATAAATATTATTATTATTATTATTATTATTATTATTATTATTATTATTATTATTATTATTATTATTATTATTATTATTATAAATTGCTTGGCGTTCCCTTGGATCTGCTGGGATGTTCCAGAGCCACGCCGCCTGCAGTGGTACCTGCTGCACACGAAGGGCAGCGTGGAGGAATCGAAGAGGCTGCTCGATGCCTTCTACACGATCCGCAGCTCCGGGAACCCGCAGTTGTTCCGGGACCGCGACCCCCTGAGACCCGAACTGCAGGCGGCCGCGCGATCCACGTAAGTCCCTCACTTAAAAAACAACATGGCAAAATTCTTGAAATGTATTATAAATACCCGTGTTGCATCTACCGTCCTGCAGTGCAAGAAGTGAAGGAGCGTTTAATTAGTTGAGTTTTCCCAGGGTTGGGCAGTTTTTAAATACTTGTATTTGAAACACATATTCTAAGTACATTTTGTACTGTTTGAAAAATTGTATTTTTTAGTCATATGTTTTACATAAAATAGGTGTATTTAAAAAATAAATACTAAACATTTTGTGAATAATATAAATAAAGTAGAAGATAACGAGGATAGTTTTTTGTTTGATTCCACAAGTGAATGCACCTCATTGAAACAAAAATAAAAGCTCTATTCAGCTGCTTAATTTGAATTCTCTTCATTTTTAAATGATAAATATAAATCATTAAAAATGTTGGACAATTAATAGTCAGTAAAAAAGCGTTTATTTGTTATAACACTAATTTATTTTCATCCGTGCCAGTTGAACAACTGTTTTCCTTTGCGGGTTTTTTCATTCGTCAGCTAGGAATGTATTTCTAGATTTGTTGGATGAATAATCGGTTTGAATGAAAATTCTGTTTATTTCAGTTAGACATATTTTTATATCATTTTATATTTGAAAGTGTTTATACATATATTATTAATTATTAACACTACAGTTAATTATTGTTTAGAAATATGAATGACTGACACTAATTTATCGTAATTAACAATTACAATATAGTGTTGAAATACAAATATATAATTCAAAATTATTATATTTAGTGTTTTTTGAGTATTTGCAATATTTTAAATACGTATGTACCTAGCAAATGAAAATCTAATGTATTTTGAGTATGTATTTAAATACTTACTTTGGCGAAGTACTTAAATATTAAATTTTAAGTATTTTGTCCAACCCTGAGTGTTCCTTATGAAATAGATCAGTTATTTTGGGTATTTTAGAATGAGGAAAATGAAAATCGCGATGATGATCCCATAACTTCAGTCCTACAAAGATGCTTCTTAAATGCATGCTAAAATAATTGTGTTCAAATTGAATATTTTCAATGTACATAGTTTGTGACGAAAGCTATTCTTCGAGCTGCAGGAAGTAAATACTGAAAATACGAAAGATGCGCCTGTGGTTAGGTAGCGTCCACAATATCATATCAGTTCTAAAGGTTTGCATGGTTTTAGGACATACGTCGTAGGTGTGGCCTGAGATGTAGGCAATTTTTGGAGGCAACGGTACTTCAGTGCCCTATTCTTTGTCCAAAGACGAACAAAGAATTCTTAATAATTCAAGTTATTGTGCACAAAATTATCAAGAATTCGCTGTTCGTCTCCCAGATCATGTTGGAAAGTTATTGTGATGCACCATTTACAGAAATGAACATGATTTGTAAATAAATAACACAGGCACACACGAAAAAAAAAATTCTCAGACCCAAAGTCTTGACACACGTTTATCTATGCATGTCGATGTGCTGAATTCGAATCTGAAGCCAGAATGGCAGTCAGTGTTTTTTATTGCAACAAACCACCATGATATTGTTTTTTTTTTCGGGGTTGTTGTCAAACCCAAAGACTTGACACATCTCTCCCCATGAAAGTCGACGCGCCCAATCCTAGTATAAAGTGACAATGGCGCCTGTTTAAATCGCGAGAAACAACCGTGGAAAACAAGTGTCAAGTCATTTTTTGGGCGCCTGCGTAATTATTTCTATTTATTTAATGTAAAAAAGTTAAAAACTGTATGTGACGTACTGTAGAAAGAAGTGCAATTTGTGCACCAGTAGCGTACGTTTAAGGTGTCCGTTGAACCGACACAATACGGAGACTCCATAAATAAAGACAGAGACATTAATTTCCTCTCGTGATCATTAACTGAATTTTAGGAGTGAAAACATTTATTACAATAAATTGTTAGACAAAATTAATTAACATTTGCGTAATTTCATGATATAGTTTAAAATTTCAATTTTGGTATTTTCTTCGCATTTACAAATTTATTAAATTATTGTAGAAATACTATTTTCAACCACGTCTTTTTTCGTGCTCTGTTGATAAAATATTTAAATTACTCAGTCCGTCTTGTGTCATTCTACTTATACAAGTTTTAATCAGCTTTAATTTTGAAAACGTTCTTTCGGTGCTGGCGACTGTGACTGAAAGTGTCAAAAATAATGTCAATACTGTGTACTTATCGGGAAAACATGTTAATTACGAGCAATTTTCAATTATTAATGCGTTTGCAAGATTTTTAACAGATCTTAGTTTCAAAATTTGACGCTTTAATCAAACGCGCAAAGACAATAGGTAAAACGACAAATTTTCCAAAAATATCTGCAGGGTATTTTCATTGACTTTTTTGTGCTTCTTGTTAAATTTTATTGCCCAAAAGAATTACCAAAACTTGTGTTAGAATAACTGTGAAAATTGTCACTGTATTTTTCAATCCAACAAATTGTTGCTCTCACATGTTAATGGTATTATCCAGGCATCCAAACTAAAGATTAAGTTTGTATCTTTATTCGCCATCAGTACGCCACTGATCGTAGCAAAATTCATCAAAATTCATCCCTCATTTATGGCTAAATTTCAAATCTACTTCCTTGTCTTTGGACAATTCTATTGCATCATTTTTCAAATCATCAAAGAGATTCCGAACAGTCTTGAATTCTTCGCAAGCTCGGAAGTGTAAATTTCGTGCCGTTTGCAAATCCAAATCAGGGTTTGGGGGTACTATTTCGAAACATTTAGTTAGTCATGTGGAAATGAATTTTCGCTAAATGTACACAGCGGGCAAGTATGCAGGCTACTTCATTTGAAAGAATTCAGAACGCGTAGCATAATGAACTAGTGGGTTCCGTTCATTTAAATGGACGTTCCTTGTGAAGTTTGGCTGAATTGAGAGACTCAAAAATGTTGATATCTTAACATCAGTCAATCGCACATCGTTCATTTTCAATGGAGTATACAGTTGTTTGAAGTGTAAAATGCATTGAAATAATTTTCCCTTCTTTTACTATTAATTCTCCTTTACGAATCTAATTTGGAAATGTGATATTTTTGTTCTTTGTATTTACTGTTTCTTTACTGCAAAGAATATTCATACCATCAGCATAGCGATGTCACGTTTTGAATCGACGAAGGCGTATCGTTTACGTAGAGAAGGAAGATAATAAGAGCCTAAAATTGTACTCTGCGGAACTTCATTCCAGTGCAGTATTTCTACTCCCTGGAATCGTTGTTTAAGGTACGAACAAAACTAATCTACAGCAACACCACGAATTCCATACGAAGTAATTTTGGTAGTTATGACCAATGACGTCACTTTTGAGCGATCTAAAAATATTTGAACACGTGCTTCATTTCGATCCCTTGCTGAAGAGACATTTAAAAAAAGGAAAATATGGCTGTTTCCGTAGATTAGATTTTTTAAATCTATGTTGGCAATCTCAAAACGCTGTATTTGTATGTATTTACTGATAAAAGTTTCCATTCGTAGGTAGAATAGTCTCTGATATTATTGAAAAACCTGACCCAAGACAAATTAGCGGGGTTGGTGTTAAATGACTGCACCAAGCAAGACGGTTACGTTACGTTGTTCTCGCCAATTTTGATTTTTACGAATAAATATGGTTTACGTCGGCAAGCAACTGCGCGGTGAGCCACTGACGCCTCCCAACTCAGCGCCTTCCAAAGCAAGCACCTGCCTCCCCACGCCGAGTGCAAGTGGAGCTTCGAAACGGAGGGCGCAGGCGCCTAATTGGTGGCGGTAAGCGCGCATTGGGCTGGCATCCGGATACCCCACCTGGGCGCCTCCCCAGATGAGCATGGGTAGGGCAACGCTGCAAGCTCTCAGCTACCAGCTGGCCGGGCTAGTACCAGCCCCTCTCAATACGCCGCGATGATTAAATCGCAATTCGCCCGGAATGGATATTACTCAATTGCCCGTGAGTACCGGGCACTGACACGACAAAACCGAGTTCCCAACTGGGGGCCGCCCAGGCCGACGCCCGGGAGGCTTGGACCCTCCAACTCGTCTCCTGACTGCGTCCCCTTTGACGCTGCCGACGTCAGTAACGCCGCAATCTGGAGCAACCTAGCGGACTTCGTGTCCCCTGTCGCACTTCTATATGTAGGTCTTGAAGCATGCCCCGCTGACCAAAGTTTAAACTATTTTTTTTTATCCGAAAACTGAAAATCGATCATTTGACCCATTTCATGGTATCCTCTCCCCTTTTATTTATTTACGCCAAAACAGTTAAAAACTGTGTGTGACGTGCTATGGGGAGAAGTTAATAAGAAGTTCGGCGGGTAGCGACCCAACTGATGGGTTTCCGGACGAACCTGACAACTGGGAACTTGAACCGCCTCCTCACAGCGCCCCCCCCCCTGGCACTGTGAGTACCGCTCGGGTGCTTGTCCTAATGACAGCCTCAGTTAATCGAGTCTTGGATAATCCCAAGCCGTCTCCAGAATCAAATCTTATTTTACGATCAATAAGTACGCAGAAACTTCGTTTTTCTCAAAAAAATATTTATTCATAAATATTGATTTTAATCCCTTAAAAATAGTTCCCTTGAAATATAATACATTTGTGGCAGCGTTTTCCAGTCCTCCAAGTACGTCTACAGCGCAGTTTTCGGAAAGGCGTTTAGCTCCTACAGAGATTCTGATTTTAATTCATTGTTGGCAAAACCTCTTCCTTTCAAGTATAGCTTTGGGAAAAACACGAAGTCACACGCCGCCATGTCCGACGAATATAGAGACTGAGGCATCGTAAAAGCCATGTTTTTTGGGGTGAAAATTGATGGACAAGCAGTGAAGTGTGAGCAGATGTCATGCATTGAGGCGTAGGAAAAAAAGTGAGCTATCCAATCCCGAAGTAATTAGTTGTTTTTCAGGGAAAGAATTTGAGCATGTTAATGTACGCTTTATTACATTTTAAATGCCTATAATAAATAACCTTGAACAATTATAGCAACTTCTTTAGGTCCTTAGCTACTTGAGGTGAAGTTGGATGATTTTCATAAAACGGAAACGTCAAGATTTCAGCATTGTTTGCTACTATGATAACACATGTAAATCGTACGTACATTTATTAAACAGTTTCAACATGTGTTTATAATAACTGAAATATAATTGTGGAAGCATTGTGGAAGAGTCACAAAGTCAAGGGAAATCATGATTTTCCGTGTTCCATTATTTTAAAAGAACATAAATTTTGCTTCGTACAAAACAATCAATAATGATGTCAACTTCATTTTCTCTATTTAATTTGGATTTCACTTTCTTCCAATCACTCACATTTGTCTTCCGTTTGTCAAAGCTACTGTGAACACACTTTCAGCGCCGTCCATGTGTTAAACCAACGATTACGTGTCATCGTGGCGCGAGAGAGGAAAACGACATGCGCAGCGTGCCTTACTATAGCTCAGCAGACACCCGTTTTCATTTTAGCGAATATTGACACTCGAAACATATGAGAAGGTGGTGCCATTTATTAAATAAAACAATGTACTACGTAACAATGTAAAAAAACACATTTTGGGAACATTTGTGGCATAGCCCACTCTCGTTTTCAATGCCTCGTTTCGCCAAAATTACCGGACGTTTCTTTCAGAGTGCTTCACGCGAATGGTGTGAAGTTGACCCGTTTCAGTGATTCTGGATCGTCATTGCCTTCATTCAGCATTTCCTGAGGAATTCGACACTGCTTTTGGCCGAAAGTCAACAATTTAGGAAGACATTTTTACTGCTACACGCCTAATGCCCATAACATCCTAGAAAACTAGAGGTGCAACAGCACATTCTCTTGCATTATAGAAACAGTAATGTGATATTGAAATATTGTAATGTCTTCCGTACTAAAATCTCAGTTATAACTTGAATAAGTCAAATTCAACCAATTCGAACAAAGATCATGTGCATACATGCGTTTATTTCGATAGCCGGGAACATTAGCCATTTCTCACTTTTACAAAGGAAACAAACATGAATAATTTTAACAGTTACAGTATTTGCAGCACATTATACATACAAGAAAGAATATAGCTTGTATTGATTTCACAGAAGTCAGCTGTCAATTTTTAAATACCATAACCAGCGATCAAAACTTATTTAAGTAAAGAAGTGTGTTTGTTAATTCTAATTAAATGTATTAACTTCTGTCACTGTATTTCCTTTCATAAAAATATTATCTGCATCATACAATCATCACAACCGACAACAATGGGATGGATTCCAAGATTTTTTTAAATCATCGTGTTGCCATTACAATTCCGAACTTTTTGCAGATTTTGAAAATACAGTGTGCGCCTAAAACATTGAGTGATGTTTCGTCACTGACACTCAATTTTAGTTGTCCCTCTACGTACGCTGTAAACGATATTATTCCAATTACCGTATTTGTACTCGATCCATATCAAATAAACTAAATTATAACTAACCTCGGATACTCGCAAGTAGATACAAATAAAATTTGATAAGTTGTAAAATGTTCATGTTTTTTGCGCCAAGTTTGCAAATATAGTTGAAAAATATTTTAAAAAAATAAAATTTCATTTTCATAAGGGAGATATCTCACAAAGGACCGTGTTGGCAACCGACCGCCAATTTAATTCAAATTTGGCGCCACGCTTCGAACAGCTGTTTTGCTGCTCATTGAAGGCACTTAAGGAAAGATGACACATTTCAAACATCCCGCTTAGGAGATTTGCTCAAAATGTGCTTTAATTCGGCTCAAAAATGGCCGCGCGAATTTCTTCCCAGTTGACCGAATACTCATTTTTTTGTACTAAGTTCTTTGACATCGATTGTCATTGAGAGAGAGAGAGAGAGAGAGAGAGAGAGAGAGAGAGAGAGAGAGAGAGAGAGAGAGAGAGAGAAAGAGAGAGATGGTACGTCCCATTTTTGACAAACGAGTCATTTCCCGTATAACGCTACAAGTTTTTCACTCAAAGATATTCTTGATAATTTTGAAATATTACTTTTTGGGGTGTATGAGAGAAACATGTGTCATGAGGGAATTTAGTAGCATCTTTTTGTATTTATTTTATGCCTGCAACCTCTCCAAACATGACAGGACACCTATCACCTTCTATAGCAACATAGTTTTTATCTAGAACAATAAAAATAGCATACAAAGTAGGATGAAATGAAAATGGCAATGAAAAGGATGCAGATGATGTTGGGTAGGGAAACCTGGCTTTTAATGTTAGCCTAACTTTTTGGCTAACTTTACAATACAGAAATATTTGTATCCTGAAAGTGGTTTTCAATTAGGATTGAAAACATGTGTTTGTATACTAAATGCAAATAAATCAAAGAAAGAATTAAGTACATTTACTAGTTGGACCCGTGCAAACATTCCAAACTTTTTAAATCACTGTTTTGAAAGTGAAAATACCGTAGCTTTATTGAGGAACCAAACTATAAAGTTTCTGACAATCCAATCAAAGCTTCACCTTCAAAAAACGTAATAGAAAGTATAAAATAGTATCATTTTTTAAATTAGAGCTTACGAAACTTGAAGTTAATTTGACTTTTCAAAGTTTTCTCAAAACTGGCTTCTTCTATAAAATTTTGCTAAAAAAAAGAGCAAATTATGTTAAAACGGTTTTTTACATTAAAGAGTTTGAAATTGCGAAGATGACAAATGTGAAAAAAAAAGAGTTACAATCCCCATTACAACAGCAAGCTTTATTCGCGGAATTTGGAGTGAAATCATGACATTTTTTAAAAGTTGGAAGGAGAAGGTGACATACATTGGAAATATGTGTACCTTGGACCTACAGTGATCTAGGTTTTACCTGTTGGGGTAGTTTAAGACGACTCACAGAAGTTTGTTGACGTGGCAGTAGAGGCACAAATTAACTTGAGAGATGGAGGGTTTTTTCTAGGAAAATATAAAGTTACTTTTCACCTACTAAAAGTAAGTGTTAAGCTTCTGTTTCTCTTTCTTTTCTAACCACGCACCTTCGTTTTCATTATTTAATGAAATTTCGGTAATTTAAAGCAAAAGTATTCTCTCAGCTATAAAAACATGAGTTTAAAACCAGTAAGAGTCTAACCTAAAAATGGCTGATTGTATTTTTGTGAAACATAATCACCAAGTGTACTTTGAACCCACTCAAATTACACCTCTGATAAAATAATAAAACCAAATAAGCTTTAATTATATTCGATCTTTAAATATTTTAAAATCATTTACGTACACTTTTTTTCAAAATATGAGTCGTTCTCACATAATTTTGCGTTTCAGTACTGAAGATTTTCATGTGATGGCTGAAATGGTAATAGGGTAGAAAGTGCAATATTATAATATTACATAATCGATATCGATAATAAAGAAGTCTGAACTGTTGCAGAACCCAATTATTTCAAAATAGAAACATCTTTAGTTTTGGAATATTTTTGTAAAGTGTTACATAATATATTTGTATGGTACATTTTGTAGTTTTAAGTTTTAATACTATTAAATAAATGTTACTTAAAACACAATTTTACCTACTTTCAAATGTTGCTATCATTCGGTTGGGGAGATTCAAGTATTTCGCATTGAGGAAGAGTCGAGGAGTCTTTAGTTTAACCTCTTGCAACAATGTAATGTTGCCTTTCGTGCAATGTCTTCAAAATGTGTAAAGCTGCGTGTGTTTGAAGAAGTGTCCTCGCCTTCTCTAAAGATATATTACTATAAGAAGGGACCGTTTTGACAGTTACTGCTTGGTCATAGCTGGCAAGTTAACTGCACGTTATGCCCATGCACTCAATTCATCAATACTCTCGTTTAAAGCTAGCTGCTTTGTAAATGGCTTCATCGGCCTGCACGACGTTCACTTGTTCCCCGATCTGTCGAAGTGGTCCCTCCTCAGAGTACCTCCTCTTTCGCCGCCCTTTCCGCAGGACAATGGCGCCGTTGCCCCGCCTCACTCCGGAGGGGTACCGCATCGTCGCCTTCAAAATGCTCAATCCGGACGCTGCCATCCGCCTTCCGATTGAATACGCTAAAGTAAGCATGATGTCAACTGAAATTCGAATGTTGGAAGATGTGAATGCCGGCACCGTCCTATTGGTCGACCTGTCGGGATATACTACATCTCACCTCTCTACGCTCACAATGCCTCTCATACGAAAATACTCGTATTATACACAGGTTAGTAATTACAAGATTAACAAGGCATCTCTTCGCCTCACTCACGGCTATCACTATCAAATATTTCCGTCATATTATAATTTTAATCTTTTTTCGTAGATAATGTTTTATTGAATAATCTGGTTCACAAAAGCACTACACTTTTATTAAAATTTAAATAAAATACTTTAAATAAATTAAATCATACTTGGCATGAAATTTTAAAAATTGACTCAGTTAATATGAAAGCAAATATACTTTTACATTTTTTAACTAATGGTATTTTAACATCTACATCACATATAGCTCTTATTAAGTTTTTGTAGTTTTAACCCTAACATTATGACCATATATTCAAAACTGATGAAAGAAATGAGTACAGAATGAAAGTGCCCAAAAATGTTGCAATTATTGAAATCCTCGCAATTAGTGGATAAATTGAATTTCGGATTTGACTTTTAATTAATGAATTCTTAGGAATTTTTCAGAAATTATTAAAATACACTTTGCAACTGACGAAATCAATCAAAATTAATTAACCATCAAAGCGGATTCAGATGTCACAGCTAATTGCAATGAATTACAAGAGAAGTCGGATAAAAGAACACAAAGTAAATGTTGAGAGGAAATATAAATAAGAACTAGTAGAATATTACTAAAGTGTGACGGTGAAAGTCTGACACTCACTGATCTTCGCACTTCACCCCTCGACTCTGTTTCTAAAATACTTACGTGGACTCTGGAGTCTTTTTCGATCCCAAACTTTCTACACAATAATTTCAAATTATTTTATGGAGCAATATCATTTGAAATTATTAATTGAAAAAACAATGCCATTTATTTGCATTATTTTCTATATTGTACTAAATAACAAATAACAATGTTATTTCCGAAAAAAAAACACTTTCTAGCTTATCCTCATTACTACACATAGCTGTCTATCTTATCAGCATGATAATGTTTGAAACACGGCTATCAAATCGTAATAGACACACAAAAATGACCACTAAAAAACCGCAACACAATATTACAAAACGAAAATAGACACGTTTTTAGAATTTTTCTTGTAACTTTTGGCACTTTAGTCTCTAATCGCATAAAAATCAAATTATTTCCAACAAAGAAACAAACTTAGAAAACAAACGATTCCAACATATGTAAAACGGGACTTAAACAGAATATCTAAAAGGAAAAGTTCGCGAGAATAATTTTCAGAATGTTTCAAAACATTATTTGCCCTTGGGGTAAAAAAAGACCCCAAACAGAGTCTAAGGGTTAAAACACTTATTTAGCATCGCACTTAAAAACTTGCTTTCTTCGCTTTGCTAACTAACCCTCACACTCACGCTTCCTCGCGCCACCCGATGATGGCTACTTTCCACAGATTCTTTGCGACTCGCACTACAAAACCAAGTAATGAGTAAGGACGGTTAATAAGAGCAAGTGATACCACTTCTACGGCCCACTAATACATTTCATTAAGTCGCATACCAATGACATCCAAGTATCCGAAATACATAAACAAAGGAGTGTTCAATAGTATAGGGCGTGTCAGTGGCCAGTATGTGTGTGTACGACGCCTCCCTCAAAAGCCTAGAGAAAAAAAATTAAAATGAGAAAAGTGTAGGGAAAAAAAATGAAACAAGAAAAAAATATAGAAACGTCTAAAATGTATTTGTGGTGTAACCGCTCCTTCTGTCGCATATATACATTACAAAATAATATAAAGTATACCAAATAAATCTATTATTAAACAAAAATCTATGACACCCCTCCCCGCCCCCACACACACACAATGATCGCCTTGGATCCGTCCCTTGGAACCCGTCCAATAAAGACTCATTATTCATTAGTATTAGCGATATATTACGATGTATTTCCTGCGTTACGAAGTTTCCGCCGTGGGTTTTTTTTTTTTTTTTTTTTGTTTTTTTTTTTTTTTTTTTTTTTTTTTTTTTTTTTTTTTTTAAGAATTAGCTCAACATTCAAAGTTGCCCCGATTGGACAGCTGTTATTTTCATCGACAGCTACTGCAATAAGATTGTAAAGTGTTTATGGTCAGACCTGTCGTAATGTAATGCTGAAGTTTCCAAGTATGAGACGCTTTCCAATTGTTTTGTAAATAGCCGATAAGCGTTGAGAGACGAAACTATTCCTAAGCGTTCAAAAATATTTTAATAATACAATAAAAGTCCTAAATGATGAAACAATAAATCCTTCCTTAAACAAAGATACAGAGTACCAAAATAATGTTATTATACGTTCACGTGCTTGAGCCCATGAATACCTATCCCCACTCCTTCATTAACATTCGTTGAATTCAGAACAAATGAGAGCAACACGTTTTGTGGACAAAATCTGATAACCAAAAATGTTCGCTTCCCTGCAATAGAAACTATTTTATATCGAAAAATGAGCCACAAATTTCATGTAATAGTCCTGTCGACAAATTAAGCAAGCCCCTCCCCCACTCCTCTCGCATCTAGTGAAATGGGGGCTCCAGTAAACGTGAGGGGATGATAGTATCCGAGGATTGCGTGCAGGGATATCCTAGGCGATGTTGGGGAACGAAAACGATAACTTTTTCCCAATGAAAATGTGGTGATAAATCTCACATTCAAACGAAATTACAATGCCATTTGCTTCTGATTGACGGGCAACTCACTATACTCGGATGTTTTACTGATCACAATCTGACGTAGTCAAAGGGATTTCGTTAATCTGTTGAACACCAGTGTATAAAGAGTTGCCTAAAAATCAGGGGCAAATATAACACGTGTACCTTCGTTTTATGGATTTTATTACATGTTCATTGGCAAAAGTGGTCAATTTCAACCTCTCTTGATGCCCTACGAGTTTGTAACATTTTTTCTGAGATATTCTGTAATTATACAGATTTACATTCCATTACTAGTTACTAACAACACTTTGAGATAATGTATTGAAGAGTTTGTAAGCAATGAAATAGTGTACTCTAGCCATTCCTTTTTTAATTGTAATATGAATCATAATAGACCTTTCATATATTTGAATCTTAAACAAATAGAGCGTTTTTCAAAATTTGTAATTTTTTTCAGGATTATATTTATTATAATTAATATAATCCACAACATTAATTTTAAACTTCATAGCAAGAAACTTCACCTATGTTTTAGGTATAATCTGTCTTAAGTATTCTTGAGTTCTGAAATTTCTACTTTGCTTCCATATTTAGTTCTATGTGAAAAAAGATAGTAACAAGAGATGTTAGCAACATTTGATAACAAGAAATATTTGTTCTCCTGTAATAGAACCTATTTACATTGGTCAGTGAGCTGCAGGGTGGATAAAATCTCACACCCTGAAATTTAGGTTAGTTAAAAACTAAATCTAAGGTAGTGCTAGTTTAGTAAACATATAAGTGTTCACTTCAATTAGTTGTATGAACTACAAAGAATATTTTAAATTATGTATGGAGTTTGTCCTCATTGCTAATAGTTGTATACAAAATTTGAAATATACATTCTAGTTTTACTTATAGAAACCAAATAATCATACTTCATATTTTATTTTGGAAAATATGGTTCATTTAAAATATGCTATTAACTAAAAAATAATGTTATTTTATTTCATAAAAATATGTTACCAGTTTGTAATTTTTTCTTCTTTCTCACAGACTTTGTTCAATTTTTATGTTAAATATTTGACTTAAAGACATCTTTAATTTCATAGTGCAAAATAGTTTTTCCAGAAAGTTTCAGATAGATCTTTAAATGAAAGACATTCACTCAAATCTAATTGTACTTGTACCAGTAGTAATTTGCAGGACTTATTGATCAAAATTACTTCAAATTTATACAATTGCATTTGAAAATTCATAACGTTAATCCTGAAATAATACACATTTTTTTTAAGAAAGTAGGTATTAAAGATTACTTCACTACAGAGAATATAAACCATCATTAACCTACCATTAATTCTAAAACAGAATTTACTATCTCTTAATTGTATTTTAGTGATACAACTGTATTAAAATGTGATACTACTGTATAAAAAAAATAATCTGAAAATGATTGATGTCAAACAATTTTAGTAAAAAAAACAATTCCAGCTATTACATTTGGACTAGATACACATTTACTTTTATGTATTACCTAGATTTCACTGCATTAGTTTTGAATTAGCTACCACCTAAGTGTATCTTCAGTGGCCCAAAGAAATAGAAACATGTGTGAAAAGTCTGGGATCCAGAGATACTTTTTGGGAGGAGAAATTTAAAATATTTTGGTCAAATATGTAATTCCAGATTTTGTAAAATGTTGCAAGTTACACTCATCTCATGCTGCAATACAATTTTATTCATTTTAATGATTATTCATAAATATTTTAGCATGAAAGTTTCATGACAATTTAAATTAATTATTACTGGAAAATTTTAGGGGTGCGTAGGTGGAATTTCCCTCCCCATGGATCTGTGCCTGACTGAAGGCAAAATGATCATTGACAAATTGTTATGGTATACAATAATAAAATGAGTAGCACCTCACAGTTCAGGTTTTTTAAATCATGATTGTTTTGAAAACAGTCAGCACAGTCTCAAAGCTTAAGTTTATTTGAAAAAGAAATACTTCCATTCAAAGAACCCTTTGGATAAAGATTCATAATAATGTAGTAGAAACAATACTCCATCAGCTCATGAAGTTTTTCAATTTTTAAAAGATTTGTGAAGATGAGTTGTGGTCAAATAGTGAAGTGTCTGTGAATTTGAAAAGTTTTTAAGGAACGTAAAATTAATTTGTAATATTTACATGAAAATGTGTATAGTGGAGTGCCTGGAATGAAAAGAATACTTCATCAGTTTCCATTTTACCAATTAATTGTAACAAGAATTATTAATCTTGTATAAATGACTACACAGGATTGTTCCTGTATAATCTTCAAAATATATTCACAAATTCAATATTGAAAATAAAATTATATAATTATAATTTTGACTAAACTTCACAGTTGCTGCAATGTAGCTACTATGTATCTACGGTAATTAAACAATATATCATTTAGATATATCAGCAAGAATGGACATTTCAGAAATAATACTTGATTTCACAGCTACTAAATCAGGTAAATGATTTATCTGAAATGTACTTCAGGTATATGCTTCCTGTTACCTATACACAGATTATGGGTTACTATTTGTTACATGAGAGATTCATTGTTTAAAAACAAACCTGTGTTATAGAATTGTTAAAATATTAATTTTTATTGCAAAAATATAAAATCTAGGTTTCGGTAAATTATTTTTCAAAAACAACAATTTTACAAATGCCCTCTTGGATTGAGTAATAAGGTAAATTAGACCCAGCATTGCAACTTGAAATTTTAACCTTGCCTCCTGTACCCAAATAAACAAGAAAAATTATTATTTTTACCAATTAGGATAATTTTTATGACTAAAAGGTCAAAATATTGGCAAATCTTTAAAATTCAATTCACAAACTACATGATCAAAGGGCCCCATGATTTATTGCCAAGGGCCTTAAATACCTGGTACCTGTCAGCACTGAGTTCGTGACAGTGTAGTTATATTACTGCTACATGGAAAGCTCTTACCAAAATCTCTACATTTGCAGGTAGAAGAAGCTGTTAGTAATTAAGTAAATTTAAAGAAGTGATATTAAGAATGGCAGCAGAACTTCTACTTTTAAGAGACTATCAATATGCGTTCTATTTCTAAAATCATCACAGCATTGAACTAAAGTGACATCATTTAAAAATGAATGGTTAAATGCATTTCAAATTAAACAGGTTCAATCCCAATTTGAAGAATACTTCAAAGCATTAAAACATGATTGTATGCACAAAGTTCCTGAATTCCAAGGGAAGAAGCATTAAACAATCATAATAGTAGATTATCCAACAATGATAAAAGACAGTCCAAAATAATGTTTAAAAGAATTTAAGAAAGTCCCCACCAAAACCAACATAACTGTATTATTGTGTTGCTCTAAATACTGTCCTTAAAACTTGAATATATGGAACACAAATGTAAATTTTACCTCACTTGTATTTTTTCTTCAGAACATCTATAAAAGCAGAGTTAAAGCAATACATGTACTAAACGCCTCAACATTAGTGGAGAAGCTTTCAAATCTTTTGAGGCCATTTCTCAAAGAAAAAGTTTTCAAAAGAGTAAGTGGTAATATCAGCATGTTTTAAAATATATGAGAAGAGTATGAGAAAGATATTTAACTGACATTGTCAATTAATTACATTACAGATGTGCATACATCCTAGAGATAATCACAGGTTATTTGAGACCCTTCCACAAGATACTATCCCTGAAGACTATGGTGGAACCTTACCATCATTAGCAGAATTAAATGGTGAGTTAATGCAAAATACCTAAATCTAAAATAATTCTTCATAATTCATTAATAATAAAAATTCATGAATCTTTTCCATAAAATGATTATTATTTTTCATTTTTCCTAACAGAAAAATGGTTGGAAAAGTTGATAAGCTACCGTGACTGGTTCCATCAAGAAGAACATGAACAAAAAGTAGATGAAACCAAACGTCCATCTAATTCTGAACAATATTCAGCGGAATTTGGGGTTGAAGGATCATTCCGCAAATTGAATCTTGATTAACACACACTTAATCTCCAAAGTTCAAGTGATAAAACATTGAAACCATTATATAATACCTAACAAGCACACAAACTATAAAACTCTTGACAGATCAAAATTTACATTTGGAACATATGGAAATGTTAAAATTTCAACACCTGAAAACCAATATATGGAATACACATTATCATATATTTTGAATATTAACATTAAATGCATAAGCAGAAACACAAATTCAATTCAAATTTCCTTTAAATAAAAAACAAAACATTGAATATTGAGTTCAGAAAAAGTTCTTCACAGTCATCTTTAGTTTCCTAGCAAGAAAAAGTATTAAAATGCAGTAGACTACTCATTATAATTCCAAAACAATTGTTATTGCAACAAGTCAAAATATAAACATTTCAAGTCTTCATATGGAAATATATTTTCCAATTAAAAATGAACAAACTAAGGGCTTGTTAAAAATGTACAGTTTATGGAGGTTGTTGAATTAAAAAGAATTTGTTATTCAATCATCTGACATCTTACATTGTAACTTTTTTTTTCTTTCTTTACACTGTTGACTGTATGTTACCACCAAATACTAAAAAGTACAATTATTGTAAGTAAGGTTAGGTATTAAAAAAAGACAGTTTTCACACACAATTTATTCATTGCTAGTTGTAATGGACAAAAGTTACATTGCGATCAATATATTTTCTTTACAAATTTGTTATTGTTTATGTACATAATTTTCCTGAGTCTTATTTCTTCTTTCCCTTGTTTTAAAATAAAGATATTATAAAATCACAATAATTAACACAATGTTTGGATAATTCCCTTACAATTATTAAAGTAATATGCTTTTCACTGCAGTGTAACTAACTTTTGACTAGAATTATTAAAAAACTGTCAGTTACTTGGCTGACATACTTTGGTTAATTATTCACTTGATTTCATAAAACCACAAATACAGAGTACACATCCATGCATTACAAGTTAAAAATGAGTATTATGAATTTTAGTGTGTTTTTGATTTTAAATAAAATGCAAAATAGGTTTCACATCTCATTCCAACTTAAGGAAATCTCATTCCAGAAATGTAAGATGTACTTTGAATAAACCAAAAGCACATAACCATAAGCATTACCTTCATCACAACCTGATTATCAGTGGCACCTTTCCAATACATGTTCATTCTAAATCTCTACTCCTCAGGAATGGCAACTTTTTTCATATTCGGAAAATGATACTACTATTCTTTTAGCAATAACAATTTCAAATAGTTAATAGCAATCTACTTTTGTGATACAAAATTTATACGAAAGAAATCCACTTAACAACTTTGTATGAGTTCTATTGCAAAAAAGTGCCATAAAACATTGCAAAAATGACTTGATTTTAATAAATAAAAAAATAAAGAGATCCTGAGGAAATTACTAATGATATGCAATGAGACTCCCCTTCTTGAAAATGCAGTTCATAAAATTACAAAGCATAAAAGGCTAAATAAATAATGCATTCACTGCATACTCTTGAGTCAGGACTGCTTTCCTTGGGCAAGCAACATTAACATTTTAAAAATTTGTGTTATAAACCAAAATAACCTCAATAAAACTTTAGTTCAAGGAACATGTAGGTTTGGTTGAGAATAAATGTTAGCACATCCAAATTAACATGCTTTAGAAATTATACGATTTAAAACAAATGAACATGTACCATACAAATCTTTAAAACAGATCCATAACAAATACATGGGTAAGATCACTGAACTACATAATCAGTTCTTAAAAAAAAAAGTTATCTTAGAAGACCTTGTAATAACTAATGCCTGGTTGCAGAATGTGGTGGATGTTCGCCAGGTTTCAAAAACTGTCTTTGCAGAACTGACAACAAACAGCTTGATGACAAAATATTGCAAAAATATTTTGTCCACCATATTTTTAAGGAAGCAATTTGTATGATTAGAGAGCATTGAAACCGAGCCATCGACATTTTCACAACAGAGGTTCTAGAGATAAAATAATGCAATTAAATCAGAGGTGTACCAAAACTCTTTGGCATGAGCCTTCATCTTGGAATAAAGCAAAGATCTGAAAAGCATGTGAATTAACAACTCATTTTATATAATTACTATTCCACATTCCACAGCTGGGCTTATATTTCAATATGCATATTCATCTCCTTTAATCATTTGAATTGTGAAGTAATTCACATGCAACTCACGAGCATCACTTCTTTTTCATACTAAAAACTGCTATAAATATTCTTTCTTTAGGTTACAAGGTAGTAAACTAAAACCAGCAGCAGGTTTTAACTGCTTATGACACTACATCATGAACTTAAGACATCATTCAACAAATATTTCAATAAAAAGTGAATAAATAAGGATGATATTTCTAAACTTATAAATGCTTTACGTAAGTGCAGAAAATATATTATTATTTCACAACAAAGTAACTTTCTTCACCCACTGTTCCATTATAGAGGATTTATTTTTGCTGGGAAAGGTGCACAGTTTCTCAGTAGAAAGTGGCAGTCAGAACTGGTAACTACAATATATGACTTAACACCAGCAATGAGAAGCACAGGCAAATATACTATTATGCCTGAAGGGAATACACAATAAATGAAAAAGCAGCTAAGGTTTTCATGAAATACTACATTTCACTTATTTCTAAAACCCAAGTACTCACAGTTATTTAAAAAATTGCAAGCACAAGTAACAAAATTATACAATTATATAAAAAGAGCAGTCTTCATTATTTTGATAATACTACACACTTCTCCACAACTGAGATGCCTGTTATTCACATTTTAGATACACTAAATGCAACTCTCTATACAACTTAAAAATATGCAGAACTATTGTGCTTATGGTAAATGAGATAATGGACACACATTCTGTATTAAGCTTATCATTTGTGCAATTGCGTAAGTATTCATGCAATTTATAGAACCAACTACAATGTAGTGTTGATAACAATAAAAAAAAGTTATTAACTAAATTACTCATGAGTTTCTTCCATGGGCACCCTTATTCCATTGCAAATAGATCACTATGTGCAAATGGGAATTGAGAAGACAAATTTACAGCCACGGAATATTCTCCCCTAAAAAAGCATGACAGTTCATACCAAAGCCACCTGAATCATATTTGGAAATAATCCTTGATCTTTCACCACGTTTACCACCAATGTGGAAATAATCACCAAATATATTCATGTCATACTCTATCAATTTTTCTAATTATGATTTCTAATTTGCATAGCTTCACAAGAGAAGCGTTTCTGATTGGCTTTTGACACATGGAAGATAAAATGAGAAGAAGATTATGGCAGTGATCATGAAAACATTGAAATATGTAACAAAGTCTCCCAAGAAGTATTGAAGAAGTTCTCCTGAACAAAAGATATTCATTTATTTTGTTTATATTCACAGCGTGTCTTTTACAGAGACTTTGTTCAAAATGTACTATTAGAAGCACAGTATACAATCCTTACATGACATAGCACAGATCTATTTGTTACTGGTATTGACACTGCAGTTTCAAACATTTGTAGAAAATACACAAATACTTTTCCATGCTTAATAGATTACTTTTCTTAATCACACTCCAAGACCCGAGAACATTAACATACATAGTTCTGTATTATGAAAGATAAAACCATTTATTTGCAAAGCAGATAATACAAAACAATTGCCTGTCAATATTTTCAACAGTAACCATTTCCAACTCTCATTTGCACATTTGCAGATGATTCATATCCCCTCCACAGACCCAATTTTTTCATGACGAGCAAGATGGCTCAAGACCAAGGGACATTTCCATTTTTACAATCAATTCCTTTTGATAATAGACTCACATTTACGAATAATTTATAAATACAGAAAAGTAATTTGCAACCGCATTAAATGTAATGTCTTACAGCATTCTGTTATGGCACAAAGTATAATTTATATTAACTGCAATAATTAAACAACAGAAAATGATCATGATCTGGTATGGCAACAATGAATCAATTAGATATTAAAAAATATATGAGTGTCACACATGTATTACAATGAAATATTGACACTGGGAATATTAGACAGAGCATCAAACTCATTGAATAAGTAATACAGTATAAAACATGTGATTGTAGTAATGACTTCAACAAATAACTTACCTCAATCATATCTTATAAAAGCAGCCCAAATGTAACTGCAACACACAAATTTCAAGTCATTCATCAATATTCAAACATCTCAAATGTATCCTCCTTAAATTAAAAGGGCGCATATCTTGTAACAATAGGACGTTCCAAAGCTTCTCTATGTAGGCTTTTCCTGCATTCCTTCTTTTGACTTTGCAAACAGTTAAGGATCAAAATACTCCTGCTTAAAGCAAAGGAATCCTAATGCTTCATAGCAGAAAACTCCATAAAGCACTGGCCCTTCTGGTACTAGGAGCTCACATTGCATCTAGAGCATAATACATTTCCTTTGTCGACGCTTCTGAGGTTCAGGTCGCAAAACTGCTCGCACTGCCTCGTCAAACACCTTCATAAACACAAGAAACAAAAAGATAGTTTATGTCTAAAAATGAACAAAACATAGCAAATATAATAGGTTTAATAGAATATAATCAGAATTAGTGGAATAAAAAAAGGCATAAATACTTAAAATACTAAAAACTAAATTAGCTAAAATTAGGTGAGCTGAGATAAGATAATATATCATGAAGTATTTTCATTTATTTTAATTTGTAATTATTCCTGTTCAAAAGCAAATAGGATTTCCAATATAGTTACAAAACAAACCTGTTTAAGTCCTCGTTGTGTTAATGCAGAGCATTCCATATATTTAACTGCTCGAACTTTATTAGCTAATTTTTGTCCTTGCTCTCTTTTTATAGGGGACAAACCTTGCTCAGCTAAAGCAGTTAAGGTTTCACGATCATCCCTTAGATCTATTTTTGTACCTAAAATTAAGATTGATGTGAGAACATAAATTCAAAAGTAATAACACTAAAGCTTGTTTTTGTTAAAATATAATACACACCAACTAGGATCATAGGGGCATCTGGACAGTGATGTTTAATTTCAGGATACCATTTTGAAGTAACATTTTCAAATGATGATGGGCTGGTTACACTAAAGCAAATTAAAAATACATCGGTCTGAAACAACAAAATATAATTACTTGTAACATGAATAAACAACAGCACAAGAAACCCTAGTCTTAAGAATACTGAACATAATTTCCTTTGTACAAATGTTGCATTTTCACAGTTTTGGAAATCCAATCATGATATACATTTTCCACTATAAATAAAAAACACATCTCTTGTAAGAGACATGAACATTTTGGTCGGTAACTCATATTCCATTTTCTTAGTATTTCTAACAAATTCAATAATGTAGCACATTGGCACACCAAATACACTAGTATACCTGTGGATAGGAAAGAGGCCGCAATCTGTCATAGTCCTCCTGGCCAGCAGTGTCCCAGAGGCCCAGACTAACAGGTATGCCATCTACTACCATTGGAGCAGAGTAATTGTCAAACCTAAAAAAGTATAATTTAATTAGCGAAAACATTTAAAATGATATAGAATACGTTCTTTCATTTTCATTACTCACACTGTTGGTACATATTCCCCTGGGAAACTGTCAGTAGTGTACGATATCAGCATGCAAGTCTTCCCAACAGTTCCATCTCCAACCACAACACATTTGATTGGTCTACCAGATGACATGTTTAGTTTTAATACAGATCTAATGAATGAAACATAATACATATAATTCGGTTTATTTCAGATAAATAGGAATTATAGAACAATAATACTTAAAAAAAACTAGGTAATTCCATTAAAAGATCGTTCAAAATGCATGAAAAATAGAATAAAAAAAATTACTACCAATTCTGTTTCATGATACATGAAACGAAAATTAACAATCTAATTCTGTACCTACTCTCTTTAATAGAAAAGGTTTCGTGTAAGAATCTTTACAATTCCATTCAGCCTAAACAGATGTCACTCTGAATGGTCTGCTACACTTCAATACTTTTATATTGTGACATAAAAGTACAAATTTGTATCAAGATCTCGGTAGCCAAGAGAGGTCAATGGAGAAAATCACAATCGAAACATACTGCACATACCACCACCGCTTTCAATTTCGACTTAGGGCCCTACATCCGAATATAAGCTTATATGGTCAGCCTGGAAATCACTAATCCATTTACTCGAACAGAAAATGTACATTACTAAACATAACCCAGCGCTTACCTTTAAGACTTTGACACTAGATTTGAAATGCCAATAAAATATGTGAAGTGTGAGGGAAAATATCGTTGAAGTAACTTAGCCACCACACACCACCACAGCCCCGTCACACCGCCATTTTCCCGTATCGCTATAGCGGGCGAGGGCCGGCGCCCGTCTGGCGTGCGTCAAACAGGTCGACGAACGGCGCGGCGCGGCGGGCCTTTATGAGCTGTGACGTGCTACGCTCCTCGTTTTATCACATCCGTTCGCACAAGAACGAAATGAGATCGAGTCAAGGAGCGACGTCTGTCTCCGCCCCCGTGAAAAATGAGCTTTTACGGTTCAGACGGTGTCATATATGGTTGATGTGCACTTTCCCCCCGATAATAATACGAATCTTTTTTAAGGGCTACTAAAATTATTCAATTAACCTTCCAAATATCTTGATATCATAGGCATGCGCATAAGGGTGGCAGGGATCAGTGCCCCCCGAATATTTTTAAAGGGTCCTGTACCCTTATGTGATAAAACATTTTATTTCCTTAATACATACAATTTCTGACATCTCCCCTTTTAACCCGATAGTTGGGGAAATAAGAAATTTGAGGAAGATGCTCTCTGAGCTATCTGGCAATCGCATCTATAGGTTAACATAAAATCAATTGTATTTATTAATTATAATGATCTCAATTCAATCTAATTTCAATCCCCTTGTATGTTTAATACATTTGCTAGTAAAAAAATGTGCAAATAAAGTTCATTTGACAAGAGGGGCACAGCAATGTTGGACCCTCCTCGTGTTTAAAGTGCGCTGAATTACGCATAATATTGAGTGTTTGTGCAATGGTGAGAGGGGTCTGCGCGGACCCCGAAGGAAAATGTTGCTTTAATCCTTTCCTTACAAATAAAACGTGTGTTCAATGAATACGAAGAGGGAGAATTTGTATTTTGTCAGAAAACAGCTTTCAGCCTTTCATTTTTCAAATAAATTTCTTGGAAATTAATGATACTATTCATAAAATCTCTTGGAGTCACATGAAATTCATTTTTTATTTATGATTATGTCTAACTTTAACGTCTAACATTTTCTATATGCTAAATATTGTATACTATAACGAATTCTATGACAATTTCTTTTCGACATTTCCGCTACTCAGTCACTAGCACTATTACGTCTCACTACTCGTCATCTTCGGCGTTGAAAACAAGTGTTTGTATTCTGGCAAACTCAAAAGCAACATTCAATCTAAACAATCAATGGCAACAACAGGAGTAAAATGAATATGTAAAGAGCGCTGTAACAACAATACACCTCGAACTTTCAAGACATTTATTGAAAATCACTGTTTAATTTGATGTGCGTTTCTGCAACTCTCTTAGGAGGGAATCAAGCTGTTCCAGTGAACAACTTTTCTTATTGAAACTTGTGTAATTTACAAAACTGTTTATTTATTACAAAGTTACGGACATTTTTGGCACATTAAAAAATTACCTACACGCCAAAATGCAATTTTCTCGTACTATTCATTAAAAATAGAAACAGGAGTCTAGCTCCACACCTCTTAGCGTTAGGAATGTTATATCTTGCCCAGATTGTACAATGCAAGTCTTCATGTATTTGGTATTCTTCTGAACACATTTTACTTTTGTTTATTACCGTTTTAGCTGTCCATGCATTTCATTAATGTGTTCTATTTTTTGCATTGCCTCGACGCATCGCATTTGAATGGTCGCAACTTTCTGTCATAGAATTGCATTTCATTCGGAGAAGATAAAAGGCTTCCTTCCGTTCCTCAGACGCAATTCGAAAGTGTTCATGGTTCCTCGCACGACATTTCCGTCTATGCAACTACTTAGTCCGAACTCAACGACCAAAGCCCCTCTTTACATTGTTCCCTTCTGTTGAAAAGAAAACTTTGAAAGAAAGTCTCTTCGTATAATATTTTGACCTGAAAAAAAAACAAAAAAAAAACAAAACAAAAAAAAAACACAACCAGTCTTGAACACGTTTACACTAAGAAAGGGGAAGCAAAATTCGAATCTTTGAGTTATCGAATATATTAAAATAACAAACGTTATTTTATATGAAATAGAAAAAGAGAGAGAACTAGAGGAGATTCTAATGGCATCATAATGGCCTCCTTAAACTGTACCGAGGGGTTCTACAAAAAGTTGTGCGTCTGGAGAGCGCGCATGCCTCGGTGGCATCCAGAAGCCAGGAGATCGGATTTCGCTACCCGGACCTTAATTTTTGCAAGTTAAGAACTCACCGCCTTCGAAATAAGAAGCTGAGATTGAAAGTCACAAAAACAACAAACAACATGTATATCTTTGGATTGAAGAAACATTAATCACGATCATAGAAAAACGATTATCTCATAAGATTATAGAAAAACAAAACAAAAGGAAATAAATTTAAAAAGAAAGAAAGACCAAAGATGCTACATCTCTAAATACGAATTTTAGGATGCTAGATAAAACACGAATAGGTCATTAAAGACAGTTTTTCAAAAGAAGCAAAAAAGTATTTATTTCCATACTTACATGGTATTACAAACTCCAAATATCTCTACTATTGTCCTAACATAATTCACGTGAGAAAGCTATTAGAATAATTTCGCATAAGTTTGATGGAAATAAACAAATGTTTGTTTCTCCTGAAAAGCTGTGTTTTAGGACTTATTCGCCTTTTCTTATCACCACTCATATCAGCTTTGTCCCATAAGCGAACTTGGAATTACTTTGAATATTAGTTTAACACGAGATAAAATTTCAAAGACGCTTTGAAAAATTTTAGTGCTCCACGCATTTAACCTTCTTAAACTTATGGGAAAATCCAAAGGATTTTGAATAATTTTTCGATCGGTATGAAGTAATAATAATAATAATAATAATAATAATAATAATAATAATAATAATAATAATAATAAATAAACAGAAACCATAAACACCAATAGACTTTGATGCCATACTGGTGCTTTCAGAATATTTCTTCTCTATGCATTCACATAATTATGTATTGTAATTTATATTACATATAATAATAATAATAATAATTATTATTATTATTATTATTATTATTATTATTATTATTATTTAAAACGGCAACATCATAAAACATTCGACAACTGTTTGAAAGACGTGTTACGATGTTCAATAATGTTTCTGAAAAAGAAGTGCTGCAATAAGAGTAAGACAACTCTAATAAAAACGAGGTACAATTGTCGACGCCGACGTTATAATGCACATTAAATATAAATAAAATACGAAACAGAACGTAGTCTTTAGAGGATTTACGTTTTCTCACACTTTAGAGAAAACTTTGAGATTGTACGAAGCGAGATATAACCTTTCCAACAATATCCTTTCACTCATAGTCCGACAGTTACCCTCCGTCAAGAAAAGAAAGACGTGCCCATGGGCAACATCCGAGTCCGCTGCCTCTCAGAAGCATGGACAATGCAGAGGAACGGACGGGTCATTGTTTCGGGAATCCGCGAGCTATGAAGACCTGCGAAGTGTCGGGAATAGAGTCGCGTAGACTGAAGGGCCCTGAACTAATAAGGGAGTTATACACATTAGGTACGAGGATAAGTTAATATGTATCTCCTCTTTCGTTCTAATCGTCTGTATGTTCACTGTACGTTGTACAGCTCTGTGCACTTACCAACCTTGAGATGACACCGTTCATTTTACGTACGGTAAGTTTCGACGTTAACATCTAATATTCGCTTGAGGTATTGTGACGTAAACATGGTTGCACTATTTTTCGTTTGAACAAAAAAGAACTCGTCTTCGTAATCCGTTTTCTGTGTCTGAATGGGTATAAATTCTTTGGAGAATTGAGCGCAATGTGTGTTTAATGTTTTTACTTGGCGTAGAGTTCGCCAGTGAACTGAACCATTCAAAAGAAATCAAACAATTATGCAGGATGAGATAAGAGCAAGATGTCCAACCTCGTCCACTACTGATCCCAATGTTGAGCAGGTCCGTTCTCTGGTTGTAAATAACCGATGAAATGACGATTACGAATTGAAGTGTCAAACCTTGTGCACGTTAGACAGATTCTGCTCGCGAGATCGCCGAAATGGGTTGCGAAAGACATTCTTTTTTTGCAAAACTACACGCATACACACAAGCCGCTCAAGCGCATCGAAAGTTATATTGCGAGAAGTCGGAGCATCCCGGATGCTGTTCCCATTTTTCACTTCTAATTGCCAGGAGCGACCGGAGCATTATATCCATGGGGCCCCCTTATTTCCAGCAAAAGTTCCTCTTATTTATTACTATTACTAAATATTAATATATGTTAACTGAATATTATTTAAACTATAGTTAATTTTAAAAAATGCATTGAAGGAAATTAACTTCGGCTAAGTTTTCGGGACCCGCTTTAGTGGGGGCCTGGGACAAGTTGCCTCTGCTGCCCCACACTGTGGCTTACCCTGCAAATTACCATCCGCTTAAATATGCCTAAAATACTGAAGATTTGTCTCCGACCTGTGAGGAAGCAGAGCATACGTGGCTTAGATCGAATAAGCTCTGATCGAAAGTTGTCTGTGTTTTGTCCGATCAATGCTAGGCGAATGGCGGATCAGAACCCTATCAAACCTCGCGACCGCTCTATCCGTCCTCTTTCTTGTTCTTTCCTCACCCCTTACTTACTTACCCCACTTGCACTTGCTTGCGCTACACTCCACACGCTGGTGGGAGATACCTGGTGGGGGAAAATCTCACCATTCTGCGGAGGCGATCACCGCCCCCTCTCGCAATGAAACACACTACACTTAATTCAAGAAACGACCTCCGCACTTGACGCGCCCAATATCACTAATCAATCAATGAATTAAACATCGTCAAAAAGGGCCTTATTGTACACTTTGTTCCGATGTAATTGTCATTTATTGACTTGCAGATATTTATTAACTTATGTATACAAACATCCACAACGTTTTTAATGCCGCTGGCAGCCGGTCAGCGCGGCGGCGGCGGCGGCGGCCGCGCGACCAGAGCCCGGAGCAGCGTGGGGGAGGGGGGAGGGGCGGAGCGGCGCGGCGGCGGAAGCGCGTATTTCGTAGCGCCCACGCGGTGCGCGAGACAAAAACGAGGGGCGACGGAGGCCAGGAGGGCAGGCGGGATTTCCGGTGCGGCCACGAGCGACGTGGGTCGCCGGTGCGCATGCCGCCTCCAGGAGCGGGATCGAGTGGAAGGCTTCTCTCCAGCATCACATTCGCTGCGGCGGGAGTAGTTTCGCGGGGCAAAGAAGGTGCACGGAGGCAAATGTCTTGCCAATCAAACGGAACAGCCGCTAATGAATAAGAACATTAATGGCAGCCTCAGACCGGGTAGATTTTGTTGGCATTATTTGCGTGTTACTGAAGACGTATACAAGAGATGAAAGATTTACTATTTTTGCGGTTTCTGTTTCTATCTCATTTCTCAAACGATTAAAGTGAGCAGGGCGATTTCGACTTATGCCATTCGTTAGACCATCTCGCAAGCGGAATTATCAGCCCGCGTACTAACACAGAGGCCACTGTCCGAGGCTCAACTGCTTCCATTATTTTCCTCCTTTAAAACTTCTTTTATTGAGGAGTTCACAACTAAACTTTGTGGCGAAAAGAGTGTAAATAGGATCATTGCCCATTTTATTGTGAGTGTGTACGTGTGTGAATGCCCTTGCGTGTGTGATACAGGGTGAAGAATACCTTTGCACACGTATTCAGAGGCCATATTCGTATGAACTACCTAAAGCGAGCAGAGAGATTTGAAAAAAAAAGAAAAAGAAATACTTGAAATGTTTTGTAAATAAGGTGATTAATACAAAATAAATGGATTCTACATAGAAAACTAAAATTGTACCCAAACGTCTTTGGAATGTCACTGAGTTTAAGGTTGTAGCTAAGGAATGCAATAAGGAATACGATAATGTTATACTTAACAATATTTTATTTTAAAAAAAACTGTTTGAAATTATTTTTAAACCAGTTCTTGGATAAAAAATAATTTTAGTAAGTATTAATTTTGTAGCTTGTGCTGTACATATATTTGGCAAATAATGTTAAATACACTTTTCAATTTTTGTCGATATTCCTCAATATTAAGTGTAAAAAACTTCGTTCTTCCTTGCACATTTTGGACATTTTACTCTTGTTTTAGATGCCTGCAACGCTGTAAACTATGATGAAGGCAACAATGATTGAAATACAGAGTTTGTATAACAAGGATAATGAATGTATTGTCTTAACACGAAGAAATCTGAGAATAATCTTCGGAGAATTAAGTAATCTTTTGATAAACTAATTCAAATGTACATAATGTCGTCCTCAAGTCACAACACTACACTCCCCTTTCGCCGACAGCAACAGCGCGCCTGAGATCCGGTCAAATGCTGGTGGACGCGCGTCAGGCATCCTTTCGGCCCTCCCGAGCCTTCGGCGCATCAAGGCAGAACGCGCCGGGGGCGATCGTGCCACGTGCCACCTCATTCTCATTCAAATGACGGCAGCTGGGAGGGGGCAGCGAACACAACGGCCTGGGCGCCCGCGCTCGCTGCAGGGGGGCATCCGGGCTTTCGAGGGCCCAGGGCCTCTGAATGAACGATGAGGGGGCGAAATCTAAAGAAGGTGAAAGACGTGCGTGGAAACTTGGCAGATTCTTGTCGGACTTTCGTATTCTCAAAAATGAAGTTGAGTTAGAAAGAAAATTCTTGGCTTAAAGTTCAGGGAACGGGCTAGCTAGTAAACACAGACTCTCATCAAATAGCGCACGTTTTCATTAACACTTGCAAAGTGAAGCAGTCACCTGACGTTTTGATTAACACTCAGCGAGCGGTACTGACAATTAACGAGTTATAATGGAGGAGATAATGCACTCTCGAGCGTTTTTGCTTCTCACTAATAGTATTTAGATATGTATCTAATAATAGTTCTGACTTGTGACCTTCTTGACTTAAATTAATTCTTAAAACAACCATTTGAGACTTACATTACGAAATATATTAAGATACAAAAGAAATAAAGTAGGAAACTTTTGCGAGCTTTTTGAGGAAATTCGAAATTCTTATTAGATACGTTATAATCTAAACGAAGAGTATTAACTAAAAACCGAAGGAAATGTATCTTAAAGAAAAAATTGATTTACTTCGCACTCAATTTCAAAGAAATAAACTGTTTACCATGCTTATTAAAACATTCCGAAAATATATGTACCGAAGGCCCTTTCAAGGCTAAAACGGAAAAGCAAATTCAATGCCAGAACTACACAGATTTAGTCAGGATTTTGAATTGGTCCAGAGGGATTTGGCGTCGTAGCAAAATTGCCAGAGAAGTACTTCCTAAGAAACCGTACACTTTGAAGGATTTACCTTTTAAGATATTTTATATCAACATCTTAAGCTACAGCTAATTTTCTAAGCGGACGTTCCCGTCTTTAGTTGCGTTAGGGCGTTATAACAGTACATTAGGAGGAAAACTACATAAACGCGCTCGTGTGGTTCCTGGGCGCGGGAGGTGAACTTTGGTTGCCGCTTCGGAAAGGCAGTCCGCACGCGAGCCAATCATTTTCCGGCGAAACCATTTGCCGAGGTCGCAAAGGGGGCTTAATGCGCGGCCAGATACCGCCTCAAAGGGACAGCTCGGCGAGATAAGCCGCCACCAAGACGCGTACGCACGCGCCAGACACGCGCCGGGCCGCTCCGTCGCCGTGCGCGTTGGAGCGGCGCTTGGCTTTCGAGGCTGACGTTTCAGAACAAAATTTAAAGAAATAATGAAAGAGATAGAAAGAAAGAGAGAGAGGGAGAGAGGAAGAAAGAAAGAGGGAGAGAGGGAGAGAAAGAAAGAAAGAGGGAGAGAAAGAAAGAAAGAGGGAGAGAAAGAAAGAAAGAGGGAGAGAGGGAGAGAAAGAAAGAAAGAGGGAGAGAGGGAGAGAAAGAAAGAAAGAGGGAGAAGGGAGAGAAAGAAAGAAAGAGGGAGAAGGGAGAGAAAGAAAGAGGGAGAGAAAGAAAGAGGGAGAGAGGGAGAGAAAGAAAGAGGGAGAGAAAGAAAGAAAGAGAGAGAGAAAGAAAGAAAGAGGGAGAGAAAGAAAGAAAGAGGGAGAGAAAGAAAGAAAGAAAGAGAGAGAGATAGAAAGAGGAAGAAAGAGGGAGAGAGGATGAGAGATGGATAGAGAGAGGGATAGAGAGACAGGCAGAGGGAGAGAAATAGATAGGGAAGGGGAAAGAGAGAGAAAGAGTGAGAAGGGGGAGAGAAAGAGGGAGAGGGAAAGCTGTAGTGCTGAATTTAAACAAAAAACAAACAAATCAAGATTGAAACCCTCATCAGTACGTAAAATAAGGCATTCAATTCAATTCAATTCATCAGTCATCATGCTCTGGTATTGTATTCGACGGCTTAATTTTCTAAAGAATGCGTCGTTTTCAAAATCTGAAAGAGAACACTTGGATACACTGAGATGTCTTCGAATGATCAGAGTACATTACGTCCCTTTAGTTGTTCCGTGAAAATGCAGTACGCCCACCTCATTCTTGAGTATATTTTTAACTGCTAAGATTGCATATGAATTTGTTTTTTATAATTTTATCATTGATGGTGCATGATATTATTAACAGCATGAAGAAAACAAATAGATTCCAGATTCTTTTTTTCGAACGGTACATCAAAATGTAGGGTTTATGTACTACAATAATTCTTGAGAATTTAACTTTATTTTAATTCAGGATAAATAACACATTAAGAATTTATTTTAAAAAATCGTAATTTGCTATATCGATATTGATATCTAATATATTTTTTTCTAGTTTTCTTTATGAATGTTATAGTTAAATATGTGGGTGAGCACATGGTCTCTTTTTAGTAAGATAAAATATTATAATTGGCAATAATAAAAGATTTAGATTTTTCTGTTAGTCTCTTCGCACAACTAACTTGGAGTTGTAGATTATCTAGAGTTTTCTTGTGGATGATGATCCACACTAACAGTTAGGTGCTGCAAGTTTAAAACATAGCAGTGACGTAAGAATAACAAATGTCATCTAACCGCAAACAGTTGTGAAAACACTTATGATTATTTCCAAGAAGGACACTCTGTGGTCACCTTCTCCGTATTTTATATTTATTTGTGATTGACCCTCACGTTATGAGTTGTTCACTGTCAACATTTGTTGCTACTGCAGTGTTTCAGACCGGAAGGTCCTAGGTTCTAGACTCGATGCTAGCGGATTTTTCATCCTAGCTAGATAGCTGAGTGGAATTCAGTTGCTGTCTGGAAAATAAATTGTAGGGTCCGGCTGCTCTGATTGGAAATTTCTAGGGTTTCTCCTATTAATACCTGGTGAATGCCGGAGCAGTAGATTTACAAAAAAGCCAGACTATGCGATCTTTCTTTCCTCATCCTTCCCCTTCTCTCCTCTTGTCTCACTTTCATGCACTTCGGTGCCTCACGCATCAGTAGCTTGGAGCTAATCCTGGCTGGCGGCGGTAGATGAAAAGAATAAGATACATGGGGGGCTGACAGAGACACAAGAAGAGGCAACTGTTTCATTGCTTTTGTATTTTCCTCGTGATCTTGGGTACGAAACGACATCATACTCAACTTTCAGATGGCCGGAGGCTGCATAGTTTTCTTTCAATTTCTGCGCGCATTAGAAATAAAAATATCTAAAAACATGAGATAATGTAGACTTGTAGTCTAACCTGTGGGTCGCATACGTAGCAACTCGTATTCGTTTTTCAACCCGGTGCTTGCTCTGCCAGCTGCGACCGCTTCGAACGTCGCTCGGCTTCCGATGACGCGGCGCTCGCACGCAGCCGGGCGGGCGGGGGCGGAAGAGTGGGTGGG